>OX235262.1:128691640-129104140 GCA_944472135.2 Trichobilharzia regenti | reverse complement strand
CACTTTTGCAGGACACACCAAATGTACGGGCATGCATAAGTATTACTTAAATTACATAAATTTAGTTTATGGTAAAACTACGTGGTTGCTGACGTTTTATTCTTTGGTTTGTGGGAACAATATGATAACTAGTCATTCAATGGAGCACATCATGAAATATAGAAATATTGACTTCGCATTGACAAAAAAACCCAAGTGAGTTTTTTCCATGAATCAACAGTTTTAAATAAAATTAGTCTCTTAATAATGCTATCTTTTAATAATGCTTATACGGAGTTTAGAGAATTGTTCCACATCACAGTAGATCTGGGGTTCATTTCTATGTGCTTGTTTCTAATAGTATCGGTTATCAGTTATAAGTTCTTACGGTAGTAGCCTCTTCCAGAAACTTTCCATTTTCATTTGAAAATTATATAGACTAGCTCTATCTAGCAAGATGCTTATGAAAATTGTGGAGATTGAGTTACGTTGTGATCTACACACTTTTTCGGTACAGATATTTTGGGTCTAGTACATCCTTAGTAGATAGAAAAGTGAATAGGAGTCAGAAGAACACATCATCGTTCTTGTGTTTTATATAATTTAATATTTTCATGTGCTTCATAGGCAAATACTGAAACAATGGAGACATTTTTGATGTTAGAGAGAATGATGAACGTTCGTTTAACACACTCCTTTTCTTGACCGTATTTACATGTTTCTGATGAGAAAGGAAAACTTATCAAATAGTATAAGAAGTGGTATGGAACTGTAAACAGAACGTAATATCAGTATTT
The DNA here is from genome assembly GCA_944472135.2 of Trichobilharzia regenti. Lineage (NCBI taxonomy): Eukaryota > Metazoa > Platyhelminthes > Trematoda > Strigeidida > Schistosomatidae > Trichobilharzia > Trichobilharzia regenti. Next base: position 129,103,364 of record OX235262.1, on the reverse strand, counting down.
TGGATTATTCGTCATGCTGTCTACCTCCGAATTAGCTTCATTCACGTGTACATAGTAAAATGAATTTCCCATATCAAGTATATTTGAAGGGTAAATTTATTATCATTGCTAACAAGTTGTTTATTGTGGTTTATATTTTGATTAGTTTTGAGAATCAGCCAGTGGTTTTCGAAGGTATCCGGGTGTTGCACCTACAAAAACCCAAACTCTTGTAATTTTGAAGCCAACGGAGCATATTATGGTACAGACAGATAATTTTCTCAGTTTAGATTTATATTGATAAAGTGGTCTTAGTTGTTATGTCTGATTTACTAATGCTTAATGAATCATACGTCAATATAATGCTTCAATAGCCTACTGAATGACAGTATGTCAGTTAGGACAGTGTTTAATATATGCACGTCTCGAGAGGAATGGCAGGAACACCCGGAGGAAAAGCGTTATGTGGATAAAATGCACTCAACAAGTCTCATGAATAACCACTTTCATTCAAGCAATAAATAAAAAATAACTTTTCGTTCACGTTCCCAATGGAACATAGGGCTTCAAGCTAGAGGCTGGGGTTGCTAGACTCATGCCCAACCTTTCCTCTTCACCAGTTTTACTTCTGGCTGAGTGAGGTAAAGGAGTGCGCCGGCCGGGGACCGAAACTCGGACCATGTGCATGGTCGGCAAGTGTCCTAACCGCTATGCCACTAACGCTCATTCAAGCAATATTGCATTAAAATTAAACATAATATCAAAACTTCTACCTTAACAGCTTGTATGTAAAGACATGCTGAACAACTGCTTCCCATAAAAGAGCAAAATTCGGTAATTTGCACTTAGCAAGCAGTTATTTTTTCACATTATGTGGTTCCAGCTTCCTGCATCTGAATTCTGCGTCAAAGCAATTTAGGCGCAAATTCGATAGAATTCAAACATACCTCATCAGAAGATTATTTACTTGACTTTTTCCATAAAATATACGATTTTCTGTATTTTTTTTCACAAAAAAAACATTGCATTAATATAATAAAGTTACGAAAATCGTTGGTAGGTAGCTCGTCAATATTTTGACTAAAAAACAGGCATTAACTGATTTCAAGTAAACACTTCTTAATTTGATCTCCCTTTATTTATGAAATTTATACATAAATAATATTGCTGCTAATCAAATAAACAACATTGGTAAAGCATTCCATGCTTAAGGATTGTTATGTTTACTTTACAGTAAATCTGTAATTTCATTAAATTCATTCGTATAATGCAATATCCTTTAGGGGGGGGGGGAGGGATAGCATTTTTGAAGCAAAACCTTCTCATTTCAACCTCGTTTTCGCTTATTTTTAATTGTGATAGCACTCTTTGCTCAAATGTGTTCGAAAAACCGACATTTTGTTTCATTTTGAAACCAATTTTGTGAAATGCTTTGAAGCTAACATCCGCATCATAATTGTGACTGGTCTGTGTTTATTTACAAATTGGATCCCCTCTCAAAATGATGTATACAGAAATATTTTGTATTTGTTTATTGATAGATATTCCACTTAGCCCTAAATGTGCTATAGATTACATCAAAACATCGTCTCCTCTGAATAACATTTGAGACAGAAATCTACGTGTGGTTTTGTTAAGTGGAGAATGGAGTGATTTTGGAAGAACTTATGATAACCCACGGAGACTTCCATCAATTTAAATTGTCTATAATGTGAATTACCAAATGTGTTTAAAATGCTACAGCAAATAATTCTTCATTCAGAATAACTATTCAGTATGCATTATAGCATCATCTTGGTGTATAGCAAAGTGTGTGAGAAGTAAACAAATACATCAGCTGACATAGTTGTCTTTAAACAACATGGTGAGTAGGTACTTAACGAGCTATAAACTCTTTAACATGATGGGACTTATTTTTACGTGTTAATACATAGTGGTAAATCGGTCAGTGTGTATATGACTGAGGCGATGGCTCGTAAGCAGTGTCTTTATTTGTTGTTGGAGTTAAACCACAGATCGATATCAGTTAGAGAACTGTTAAAACAGCCCTCCAGTACTCCTTGGTTTCCAATGGTTCTCTAACTGATATCAATCAGTGGTCTGACTCGGAAAAACAAATCAAATCCTTACAAATAAACTCCTGAAAATCATTATTTGCGTTCTGAACAATAGAGATTAACATATATTTCAGTTCGTGGAAAATAACTAGATGCACATTAGAAAGAAGAGAACACGAAGTTCAGCAAGGATATCTTTTCGGCGGTTTCATTCTCAAAAGCTGTACAATCGCATTTATATAGGTTATTTTACATGGATACAATTATTATTTGTTTAATTCCACATAGTAATGAAGGTGATAATAATTTTCAGCTTGATATGGAAGTTTGAAGGTAGGAATATAGATTACAAGGGGCTTAGAGACAAGATTTCATAGGATTAGAAAACAGTTACAACGTATGCAAAATTGATATTTGATAACATTTGATAACTGGAGAAATAACTTTAAGTCAAATAGAAGGTGATAATTGTTTTCAACTTGATATGGATTACCACAGGCTTAGAAACGTAGGGATAGAACGAATTACAGGTGTGAACAAAAATGAGCATAGAAACAAATTGAAATCAAAATTTTCAACTTGAAACGTTAGTTAGGAGGTGTGAATATAGATTACAAGAGGTATAGAAAAAAAATTACACAGGATTAGAATATAACTGTAAAATTGTTATTCTAAACGGATTACAGGTGTGATCAAGAGGAGCATGGAAACAAACTTAAAATAACTGTTTCTATAACTAAAAAATTAGGTGAGTCTAATGAAGACTGAGGGACTAAGGATCAGACACATAGCGAACGAAAAAACGCTCAAGAAGAAGACAGAGGACGAAAAAAGAAGAAGAAAAAAGGAAGCAAAGGGAACATACCAAACTAGGTCCATGGTAGTTGTAGAGATTGGACTAATTTCTTTTGAACACACAGGACTGAATTCTCGATGCATATTGCGAGGGCTTCTGCAGTACGAATAAGTCGGAAACATACTGCTTTTGGTAGGTTTCTGTTGGCTTTGTAAATCACTTTGAAAGAATCAGTTGAGATGTTGTGGGAGGTGTTGACCATATGTTTAACAATGGCACTTCTGATTGAACCGGTGCCTCCTCCCTGCAGCCACGCTGGGTAATGTTCTCTAACACGTTTTGAAAGGATGCACATACAACGACCTATGTACCTAGCTCCGCACGAGAAAGTGAACTGGTATATGCACATTGAATTGGTCATATGCGAGAGTTTGTCCTTTGTGTGGCTTCGGAGTATTCGACGGCTAGAAAATGTCACTCTTAGTGTTGCTGCAGGGAATGTCTTCTTTAAAGAGCTGGATATTCTCCTCTTCAGGATATCAGCTGCCAAATCCCCTTGAAATTCAGATTTAGATATAGCGTTTTCTTTGGCGCTGAACCTCATTCTTCTCTTTCTAACATTGGTAACTAATGTTAACATGGGGAATAAAAATGTATTTAAAAAATTCATATTGTATCGCTATCCAGAATGAGATTATAGAAAAGTTATCTTCTCCTCAATATTTTTACTTTTAAAGTGATTTTACAGAACATGAAGAACTCAATATGGATGTTACCTATTATAACTCAGCTGTACATTAAATGTATAGAATATAATTAGACCAAGATTATACGGTTTAACCGGAGCGCATGTGCCTGGATTACCATAAAGATTGATTCAAGACACATAAAATTCATTCTGCTATGTTATAAAACTATGATTTCCCTGAACCTAATATCACTATTCATAACTAAACCACTAATACAAACGGTTAGTTACATTTCTGAACAAATAAAAGATAACTCAATTAGTATTAAGATCCTAAGAGAAGTTCTTATAGGATCTCTACTGTAGTGTGACATGAATATAAGTTTTAAATTTGATGGTGAACTGAACAAACAAGTCGGTGGAATGGCAATGGGGTTAGGGGAGCTAAACAGGATTCCATTTATAATACTACAGTGTATCCACATTTTCAGTGTCTACGATGTACAAGGCGCTGTACACGACCAGATACAAACAAAGCTGTATCATAAAGCACAAGCAAAACTTGAAACGATGTATTGTCAAGAAAATAGAATTTCAAAGAGAGCAAGGCAAATGTAAAAGTGTGTGACAGCGCAGAATACATGTGTAACAAACAAAATGTAGTGTTCAATAATACAATGGCAAATGTTCGACAAGCATTTGTAAAAATTAGTTTCTGTAAACTTATAGTATCGGTACATGAATTCGTTTTATAAGCGTAAACTTAGAGTAGAAAAGAGGGGCGCTAGAGGCTTACCCTTTGGATCCCAAAGGAAGTGTTCATTAACATGCTAAAAAATCAATTCAACGCAATTTTAATGTGTGTAAGTTGTAGCTGGTATTCTCTACTCTCCTGGTTGTGACTCCGAAACTGAAAGACAAAGTGACTAGATTAGATGCATCCTCCTGAATCTATCATTTCAACTGCCTGTATGAGGCACTTATACGGCCCGATGCATTATGAATGTGATTTTTTATGCTCAAGAACACTTACTAATTCGACCTACTAATGGTATAATAAAAGATGGTAACAGTTCGATATTACCACTTCTAGTTCAAGCAAACTATAAGGCAAACATAGGAGAAACATTCTCCATCTTGTATCATGTACCGAATAAACTGCGCAAAGTAACGAGGTAAGGAATAGTACAAACCGCATAAATCATAGCAGTTTGTTCAAAATAGCAGGAATTTCCTATACGAAACAAGCAAGTCCAGTTATCATTGCAACACGTGCCTCCTGTGGAGTCTATAAATTCATAATTACTGTACCGCCTCCTATCTTTTGGGCATGGTCTTTTGTCCTGAACGTACAAATTCCCCCTACCCCTTACATATTATTAAATCTTTACAAATAAACCAGCTGCCTGTTCTCTAGTGGATGGAGACTAGCAGTGAAGCTCAAAATGAGCACTTCATGCTATTTGGGAGTCGTCAACTGCATGCCTCCACAATTCCCAGTGAGTGATGATGTCCTCACTGAGACTCAAACCTAGCACCTATCGTTTCTGGTGCCTAAGCTCTCATAGGTCTCATGGTCCAAGTGACCCAGTTGACGACTCTTTGAAACGATGATTGCTGGATTTAAGTCTGAATGGGAACACCATCTCTCACTAAGGGTTATGGGTACGTCCAGCTGATAAAGCGTGCATCCTGGATCCCATTGCTAGTCCCTGTCCACCAAATAACACCAGTTTTAATTCTCAGACATCATAGAATTGTCTGTACTAGAAGCCGATATGTCAACAGAAGCCAAACATTTCGATTCAGTCAATCACTTCGGAAAATATATGTGTGAAACTTGGGCACTCTGGTAGTAAGTAATTCCATATTAGTTTGTTTATTAGATGAATCACACAATGAAACAGTATTATTTACTGGATGACGTTTCGAACAAATTTATTGTTCATATCAATTATAATCACGCGACTTCGAAACTTGAGTTTTATAGTTTTCTTTTCTTCTTCTATTTGTTGTAGGGGTAGTAGAATTTTACAGATATCTGGATGGACAGGTGTTGAATCATTCCTATTTGCAGTTGGTTCGATAAACAAAGCTTCTGTTATGGATCTCTCCCTCCACTCTGTGACATTAGATTTTAAGACTGTCATCCTATCCCATCCTACTGTGTGTAAGTGCATGTAGTGCTATTAATGTATGTGTAAAGCTTGGGCACTGTGGTAGTAAGTAATTCCATATTAGTTTGTTAATTAGATATATCACACAATGAAACAGTATTATTTACTATAAATTATCCAGTAAATAGTACTGTTTCACTGCGTGATATATTTAATAAACAAACTAACATTTAGTGCTACAGCTGAACTGTTCTCTAGATTTCTTATCTTATTCGGGTCAACCAATCTAGATTTTGCTAGGTTTTTATGTTCAGCTAGTCTGACTGCCCCTGTTCTACTAGTTTGACTTATGTATTTGACCTGACAATTATTCAAGCAGGGTATTAGGTAAACTAGTTTATCCAAGATATCTGGAAAATTCTCCTACCCCTACGATGACAAATAGCAGAGAACAAAGAAAACTATAAAACTCAAGTTTCAAAGTCGTGTGATTATAATTGATGGCATGATTATGAACAATGATGAATTTTGTTCGAAACACTGTCATCCAGTAAATAATACTGTTTCACTGTGTGATACATCTAATAAACAAACTAATATGGAACACGTGGAAAAATAAAAATTGAGTATAACAAACCTCTTGTCCTCCTAATTAACACACTGACACATAAATCTGTACCCTATTTTCTCTCTCTGTTTTTGTTATTGTTATTCATTCATATGAAGTATATAATTGATCCGTACGGAATTCAGCGTGAAGGTTAATTATGAGCACTCATTACCATTTTCAAAGTAATCTGTTAGCAAACACCATTTGGAATTTTCATGAAATGATTTGTTGTTATCTAAAAAACAGTGATATGGTCGTTACCAATTATTTTCTAACTGTAGGTGTATAACTGTATAGCTTTATGAGGAATTTATCAAAAAGAAGATTCTTTCCCTACCTGGGCAACTGAACGTTTAACCTCAAATGATTTTTTTATCTTTTACTTAGTGTAAATATTGATTTCTTTTCAATTTCCCCAGTAACATCATCAATTATTAAACGTTATGCCTCATGGGTTTCATATCTAACTGAATGAATTTAACTCACAACATACTTTTCCATATCTTATTGGTTCACCAACTATTTTCGCATGATTCCTCATCGATACATCACATGACATGATCATTCTTAATTATTGTTCCACATCGTATCTGTAATAAACTAGAGTATGTTCAAATTGCACTAAAACAACTAGCCTAATTATCAAGTCTATATGCACTCCAGAAGATACTGACGAAATAAGATGGATCCATTTTATCTTGCTCCATGTGATTTTATCGCTATATTCAAATTCATTAAGACAGATTCGTGTATGAAAGAATATTCTTTATCCAGTGATCAATTTGTTGAATTTGATGACATTGATCAAATAGAAGTGAAATGTTGAATTCCGTAGAATCGTAACGTATGGGGGACTTGATAGATATCTATCGAATATTTGAATTATTACCATTAGGTGTCATTATGTGTATGGTACGATCAAACAGGTGTAGTTAGACTAACCGGAAAGTAAACACAAATAAACAAATCTGAATGATGGAATTTTCAGCTTTTAACTTTACATGAAATTCCAGCAGTTTTTTTTTGATTTTGTGTGTTTTCACACCTTCTAGGTTACTTGTATTGGAACTGATTGTTTCTCTGACTTGAACTTTTACCCCTTGTGTGTGAGGTTTCTTTCTTATCGGTTGATAAATTTTATCTATCTCGATGTGTCTATTGATTGATGATTCACTGGGATGTCAAGCTTCTAAAAATTCCCTAGCATTCTTGTTGTTTCTTCTGTCCAATGTTTGAACGTTGTCCCAGTCGAATTGATGTCCGTGGTTGTCTGTATGTGGTGATATGAGGGAGTGGATATCATGTCTTTTGACGGCTAACTTATGTTCGTGGATACGAAGACGAAGGGGACGTCCACTTTGGCCAATGTAGTGTTTTTCACAGTTGTTACAGTTTATTTTGTAGATGATGTTGGTTTTGTCTTCTTTCGGTGTTGAGTCTTTTGGTTGACATAGAATTGAGTGCAGCGACTTTGTTGGTTTGTGTACGACGTAAATTCCTAGAGGTTTGAAGAGTCTTGTAGTGATTTCTGAGATATCCTTTATATATGGTAGGCGATTTTCTTTGTGCTTTCCTTGGGGGCTTTTTGTTTGATAAATTGGCTTGGGGCTTTATGTCTTTTGATGAAATTCCGTGGATATCCATTCTTTTGGAAGACGTCCATGAGATAATTTTCTCCAATTTTCCTTAAGGTGGGAGTGCTGCAATGAGTCCTTGTTCTCTTGAATAGTGTTTGTATGCACTTCCTTTTGTGCGTTACTGGACTGTTACTGTTGTAATTCAGGATTTGGTTTGTATGGGTTGATTTTCTATAAACTTGAGTTTCTAATTCGCCTGTGGTTGTTCGCTTGACTAAGATGTCAAAAATGGGATTTGATCTCGGATTCCTCTTCTCTTGTGAATTTGGTGTCGTCGGAGAAGTTGTTTATTAAGTTGTGAGTTTTTAGATAAAACTCACCAGGAGAGATGATTAATAAACTCTTGGAGAAATCTAAAACCTCACTTCAAATTGAAGTATGCACTGAAGATGTCGCCTAGTAGGGCGATGAAAGCTTCACAAATTAACTATCCAGTTCAGAGAACACAACCACATCAAAATCATCCACCTGAGCTACAAATCTTCTGTATCATATCTAATTCCAGCAATTCAAGTCGCCACACTTCACAAAAGCACATCTAAAGATTTCAAAAGAAGAAAAGAAAAGAAACCATATATATACATATATAATCAATCTTGGAGTCCATAAAAAATGAATACATCTGCACCACTGAGGACAGTTTTGAGCCCTGTCGCCAACAATCTCCAGTTGTTAGTTCTTAATTTCACGAGCACTAGAGCCAGACATTCTACCCCTTCCCGTGTGACTTAAACAAACAGTTAAGGATTACACAGACTGATATCAGGTTTTAATCTGACCACCCTTAAGTTTTTTCCAATCCCATATCATTTGAAATTGATAAACTTGGATGTCGATAGCTTGGCAGGTGTAACTATGTAAATCACTTCTGGACGTAACTCAAGATAAAAAGGCAACAGCCTAATGAACAAACAGCTAACATATTTCCTGTATAATTCTAACATACTAATCTTCAGTGGTAATAATGACCAGGCATAAGAAGATATTTTAGGTGTGTTTAAATAACATACCATGCATATAGTCCGGGGTTCGATCCCCGGCCGACGCACACTCGATATCAATGGTCGGCCTGCAAAATTAGGCTACCGATATCCCATTCTGAAAATCCCATACTTGTATCAAGCTGTTATAAAATTTAAAAAAAATAATAAATGAACAGACCATGTTGGTTTTATCCATACACTTATTTCCCTTCATGAATTTGAATAAAACAAGAACAGTGATTTGTGCAGAATAAAACAGTATCATCTTTTATTTCTTCAGCTTCTCATCAGCTACTTACAGCTTAAGGAAATCAATTCGTTTGTGTGCAGAATAAGTTTAACATACTTGAAAATGTTTTCAAGGTGTCAGCTGACAGAAGACTCCAAACTTAATAAACAATGCTCAGAAATTACACTTATCTAGCTTATACGCAGAAAGTTCAAGTTCACACAAAATATATTTTGGGTACAATGGTAAAGGTGTTATATAATAAAGACAGGCAGTAAATAAGATAATGTGTAGCTAATACATCGAGTGACAATATAGCGAGTTCAACCCAAATCATAGGAACAAGAGAAGCAAGCGTAGTTACATCACATAAAAAGGGGGGTTAAGCAAAGATAACATAATCGAGTGAAACATAGAGTAAAGATATCAAGTAACCAGGGCAAGAAAAGACTGATAAATGCCTTTCTTAAAAATACAATTGGTTTTCACACGTTTGATAGCGATTAATTCGGTAAACGTGATCAGAGGTGAACTATTTTGTCTACTGGGAAGTCTAAAGAATTTCATGGTATCCACCTGTACAAGATGCCCGACAGTGGTACTATTGAAAGTTCTTGTTCCCTTGAGATGTACGCTTTTTGGCACACGTACATTTTTATTTTGCCAACAATTAAAAATTTTAGAATTGTAGAAATAGTAATAAAATAAATGACTCAAAATCCAGACAATTTAGACAAAAGTCTAAAGAAATAACAACCACATTGTTTTGACAAAAATAAAATCAATTAACAGACATACAAATTAAAAGAGAAACTACTGAAGTGAAAAAAAACAACAAATCATGCATAAAGGTTTTGATCAATTTCTATTGCTGGCATAGCTTCAGGTGTTATTCTGATAATTCCAGGGTACGGAAAATTGTTGAAACCTGACTACTGAGAGTTTGTTTATATTCATTAGTCAATTTGTAGGCGTACAACATATTCTCTAAACTAAACGAAAAGTTTGTTTGATTTCACTATTGTGCATTATTCATAAAACTACATGTCTGTGAACACATCAAATAAACCTTGGTAATAGTTGATATTATTTATTCGTTTCATGATGAGTCATGCGTGACAGAATTATGGAAATTCTCGTCAAATAACTTGAGAACCTTAATCAACGTTTATTTCTTGAAGTTTATTTTGTTAACAGCAATCAAATCGCCAGACTTTTATTCAAGTTTATCAGTAGAATCTGTCACAAAATAGTTTTAACTCTTCAAAGTCTTTTGTACCTTCAGCAGTACTATATGTATTCACTTATCGAAAATGAGGTGTCATTTGAGCACCTGAAGGTGACATGCAAGTGATTGTATGAATAAGGGATGAGAAATTATGGACGAACGTGTAGTTTCAGCTTAAGAGGATTGCATAAACCAGGATGAGATGGAGGTGTGCTGTTGAAGCCCTATGTTCCATTGGGAACCCAAGGGAATAATAATGATGTAGTTTTCCAATGGTTCTCTGATCGATGTCAGCTCATGATGAAATCTTGAAAGCAATCACTCAAATCCCTACAAACCATTATTTGAAAATCAATGAGAGGCTCACTAGAAACAGGCCCTATTAAGACAGTTAACCTGGAGTGCTAGTGGGACGTCGTGAGAAGTAGGTTGCAGCACATCGGCAGTGAGGACAAATACTCGACGAAGACATCAGCTAGCAGTCGCGCTATGTTGTGAATTGACAGAAGTTAGAATTCATGGGTTGGCCATTGGATCGGGTCAAAGTGGTTGAATAGCCTACGAGCTCACCCTGTAACCAGAAGATCCTGGGTTCGTACCTCACGGTGTGGGTGCGTACCGATGAAGAGCCCAAAACTAGGACGAAACAGCTATCCAGTCCCCTCTGCGGGTTTTCCAATGGTTCTGTAACCGATTTAAGCTCATGATGAAATCCTGTAAACAATCAGCCACATCCCTACAAACATATACTTGAAAATAATGTAGTAATCATTTGTTTTAGCTTAATTTTACTCTCACTAATTTGAAAAAGCGTGTTTTATTTGATCAACGTTAATTTTCAAATCCTAGTAAACAGTTTTTTAGCTAGGATTATCCAATGAGAACTCTTCAGTATATATATATATTCCGATGAATTGTAAAAGAAATCATTTTTGGACATAAATGTGATTGAAATCAGTAATACATTTCCAAATCGTGCACTTGAAATTTCTGTGTGGAGAAGCAAAACACTTTAAGTTGATGTCCTGTCAAAGCTTATTTGCTCAGTTAACTGATTTTGTTATGCTGTTTCTTTATCATTGTGATAACTGATTGATCAACGGTTAGGACAAATTAATCGGGTATTGCAAATTGCGATCGATACTAAGGAATTTTCTCCAAAAGCTGTCATCAAAGAAAATTCATGGAGACTGCAAACAATTCATGTGTTTTGTAGTGAACTACAACCCATTACCCTTGTATTCCTGTTGTCTTTTCCATTTGAAACTTATGGCTGTCACTTCGCAAACAGTTACCTTTTATTAAAATGTTTTGCATTAGTTAAGATAGTGTGTAGTGCACTGACGAATGAAATCAAATTATAGCAATTGCCCAGGTGTTTCTAGTCACTTATTCTTATTTGTTTCTGAGATATTAGACCCTCAAGATATGAAATTTGAAGAAAGAAGACACCATTATTTGTTAGGATTATTTCTGAATATTCCACTGATTGATCATATATATTGATTGAACACTAGTAACTAGTGTGATGTATCTAGTCCTTTCTTTGGTGCAGACTGAATTCTATCAGTCAGCTTTTGCAATGGGCCACCATTCTAGGTAGCTCCCCATCACGGTGAACATTGATTTGAGGATATATTAGATACTTGGAAGCAATTGGCCACAGGAAGCCTTGGACCTAGGTTTCGTGCTAGTTGGCACTCATCAGCAAGGCTTATCTACAACCCTGAAGGAACTCATGTCCATTCTGAGATTCGACCCGCGTCACATAGTGCTGCAGTCAGAGAACCAGTCAGTCAGTCTGCACCAAAGAAAGGACTGGACACATCACATTAGTTATTAGTGGCCAATCAAAATATCCACTACAGTCCTACAGGAGGTCAATCGCTAGCTCGAATAGCTCAGTGGTAACGTCTCTGACTGCAGCACTCACTGGGTGACGCAGGTTCGAATCTCAGAAGGGACATGAGTTCCTTCAAGGTTGAAGATGCACCTTACTGATGAGTGTCAACTAGCATGAAACCTAGGTCCAAGGCTTCCAACCATCTAATGATCATATATATGTTGACCACTAATATGGATGACTCGACTACGCTTTGAGATAAAGACAGCGGTGACTGGCAGTCAAATCCAGGATGCTCATTTTATCATATTTAAGACCTTCAGTTTGATGAACTTGTGTCCTCAGTTAGTGATAATACTACAAAAGGTCAAGTAGTTTGATAGGAATCCCGGGTTCAAGTTTCATTGGAAATACCATCACTTGTCAATAGTATAGATACATCCAACTGACAAGTCTGACATAGTACGATGGGAGAGTCCCGGATTCCACCGATAGTTGGCGTCATTTAAGCACCACCAAAAGTAACACTGAATTCCCATATGTTATGACATCAAAATAAATCAATTTCTTAAAACAATCCAGATTCATAGGGTCATCATTTACTAGAATGCAGAACTATTCACATTAAATAAAAAACAACTCATTTACTACATCGATTTAGCGGTCATTTAGTAATTTTCAGATCATAAACCTTATTCCTGTTTGCAAAACATCAGGCTGCCTGCCTTTACTATGCCTACAAATTTCGAAAAACATTAAGCAGTATGCATTACAAAAATGTGAAATCGGTCTTTGTATACGGGTCAGAAACTGGGCACCCGCATCATGAAAAGCTATTCCAGCAGGTTGCAGACTTTCATCAACAGCTGTCTAGTCTTTGTATTGAAGATCAAATACCTAGAAGGAATGAGCAGCAGGAGACTTTGGCAAAATCCAACCAAGAGCCGATAGCTCAACAAATTTGTAGGAGAAAATGGAAATGAATGGGCCACACCCTGAAAAGACTGACGAATGCCATTGCGCACAACACAGGTCATCGCTCGAATGGAACCTGAATGGAAAACGATGAGTGGGGCGTCCTTTGATGGTATGGAGGAGATCATGTGAATTGGAGGAGACGAGAGCTTATGAGCAACCATGGATCCAGCTGAAGAGGACAGCAGAAGGTAGAACAAACCGGAGATGTGTTGTTGAAGCCCTATGTTCCACTTGGAACCAAGAGAATAATAATAGTAATTACTAAAGCATGGCATTAAAAAGATTGTGATTTCAGTCGTAAAATGATGTTGCTATAAAAATCAATAAATGAATTTCACTATCGAAATATTTTATGCTTTAAATCATTAGTGTAACTGTCTCGCAATAGCTTAACTATATGATCTAGGCATAAATGAATTTTTTTTAATGGAAAAGTGAAATGCTGAAAGAACAACAACAATAAAATATTGAACAAACTCTTAAAAAATTTCTAGAAAAATATTTTAATAATTTTCTAAAATCGGACGATAAATATTACTTTCTGTAAAATAAACAAAATCTTTAGAAATGTCATTCATTTGAAAGAGACAGAGAGAAATAGAGAGAAAATGTTTCAAATTTATTCTAATGAAAGAAAACTGTACAAGAAGACAATTTCTGATCAAAACAGTCAGGGATTTACGTCATTAAATAGCATAATAACGAATGACCATAGATTCATTAATTTGAAAGATAGCACAAATGAATTCAGTTCACATTAAAGGAATTCATTAGTGATAAGATGAAGCACTCTTAACACAGCTATAAGTGAAGCATTCATGAATCTCTGTGCAAAACAAAATTATACCTACTGAAATCAGTTAAAAGTAGTAAGATATTTGTTGCAGTTATAGGAATTTATGAATAATGTTTTTGGGAATAAAACTGACATGTTGTTCCCACTAGGTTATGTATAATCTCTGTAGACTGTTGACTTGAAACGGTCAACTAACAAATTCCAACAGTTGGGTGTCTTTTGAACAAAAAAAAATTTAATTAAATCCCTTGCCACTGGGATCCGACGCATCTGTAGCTCTGACTCCCTGGAATCAGAAATAGAACTTCTGAAAGAAATCTTCATCTAAAATATATGCCTACTGATATGTATCCACATGATGTGTGTTTTGTTTTTGACAGTCTATTATATTTTGCTATGTGTATTTGTATCTATATTTAATTATAACTGACAATATGCTTTTGTCTGTCCACTAACTAAATAAACAATGTATGACCTTATTATCACATGACATTACAACCAATCGTGGTAAGACATTATCTTATTGGTTCATGTGTATTAGCCATTTTCATATATACTCTTGCTTTATTATTCTTGTACATTCTTGTTCACACACATTTCGTACATTACGTACCATTTCACTGACACACTTGTGTGACAATTATTTTCCTTGTCTGGAAAATACAAGTATCATCGTAAACCTGGTGGTCTTCTGATTTCCCTCTTTCTGCGTCAGGACTATTAACTACTCGACGAGTACATAACATAATGGGCGACGGGGAAAACTCTAATAACTCACTTAGCAGCAGTACATAACACCTACCGAGGTTCGTCGATAAGCATATCAAACGAAGAGCCCAGAGGAATGAAACGTTACTTGTTCAAAAAATATACCTTATATGAACCAGTATTTCAAAGGAGACTTAGCCTATGATATCCTTAAGAGAAGAATTTCAGCATCTTTGAGAAGAACATTAATCGCAGCAAAGCTAAGAGTAATGTCCTCCCATGGTCCACTGGTCTGTTAGGGCCTGAAGGACAAGATGTTGCACATGACCACTTCTATGTGCATAAACCTCGCCTAAATTACTAGCTTGCTAGTCTTCTAGCCCGTCCAAAACCCAGGAAAAGAGGGAATGTTGGGTGTGGGACTAGCAACTATACCCCCAGAAAATCAATCAAACTGCTACAGAAACTTCAACGTGTAAGAAAAATATTAAAAGCAAACTTATTCTCCGCTGGAATCGGAGAGGTGAAATGAGACAGTGGGCTGGTGAAAGCATTCGGGACGCCAGTCACCCAGACTATATGTCTTCTGTCTATGAAAGCAAGAATAAGAATGGGGACGTGGAATGTCCGTACAATGTATGAGACTGAAAAGGCTTCCCAGGTAGCCAAAGACACGAGAGGATATGCCACAGAAGTTCTGGGAATCTGTGAGGGCGGATGGAATGGATGGAATTATCCAAATTGTCAATTGGAGAGTAAGTAATCTACTCGGTTTGGTCACCAGACAACAACCACGAGCATATTGAGGCAGTGAGTGGCTATCAAGATGTCACTAGCAGCATCCAAAGCACTAATGCAGTGGGAAACAATTTTCATCCCGCAGCATAATGACAATAAGATTCAACTCCAAAGGAAGGATGCTAACTATCATCCAATGGTACACACAGTGCTAAAAACGACGCGGAACAAGAGAAGAAGGGAGAATTTTTAGAGACAACTACAAATAGTAATGGACAACATCCCAAATGGTGACATCAAAATCCTTATGAGCGATATGGGGCCAAACTGGGAGCAAATAATACAGGAAGAGAATTCATCATAGGTCAAGAAGCTGTCATTTGGGAAAATGAATGAGAACGGAGAACTCTTCGCGGACATCTGCTCTTTCAACAATTTGGTGATCGGAGGCAGAGTGTACAAACACGAGGCAACATAGATTTCGCCTAATGGACTTACCACAAACCAAATAGGTTTCATCTCAATCTCAAGGAAGTGGAGACGCAGCCTGCTGGATAAAAGTCGAGAATGGGAGCAGATGTGTTCTGAGACCATCATCTAGTTCAAGGAACCTTCAAGGTGAAGCTGAAATCCACGAAAACAAATGCAGACAGACTACAATTTAAGTTCAGCACTCAGAAACTGAAGGAAAAAAATACAAGGGATACCTCCACTACAGATACTAGAGCAAAGTCGGAGACATTACCTGGTATTACTGAGGACACCTGCGTGGAAGAACACTGTAACTCTCTGAAGGTGATGTTCATGGAAACATGAACAACCGTTTTGGAAGAAAGAAGACAAAAGACAAGAAATGGCTCTCAACAGACATCTGAAGTGAACAGAAGAGAGGAGAATGATGAAAGAGAAGATGACTAAATGCAAAGATGGGCGAAGTAATCTAAAAAAATGGAGAACAACCTGCCAAAGTCAATATGTTTTTGTTTCCTTTGCATTGCTGTTGTCTTAGCCATTCATTTAAGAAAACCGGAGCTATGCATACAAAAGAAAATTATTCAACCTATTCTACTATGATGGTAACAAATATTTTGATTTTGTTTGCTTATTTTTTAACTCCTTGTGTCTCTTACGTAATCCGTTTCTATATGATTCCTAATCACAACTGACTCATTAAATTATTCATCCGATAACATGACTCAAATACATTTGTCCAACTTTTGGGCCAATGATTTACAGTGAGTCAAATCAGGTACATCATTGATAAGCCCATCTCTAAACGAGTGAAACGGCTTCTCAGTGTTTAGAACACTTCGATCCACTTCACATGCACTACTGGTTGTTGTGTGTAATTTCCAGCCGCTCATATCAATCATTGAGTAGTATATAGTGTCGAAACTTAATGTTTGGTTTTTTGACTGGTATTTGCATTAAAAGGTAGATTACATATTGTGGTCTGAATATTTTTGGTTTTTGAAGGAAACTTTAATGGATTTTCATCGCAAACGAAGCAAATTGCAAATCTCTAATCTTTTTGGAATGCTTCATGTTTAATCAAAATTCTGTGTTTTGTAAAAGGATAAATAGGGGGCAAGTAATAATACGAAATCATTTCTTCCTAAACAAAAAAAATAAATCTTTAATGTTTGTTCGATCCATACCGTGATAAATTTCAGCTGACTTCACGTAGTTGCCTTAACCATTTACCTAAAAGTGACTAGAATGAAATGCAGTTATTTTTTATGTGCTACTGACAAGATTTATCAGTAGTATATAAAGGTACGTTCATAAAAAATCAAACAGCAAGGAGATAAATCTGATGTCAGAGAAAGAAAATGATTCAGATATGCGGAGATATATGGGAGACGTGAAAGGAACAGAAAGAAACATAATATGATGATCAAAGCTAGCATAACATGGAAGATCTGTGCAAATGGTGCGCTGAAGATAACGTGTACATAATTTGGCTATAGAGAAATACTAAGCCTCCTTCTCCTGCAGCTGCACTCCTGGTGTGCGTGAGAACTTCTGACAACATGATAATCAGAAAAGCACATTTCAATCTTAGCTTGAAATTAATGTGAGAAAATAAAACTGTCGTAGTATATACGTCAAGAATCGCCTTTCAGCAGGTTTATTAATACTTTATTAAATGAATGTGCATTTCTCAGACAAACTCCATTGGATAATGGGATTCTGAAAAAGTATATCCCATTATGGAAGTGCGTGCAGAAATTGGAATTTATATATATATATATACATACTTTTATTAAGAAAATACTAAACATATACAGAGGCGTACAAATTAATTAGAACTGAAGGACACTTCTGAGATTTGTTCAGAATGTTGGTGATTTATGTGATTAGTAAATGACAAGTCATGTAATCAATGTACGCATTTTGTAGAACGTTTCTGAGTAAAAATCAGTTACAATAGCTACGATTTCTTAAGTAAATGCTTTTGTCAGAAAAAAAGAGAAATACTGTGAATTTATTAGTGACAGATGAAAAAGACGTTACTTTTTCTTAGGTCTGTTCAATGAAGGAAACAGATATCGACAAGCATATCTGAATATAGTATGCTGCCATAAATCGTCAGAAAGAATACAAACGGTTTATAATGACAATTGAGATTTGGTCAACATTTAGTCAGTCGATGGAATAATAACCACGAGGCATCGACAATGTTTACCAGTCGGTGTAAATGCATTATTTAGGAAGTCAAATTTCAAAGTTAGTTTGTTTATCTGTAAAGCCTTTTTTCTCTTATACAAATTTAGGGTTAACACAGAAATCTGCGAACAACTTTGGATAGCCTAAGTTTTCAGAAATTGCAAGTGGTGGCATTATAGTGTAGTGAGAGCTGCCTGCAAGCCAAAATTGTGGACAACAGTTTACGTCAGTGTTCACGTCCCCAATCAGGTTCATGAGAAAAACAATAACAAAGCTTAACCTTGAGAAAATCACTAGCCAATCACAGGGGAGTTAAAGTGTGGAAATATGAATAATCACAGATACATGACTTGATTTTCAGAGAAACGGCTACAAAAAGATGACAAAATAACCTTCAGCAAGAAAACAACCAATCAGAAGGGATTACTTCTCCGCTAACAATAATGTACATAAAAATCTATAAATACCTTTCGATCTTCTCAATAAATAATCTGTTGCTTGGCCCTTGTCTCCTGCCATTACAATAGCACCTTTTGTTTGGAGTATGACTCAATGTCTTCTACTTCAAAAACAAGTGGTTTGATTGTATTATCACCTTTAAATGATATGTCCATAATAAGTATAAAATATTGCATTCATTAAGTGGTTACCATATGATGACAGGTCATCTGACTGACCATAATCCTATTGTTGTTGCAAGATTTAATATATCACTTCTAGCTTCTTTATAGTGCGTTAGTGACACTGTGGTAGTATTTTCACCAACCACGCATTTGGTCCCGGGTTTAGGCCCTGCTGACGCACTCATTTACCTTGGGCATCAGGCTAGCAGCCGCATCCCGCAAAAATAAATACCGCTGCTACCGAAACTTCAAACCTCTAGCTTGAAGCCCAGTGTTCCATTAGGAACGTAAAGGGATAATAAAAAACTTCTTTAATAATCAAATTTAAATTACCACTTAACTTTCTGGCAGTCTGATTTTCGCTGTCTAATAAGCATTCATTTTATTGTATTGTATGCGTCATCATACGAATTACAGTATATAGAATCTATGGAGATCCAAATCATTGCTGTTAGAGTGGTCCGACTCTTACACTTACTTACTGGGGTTATAAATTCTAGGGGGATGCCTGTTTTACTAAGTCTATAGACACGCCTTACTAGGGTTTTCCAATAGGTAAGAAACTTAGGTTCAACTCTTTCAGCTGATCATTGCTGACAGTCAGAAACAAAAATGGAGTCATCTTAATAATCCATTAATTAATTCATTACTTCGCTGGTGTTTACATGTTTTAAGCTTACAGACAACTTCATGAACATACCACAAGGATTACTCTGATATAGTTGACTGGTGGTAAAATTCTAAATATCGTCGATCATCTCTGAGTGAACAAAAATAACTTAAACCGTAGACTAGGTTCGAGTCCCAGCCAGATGTTTCATGTATGGGGTTCAACAGTCTTTTTGATTCTAAAAATCGAAAACTATGAATTTTGACATAATGTATCAGTATGCTCATAATTTCAGTCAAGAAATATCATGTATTGCTTAAAAAGTGACAAATAACATGGGAAACTTGCGAAGATTACAATAAAAGTTTATACGGTACTTCAGATGTGTGAAGCTGCTAGATTTCTTACATTCATCATACATGATATTCGTAAAACCAAACGCAGCAACAACTTACAATAAACAATAAACTGTTCTCTTAATCACTAGCTGATTAATCTGCTCAGAGCTTATGCGTGAACCTATAATGAATGTCCTGTATTCACAGACTGAATCATCTACTCTTCACTGAAATGGCAAACTGAAACCTGAAGCCGTTCGCCTGTTCTTAAGCGGACTAAATGCATATATAACATGAAAATGGTAGTGTTAAGATCCTTTGATGAACATGAGTGGTTTCCACTTACCCACGTCAGTCAGAACTTTATTTCACCTTATGGATCTCAATATATCATTCCAGTTTATCTTCTCACAAACGAACTTAATATACATACTATTTACTGCAGACTAACTGTTCTTGTACTAGTCGGTGGAAACAAGTTACCTCCAACCTATCTGCTCTCCTATTCTTTTTCGTGCTCACTGTGTACAACTTTCAGCAAGATTCTTTTAGTCTGTATTTCGAAATCTCACTGAATAATATAGTTTAAATCTTAGCAACAGCAATAAAACCAAATTACTCATAATACTCTAAAGACAAAAGCTATTTAAAATGTCTCTTCATTGATTACAGGATTTCATCATGAAGTTACATCGGTTAGAGAACCCTTGAAAACCTGGAAGTGCTAGACAGCTGTTTTGTCCTAGTTTAGGACTAATAAAGAGTCCCTCTAGTTGATCCCTGCAGACCAATACTTGAGTTTACAATTTGTTTTCTAGACGAATCATGATATAATTTTTGTTTTAAATGAAATATTTAACATCACATATTTAAGAAGTCTTGTACGGTATTTGAATAATGCGCCAGTTTAATAATACATGTGGTGAACAAAAAATTTCATTCATTTATAAGTATGAACCGAACTTTATTTTAGATTGTTTTAAATAACACAACTGTATTCTTAGCTCACTGGTACTGTTGAGTTGCTGTTTCCCAGTTTATGGCGGTGGATGACCTTAGACTAAAACATAAAACACTCCTTTGGGAGTAATGATGGTTCGTCGAGCTCGTGGACCTTGTAACCAGAACGTCCTGTGTGTCGAACCCTGGAGGTGCTTGCGTGCTCCTGAAGAGTTCCAAACTAGGACAGATGAAACAGCTGTCCAGTACTCATTACCGGTTTTCCAATGATTATCTTGTAACAATAGAAGGCAAGACACTGGAGCCAAGGTATATTTTCATTAGTCAAACCGCTGCTTATATATATCTACATTTTACATTCGTTAACCAATCACCAAGCGTGTGATTTTGGTTTACATCAAACAACATGAAATAGAATGTTCAAATATAAATAGTATTCTTTAATTAATGCAGTATACAACTGTGGGAAATGTATTCTGTCTCTTACATCAAATCGAATGTTCAAATAGATATATTGTATGCAGTATTGAACTGTGGGAATATGTGAGCGTAATATTCCGTTGGCAGACATTGTCTGTATCACACCACCACAATCCAACCGATGTCAGCTCATGATAAAATCCTGTAACCAGTCTATCAAATCCCTACAAACCAATACTTGAATGTCTCTTTATATTACCGATATGAAGCTGAGAAAAGCAGCAGTTATATGCCAATTTTGAACATTCCAGACCAGAACAAAATGGTTTTCTTAGAAGAAATGTAGAGTCATCATTGCTAACAAGATGTCAACTGTGAAGTATTCAAAATTGCTTTTAGCAACGAAGGCTTGTGGAAAAATGAATAATAAATTTGAACAAAACTTGGTGTGGTGTAACACACAGTGATACAGCATTATTTATTTACTGATGATCTCCAGGGGATGATTTATTGCTCGTAGTGATGTAAAGTAACTCACATAACTTCCATATTTCCTGTATTAATATCACTTTAGCCCTATGGCGAGTGTTAAGCATATTTATCCAAAGGATAAGACTTTCATGATCAGCGTATCCATCCGCTTAGCCATATAGTCTATGCGCAGAGATCAAAACTTATTGTTTGCGAGTCACTTGAATACCAGTTTCCTGAATTTTGTCATTTTATATAGTGAAAAAGATAACACAAATTATCATAGATTTTCTTCATGAGACAGACTTCACAAAGCTGTCTTAATTAGTGTTTCGATGAATTCATAGATTAGTTTAAGTAATTCCGTCAAATGGGATATAAATTGTGTTAATAATTAAGTGGGAAATCGTAAAACAGTTTAGTTACCAAAAGATACAATAGTACGATAGATAATATGATATATAGCAGTCTGTCTTATACTTGTTAAATAACTTATAAGTTTACACAATCTACGATCGATTAAATAATGAGCATAATTTGAATTATTAGTGATCTATGAAGTTGGTGTTGTTGTCGTATGCCATTTACGGACACTTTATAAACATTTCTGCATAAAGACTTAAAATTTGTGTGGGTGAAGTATACAAAATGGATCTTGGTAGTAGCCCAGAATCGTATCATATTCATCCAGTGCCACGTTCTTTATCAATAAGTCATATGAAAAGAAGAAGCACATTGTCATTTTTCAGGAATTCACGTTCAGCAAGCTTACCTCCAGACTTTCGAATAAATATTAACTATCAAGAACTTTTAGAAGCATTTAGCCATTGTTATACTTCATTACCTATTACAATTCATCCAGAAAATAGTTTAATTATTATGAAAGATATGTATAAATCAAGAAAAGATATGCCAACTACGGTAATTGCACCTGACGGTGAGTTATTTTCTCTTAGAATTTTATTTCATATATGTTAACACATTAGAAGGAAATTTGTTTATTCACTAGTGAAATACCATAAAATTAAAAAAAAACACGATTAGCTTGTACTTATGATAATATTTAAACAGTAAAGTGTAATATTTCCAAAAAACGATAAATTAGAAATGAAAGTAATCAATAACCTGTGTGATAGTCATCTTTAAACTCGCTTATTTAATTAAGGTCATCAATGTATTTAAACCTAGAGGTTAAGAGAGTTCACTCAGTGTCATAAAATAGTATTAAAGAGAAACTAGCCAGTCCCCATTGTAGGTGTAAATGATTTCTGACAGATTTTTGTATTTGATGTTATTAGATAGTTGGAGGTAATCGGCAGGAAGCCTTGGACCTAGGTTTCGTGTTAGTTGGCACTCGTCAGCAAGGCGTATCTGCAACCTTGAAGGAACTCATGTCCTTTCTGAGATTTGAACCCGCGTCACCCAGTGAGTGCTGCTGTCAGAGACGTTACCACCGATTACCTCCAACCATCTAATATCATCAAATCAATGTGCACTGTGATGGCGAGCTATCTAAAATGGAGGGCCACATTAAAACCTGACTGATAGAATTTAGTCTGCACCAAAGAGAGGACTAGACACATCACACTAGTTACTAATGTCAAATCAAAAGATTTTTGTATTATTTTATGATCGTTCCAAAACACTAGTCTTCATGATAAATACCGGAAGCATGGGTGTTAATCACTTCTCACTGGAAGGTGAACAACATACAAAGTGAATCAGAGGATCTTCATTCAAGTTTTACATATTATAAAATTATGTCTAGACTTCTAAATGTTAAACATACCCCTTAACATAGTTAAAGGGAACGAATTTCTAGAAATGATACTCACTTTAGTCAGATTGGGTAAAAGTTTCTTAGAAGTACTTATTTCCGAAATGAACCACATAGGTTAGTGAGGATGTCAGAAAAAGATAAAAAAGTAGGACTTAGTAAACAAAGTGTACCAGTTCAAATTCTCATACTTAATAAAAGTTCAAAAAGAGAAATGATATGAAGATAAAATTACATTGAAACCAACGAAATATGATTTGAAATTAGACAAAACTGTTTTCTGAAGGGTGATGAAGCATACTGTTTGCCAATCTCTACAACAATAGCATATCTATTCCCAACCAAATATACTTGCATTTCATGGTAGGATTACCTTCAGTTCTCTGAACAGGACTGCCCTCTGAGACAGATGTCCTTGAGATGTTCTCCACTATTCTGAAAGTCTTCCAATGAATGTTCTGACTTCTGAAAACCGGTTACAATTGACAGCCCAGTGTTTACTAATGCTTGAGCTAGCCAAAAGAAATGAAGATGTGGGTAAACTATTGATCGACGTTAAGGAATAAAAGATAGCTGTATTCGTTAAACATTTGTTGAATTTATTTAAAGTGAGAAGGCTAATGGAAATATAAATACATGCACAATGTTGGATGGCACTGGCAAAATCTGCAATAAACGGAAGGCTCAATTCTAAGCCAGTGGCTGAATTTCAATGTAGTTTTCCTTATAACCTGGAAGTTCCACATTTAATTCCTGATTATACTATAGATCCATGCTATAGAAGAAGAATTGGCTTTCTAGTGCTCCTGGATTTTTAATGCTTTCCACTGAGAAGTTAGCTGGTTTTGAAATGTACACGGGCACTAATAATTACTGATAAACGCTGAAACTTGTCTAACTAGTTTTCTGCTTCATGTCAAGGTTAGTGATTAGGTTTTTAGATGATCATAGATTCGCGCATTTAAATATAACAAGCTTTTAAAATACAGTATTATAAGGATATTAAAATCCTTTTGACTTTATTGAGTAAAGTGAACATTTGGGTAGAACCAGTGGCTTCTGCATACTGAGCAGTGGTACCTAGCTAAGGACGTCGTTTTCATTTCACCTAACCCAACATTAATCGAATTTTGCTAAAAATATTACTGTGAATTGTGAATTTTTATCAGTTTCACTTTTAACTGATATGCGATTTGTTGATTAAACAACTCACTAACTTTAAGCCTATTAATTACTAAGAAAAACTGTTATGCAACAATTTTAGTTCTTAGCTTAGTGCATAAACCAACCTGAGTTGCATGTACTCGTCATTGTATACCATTGAGTTTGTCTTTATGGTTCTCTTATTTTTCTCAGGAAATTCATCATTTAGCGTGGATTTGATTCTATGTCACTTAGTCTGACCATCTGTAGAACAAGAATTTTCTAAACAGATACCTTCAGGGTTCCTATAGGATATTTGCATTATTAATGACCACACTAAAAACATGTATTAATGTACTAAAATAGGGGCGATTGGATAAGCTGATGTATAATCATCAGAGTCGGTAAAAAAATACTAAGAATAACCATTCTAGGTGGCTGGCCATCACCTTGTACTTTGAATTGTTGATGTTCTTAGCTGGTTGGAGGCCATTGGCATGAAGCCCAACCTCGACCCACATTTCGTGCTAGTCGGCACTCACCAGTCAGTCAGCAAGACGTATCTGCAACCTCGAAGGAACTCATGTCCCTACTGAGATCCGAACCCACCTCACGCAGTGCTGCAGTCAGAGACATTACCACTGAACTATTCGGGCTAGCGACTGACCTCCTGTAGGACGGTATTGGATATTTTCGATTGAACACTAGTTAGTAACTAGTGTAATGTGTCTTGTCCTTTATTCGGTGCAGACTTGAGTTCCTTGAAGGTTTCAGATACGCCTTGCTGATTGGTGAGTGCTAACTAGCACGAAACCTGGGTCCAAGGAGTCTTGGCGATCTATCAAATTAAGTATGTAGGTTTTCCTCTAATTGCTCATACTAATTGTATTCCTGTTATCAAAACAATTAGTTATTCACATTTTTGCATATTAGAGTTTGGTTTTATTATCTGGGACTATGAGAATACCTACTAATGCTGTAAACTGACACTAAGAGTTGATTTTTGAAAGATTTTCGTATTGAAGCAAATCACTGACAGAGTTTTCTGATTTCATTACTGAATTCTTTTGATATGCATTGTTTTTGTATTTACGCTGATTACCATGTAAGCATAAAATATTTAAACACTTTTTTCGAATCAGGTTATATACCAAATTCAAAAGTTCGTCTTCATTTAAAACCTGCAAAGCAAATTAAGCCTGTAAGTTCATTCGTTTATAACATAAACATTTATAAATCTGATCTCTATTCTCGTCTTTCGTCTATAATATTATTGCTTAAATAATTTTTTTTGTCTTTTCACAAGTTTGACAACCTGAATTGATGAACTTTTAGGTTAACTTCTAGATTTATCTATTTGTCATATACACACATTTGAATGCTTAATATATTCTATTCATAAATTGTTGAAACTTAAGCTGCTTACGATGTTTACGATGTTAGGAATATATAGGCAGAAATTGAAAGTGTAAACGCTGTTTTTAATTCCAAAGAAATTCTAGTAAAAATAAAGAAAAATATGATATTTCGCTGTCAGCTGGTAAACTGTGCTAAAATAGTTCGGCTTTGATGTAAATGTAAAACTTTAGCGTTGTGGTATCTTGAAATTCTACACTTCTATGTTTATTAAATATGTCACACATTGAAACGACAGTAATTACTTGATGACGTTCCAAAGAGGCATCGAATTCTGAACCTTGGTTCTTGTAGTCCTAATTCTTTTCTTTAGAAGTGTGAAAACAAAGTTTCAGTTTAGCGGATGGATTATGAACAAGTTTAGTTTGAAACAGCATATAATTATTAATCTGTCTGTTTGTCTGGATTCAACATAGAACTTGGCACCGAAGTGCACCAGTTCGAGTTGCCACGTTCCAAATAGCACACAAAGGTGGACAAGAAGATGAGTGAAGAGAATCAATAGAGTTTGACAAGTATAAGAGTGAAACAGAATGGGTAATGGTAGAAAGGACTATGAAAGATTACAGAGACTGAATACATCTGCGCCGTCGACAACGATTTTGAGCCATGTCACCTATTGTTTCCAGCCATTGATTCCTAGAGTCAGTCCCGAGGGCCCCAACCCGGAAGTCTGCATCTCCCTGCCTGGCTCAGTTTAACTGTCAAGAATTTCATGGATTGATGTCATGTTTTTGTTTGGCCACCACTTACTCTTTTCCAACCTGAACCTATATCACCTAGTAATGCCCGTCGGGGGAGGCGATGGTTAGGCATGCGCAGCACCTGACCTAGCCATCTCAATCTGTGTAACTTTATAGCCTCGTCAATTGATTTTCCCTCTTTGCCCAACACTCTACGCCTAACGTCAACATTACTTATCTTGTGAAACCACCTAACGTGAGAAGAGATCGTAGACATCTATGATCGAAAGCAGTCAACCTTTTCATGTCTTCAACTCGTATTGGCCATGTTTCAGAGCCATAGAGAAGGACGGAGCGAACTGATGAGCAGTACACACGTCCCTTGGTTGATAGCCGGATGTCACGCCTACGCCAGAGATGGTGTAAGTCAGCGAAAGCAGCTCGAGCTTTTTGGATCCGTGCTGAGATTTCGTCGCCAATCAGTCCGTTGGTGCTAATACAACTTCCCAAATAGGTGAAGTGGTCAACATGTTCTATCACTTCACTCCCTATCACTAAGTTAGGAGTTGACGTGGTCCAGTCCTGTAGCAGCATCTTACATTTTGTAGGGGCGAATCGCATTCCAAACATACGAAGAGTGCTGCTCAAGGTGTTCAGAAGACCTTACATTTTGTCAGCATCCTTCCCTAACAGGCTATGTCATCTGCATATTCTAAGTCTAAGACTATATCCCGGTAACAAGTCGATTCCTAAGTCGTTAAGTTCAGTTAAGGATACTTCCATTAGCATATCTATGATGAAGTTAAACAGAAATGGAGAAAGCCGACATCCCTGCCGGACACCACTGGTTGTTGTCAATTCAGATGACAATTCCCCATAAGCCCTTACACGGCCATGTGATTAATAGTCTTCCAATATGTGATATATCTAATAAACAAAGAGATATGGAACTGATTCTAAGTTAATTTCACGCATTAAATAACGATTATTTACAGGATGATTGATAATAATAAGAAAGTAGACAAAGTTGATATTATTATTATTTCCTTGGGTTCTCAGTGGAACATAAGGCTTCAAAAACACATCTCCACTATTTTCTGATGTCCACTTGTTCAGACCAGTGGGAATGGATTTAATTAAAAACCATTGAGAATAACACAAAGTTGTCTATTCAGCAGAACCAATGGAATTACCTAGAAAAATTTTTATCACATTTATCCATAATGTTTGTCATTATGACTTTGTGTAACTTATTATAATGATCACCTGTAACTCTGGTTGTCTATAATGGTGCCCAAATGGTGTAGTGAATAACGATTTGGCGTTTGAAACTATGGGTACTGGGTTCAAGCCTCAGTGGGAACACCATTACTCACTGATAAATGCAGGTACACCTATCTGACGAGTCTCAAATAGGATGAAATGCGCATTTTGGATTCCACTGCTAGTCACCATCAACCAACTGACTTTAAGTTGTATGACCAGATATCGTTGAAGCATCTGCACTAGGAGCTGACATGTCAACCTGAGACCGAGCACTTTGATTCAAACAATCGATGGGAAAATCTAAATTGCATGAAATAATCTTATACATGATTTAAAAAGTAATCAAAATTTCTTTCTTTTATTTTGTCATTTTTACACTTTAACTAATAAAGAGTTCAGAAAGTGTGTCATTTGATTCTGCATCTCAAAGATTTCATCTTCATCAGTTGGTTAAAAGATATTTGGTGAGTATCATTTTATACGAATTTCATTATTATCTCTAAAGTGAATTCATGTGTATGTACATAAATAATGTACCTAAAGTATAATTTTTTCACATAATGCACTTACTTTGTTATGTATATATATGTATTATAGTTGTTAAGAGCGTCTACTTTGCATTAATCTGCTTTCCAGAGACCAATAGATGTGTTAAATTATGAGGCGTAGGAATGTATTTATTCTGTTGACCGCAAATAATGCGTTCCTTAATAAGCAACCTAATCCCTAATCACCCTTTTTCATTGTGTAATTCTACAAAAGAATATAGATAAATGAGATTACTAGTAATGTTATTAATAATATTATAATTAGCGAACTGCTGTCACGTTAACATTTCCTCTTTAATGTATGCCAATCAACTGTTAATTCTTATTTTAGGATAATTTTGAATAGAATATTTCAATCAAAAGCTCTTGTTTTCATCAGAGTATTTGAGTATTAGGAAATAAGAAATAAATGTTGTTCAAAACACCGCATATATATAACTATAAATTTCCCCTTACAAATGAATCAGTTTTTATTTCACTAATATTTATTGCAATTAGTTTACCATTATATTCATTATCCCATACAATGCTGCATATTAGATCAATTAATTATTTGGGTGATTGTTAGTAGGACTGAAGCTTAACTAACAAACAAACTGATTTACACTTAAATGTGATGAAATCAGAGAGTAAAAGTTGCAATGATATCGTTCACAACTTTCAGTGTCTCAACAGAAAAAATTAGGAATGATGCAGCTTCTCAAGAAATTAAACGATTGAAAATAATAAATAACTTTGTCTAGAGCTTTTTGGGTCAAGACCACGACTGAAGCGGTGATAATTATCATCTTGTAAGCTATAGGATGTGCAAAGGAATGCCTTTCCGAAGGCTTGAAGAGATATAGCCTGACTTTTATAACTAAGGCAGCGACCAAGTCAGGTTAGGGTAAAAGGTGAGAATCTTCAGCTTATGTTTTTTAGTAGGATAATTACAAACAAAGTTTGGTAGGTGTTCTGCCTTATCTCAGCTGTAGTCAAAAGCCTATAATAGGAAGGTGTATATTCTATGAACCACTTTACTAAATCACTATCGCTTTCTTTTGCTAAGATATATTCATATGGAACTACAAAGTGACTGACTGACAAATCGAAGTATAACTTTGAGCAGACGTGCAATGAGACCAATGGAATTGATTACTCAAAATCAAGTTACCGAAGAAGAATATAAAAAATTACAAGACTGAATGAATAAACTTAAAAAATTCGCATGATATTATGTGTGCATTGAAAAAATAGATCACTTTAATGACTGAGAATCAACAGTGAAGCTTCGTATGTATATGATCTAGAAGCAACATCTTCCTATGATGATTATGTATTTCTCCCAGAAGTAGTACGATTTCATCTTTGGTTTTGCAATACAACTCTGACTGAGCAAATTTTTGTCATTATCATCATTCTACATCTCACCTTTATGGATTCGGAATGCATGAAATAACAGTTGTATTTAGAGTCTAAGGTAAAATGATTCATTCCATAGACTAAATCTAACTACATGGACTGAAAATTAACCTTTAAACTAAAGGATAAACATTTTCCATTTAATCACACACACGGGAGATGAGAACATTTTCAGGGATGATTGGTACGCATAAGACATAAACTGTGTCATCTTATCAAATCATCATCTGATGAACTTAATGAAGAAGTAGTTGTAAACATTTACTCAAACTTATAGAACACCCCCCAGCTGAGTGGAACTGTTAGTTAACTGATTGTGCATGTCTGGTTTAGAGATAGAATGCGTACCAGTCACACAAATGGTCATGGCTCGATTTCCGGCTGGCCCACTCCCAATTATCGTTTAGCTGGTAGTAAGCCCAGAAAAGAGAAGAAGTTTAGCATGAAGCTAGAGACCCTTCTCCGTAAAACTCACTGCTATTACTGAAAATTCAAAGCTTTATGTCCCATTCAGAATGAAAAACTGATGGAAAAACGTTAACTGATTAATGCTACTCATTCGATATCTTAGAACAGATAGCTGCTCGTCAGCTTCTGCACATATGCTCTTATTCACCAAAACGTCAAAAACAGGATCTCACTGTTGACGAATCCAAGATGTATTTACTGATTCACCTGCTCCTGTGGAGTAAAGTACATAGGCTGTACCAACAGGACGTGCCGATGAACAGCATGGTTATCAAAGGGAGAATGTAGAGCAGTGAACAGCTTATTTCTGAAGCATATTGTTAGTTCTTGTCATATAGTGTCAGCAGAGACCAAGGCTTACGTCTATATTTTCTTCATGTAGCTGAAACCTTAGTAATCCTTAAGAAGAAACCTGGAGTTTGTGTTCAAGTACTAATTTTTTTCTTTTTTCTCTTCCTTCTTCGTCTTCCTGAATCAATGTATAATAAGCTCTATGCAGTCCGTTTTATGTTTTTGCAACTCATTTTCTGATCTTTTGTTCCCTTGTCTCATATCAACTATTCCTAAATGATTATTCATCATTCAGCTAATTAGTTATCAACTCTTATGACTACGCAATACTATTTATTTTTTTTATATTTTTGATTTACAGCTTGATTCCACACTGTATTTTCGGTACAAGTATGGAATTTTCAGCATGGATATCGGTAGCCCAAATTTGCAGGCCGACCATAGATATCCTTAGTTTTTCAGACACACTTATTACTCATGCACTTTTATTTGCCTTGTCACTAACTTTCAATAACCGTTGACCTCTAACATCAAGTTATACTGCATATATAAACGCCAAAATAACTGTGCAGCTTTAAAGTGCAGTTAGAAAAAGAGATCTCTCTGCTGACTCATGTGTTCTTAATTACATGAAGAAATTTATATTTGTAGATATCCACCTCTTTAATTTAGAGAGACGTACCACATAAATAATAATGATAATAATGATTTACTTTATACCAAAGACAGTACTTGTGATACAGAATGGAATTTTCAGCATTAATCACAATATTACTGCATCTAATTTCCTCAAATTTTAAATAAAATTAATCACACACAAAATTTTACACATTTACAACAGGGGTAATGTCAAAAACATGCAGCATATGTAATGGAAATAGCAATAATAATGATAACAGCTAAGGTAATAATAATAATATACAAGTGAAAATTGCCGTGGGCTTGTGTCACACAGTATTAGCAATGTGGTATAGAAATCCTAACATGTTTAAAAATATTGAGTATAATGTTCTCTTTACATGATATGATGAGGGGAAAAACAAAGACTACAGCAGTCATAGAGATAGGTTGGTGCTTGCAGTTATGAGAGTAAAACAAAGAATCAACATGACCATAAATATAATAGAAATAATAAAAGTAAAACTTGAAGGTATGTAAGGATGGATGGAGGAAATTGTCTATTTATTGGATGAAAAAAGGCTAGTTAATTGTTGCCTCACGCTATTTTCATCACATAAAATACGTGCCAAGTATGGTATCATAGAATTTCTATACTTAGACGTGCGAGCATACAGTTTTCTGAAGTTACTTCTTGTTCTACCTGAGGAGATGCAAGGTAAAAGCTAAGGGTAAAGTGGATGCTTCAAGTCAGACTTGAGCAACTTTAGCAAATTTATTGCACGAAGTCAATCGACTATCGACAACGACGTTAACTATGTGGTCCACTGGGACACCACTCATCTTACTGACAGTCTTCAGCATTCCACGAATTGTGACATAGTCCCTTTTTAAGCAACAAGAAAGAATAAGGGTGAACAATAAAGAAGAATAGGTAGGATGCAAGAGTTTATGAACTGTAAGTGGAGGGGTTGAGTTATACCCGAGTGCCTTAACTTCTTAATGTAAAATGTCAGGCGGAATATTTTAGTGGATATCTCTAAGACATGGGAAGACCAGGAGAGATCAGAAGAGAGAATAAGTCCAAGATATTTAATTTCTGATTCAATTTCTATATCATCGTCGTCAATCTTACAACTTTCATGAGAGTCGATGACTTTTTTGACTGTCTTTTACATCTTAAGGTGAAATTAACAGTTTGATATTTAGAAGGATTCAGTTTAAGACCATTTGACTCAGACCATTTACTGACTCCGGACAGAAAGCTATATATTTTGATACAATCTAGCTGTACTTAAACAAGCATGCAAATGCTTTTTTTAATCTTTTTTTATTAGTCTGATGAAAAAATCATGGGAACATTATCATCTATAGCCTCATTGAAAGATGTTTGTCTACTAAAAGCTATCATGTCGAATAAATTACCTCTTGCAATCGAAAAAGTACGAGCTGAATTGGTTACTAGTGCAACGATAGAAGTTGAAGCTTTAGTAGAACAGCCATGTGTTAATATTTATGAAGAAGATATTTTAGAAGAGGATGAAACTGCACGAATTGCAAAAACAGCTAAAATGCAACAGATTGCAAAACAACTTACCAAGCAAACAATTCAACAACTTTTTGAAAAGAAAAGTAAGCATTCTAGATTGTTTTGGACCTAAATTTAAAAAAAAATATGGAACAGATTTTCAAAATATGAAAGATCTAGACAAGAAACTCAGATGAACTAAGATGCATTTAGATTAAATTCTAAAATGTCATTCTGAATGTATCTCATAACCTTTGCAAATTGTTTACTGTCAATATTTGTGAAAATGTGGCAATCATTATTCTAAAAGCATAACAGAAACACTTAAGTTTTATGTGATCAATTGGTGTATCTATTACTGACTTGTAGTCTTAAACAATCTTCTTAAGGCTGTTTAAAATGTTACAGTTTTATAAACAAGATTTAGAAATTCACTTGAATGAGAATATACGTTTGATTCCAGTTACACTTATGTGATGCTGAGCTGTAAAAATTAATGCTTTTTTCATCAATGAAACATCTCGTAATGAGAAGATTATTTAATTTGAATGATCAACCTTAATTTAGAGACTATATTTCCATCAAGTGGGTTACTCAGACTAATGTATACACTTTAGCAATTTGAGGATTATCAATCTGAAAGCATAAAAAATGCCGCTAGATTTGTCGGTAAGTAATATCTGGACTGAGATGACCACAAACTTGGTCAAAGAACAACAGATGCAAATTAATTACGTTCAAGTGATACATAACAAAGGGCTCATCCTGAACCCTGTTGGGTGATAAAGTATGTGAACAAGGATTTAAACTATGTCCTATCTAAAGATACTGTGTGAATTAGGGTTCTGGTAGTTGCCTTTCGTTAAGCCCTCTCCCTCTCTCTCCCTCTACATGTATATTTGTAGCACCCCACATTACTAAACATTCATATTGTGGTAAACTTACCAGAAGATAAAAGCAGTGTGATTTTGTACTGCAAATATGTTGGTTTCATTCTGATTCACTGAATTCATTTAGTGCCTTTGTATATCTTAGTTCCACCTAAACAAATCCAGAGTACAGATTAAATTCTCCTGTTAGTTTAAGAAATGTCGGATAAGTCATATTCATTACATTTGTCCCACAAAACACTTGGTTCTAGATTCACACGAGAATGAAAACATCTCACCAACTAGGAAATAGAAGGTATCTTAAAACATCTTAAAGTTAACTACTGACGAAGGAGCAACAAACAACTAGCTAGTTATTTCTTGTAAGCGTACCGTTATGAATAGAACCAACACTACCATGGTAGACGAATGGAAAATAAACCATATGCTTTGAATGAAGAAAACATCTGACATAAGTATAAATCAAACCTTTAATATGAGTATTATATACTATCATTCTGTTATTACAAGAATGACCACATGAAGCTAAGTTTCTTTGATAAGACTTTATGTTTTGCCATAACATTATATCACATAGTGCACTGATAAATACCATAACGTGTCCAGTTTGCGCACTGATCGATATCAGCAAGCGAACCATTGAAAACTGAGGATTACTGGACAGCTTTTTTATCCTAATTTTGAACTTTTCAGCATTATTCACTCATGACTCCACCGTGGACTGAAAATAGAACATTCATGTTACAAGGTAAATGAGAAGGGACCCAGTGACCCATCACTGCTAACTTTTGCCAGCTAGGGAATTTTAGCATGACCTACAGCTAATGTCATCGGGGAGTATTTATCCTCACATGTAACTTAGGGGAGTCCATTTGTCATGACTTCTCACCAGAACTCCAAGCAACTTCGACCTATACTCTATCACTAGTGAAGATTGAGAGTACTGTCACTTGACTATTCAGTCACCACTGTGGAGACAATAGAAAATGGGAATAAAAGCCATTTCCTAGTCTTTGAGTAAGACAAAAACTTCAAAAGACATATAATCTGTGAGCAATAGATTCACACCTCAGTTCTAGGTTTAAGACACATTGAAACTACTGTAATATCCAACCTACTAGTTGAATAAAACTAGAATACTCATTTTTACCCGTCATTTTACAATAAATCTTAACTCATTTTACCATTTTTATTTTATATTCACATAAACTCTTCGTTCGCTAAAGTACAAGAAAACTTGGAAAGAATTGAAGCTGAAAAACAAGCATTATCTGAATCTGAACAAGATAAAGAACATGCTCCAGGTGAAGAGGCGCAACAAAAAGAAGAAGATTCTATAGATCGTTTTGGACCAGGTGTTGAAAAGACAATTGAAAGAAAAAAAGAAGAAGAAAGAACTCGATCTTTGCCAGTTGATTTAGTTCAGAAGTATTTACAAGAAATGACTGAACAATGGGGTTCAATAAACAAAGTTATGGATTTATTTTATGAAGCAGTTAAAAAGGATGCATCGAGTATTGAATCACTTGACAAATATTTTCGATCTAGAAATATTCGAGTTGGTATGATTAATAGTATTCTTAGTCCTACATGGTTATTTCATTATTTAACTAATCTATTCGGTGGTCCACGAACACTAATCGAGCATATTGAGACAATATTAGATCCAAAAACGACTATAGGCGTAATGCATAGTGTAAGAACACAGTTTGTAGAATTTCTTGGTGATAAACAACGTCTTGAATTATTTTTGCATTCATTCACTGAAACAAGAAATATACTGCAAAATTATTTGAAAAAGGAAGGATTAAGCAAAGAAGAAGCCATTACTATAATTAATGAAGCTATTTGTGACAGTTACGATGCAAAAAATAAAATAAGTCAGGCTCTGCATATAAAAGATATTCAAGAATTAATTGAATCTGTTAAAATGTGTGACAATGAGAAAGTGACTAGGTGTATTGAGGAGTCAGTTAATTTACCTAAATCACCACCACCACGCATATCTATAACTAGCATAGATGCACTTGAACGACAAAGACGTAAATCACAAGGTATCACAGATGCTAAACCTTCTACTATTCAGAAGTCTACTGGAGCTGTTGATGATACCAAGTATACACAAAAGAAAAAGTTACCAACTATCCCTGCTCGCTTAGTGCATGATCGTATTAAACAAGTGAAAATAAAAACAACACCTGTTACTACACCAATTCCAAGTGAAAAAGATGTACGTGAAGAAAGAAAAAGTATCCGAAAATCACTTGTAACTACTGAGAAAAAAGAAGTGAGTTAATTAGTTTTCATTGATTTTTATTAGAGTCTTATGTTTTTGCTGGGACTGAATCTATTATGGTAAATTAAACTTTCGCTGAGTTCTTGATATTCAGACGATCCATTTATCACAGAAACGAGTTGTCAAACAATATACTATCTGGTTGTATTTAATTTGAAAAGTTATTAGCTTAAAATTAAAATAAGGTGTGACGGAATGAATTAAAGTCTGTTCTTTTCTGAACGCAGATGCTTTTAGTTCAGTAGAACTCTATATTACTGATTGACTGAGGTGAGTAGTTGTATACCATACAGACACACATCAACTGGTAGTGGTTAGATTATTTCGATTTGGCTGACAATCACTACTAGCTGATGTGAGGCGTATACAACTACTTATCTCAGTTAATCAGTAGTATTTTGATTGGATACTAATCAGTAACTAGTGTAATGTATCTAATCCTATCTTTGGTCCAGAGTGAATTCCATCAGTGAAGTTTTCAATTTGACCACCATTCTAGGTGGTTCACCATCATCATGAACTTTGAATTGTTGATATTTCTAGATGGTTGGAGGCTATTTGCAGGAAGACCTGCTTCGACCGACGTTTGGTGCTAGTTCGCACTCACCAGTCAGTCAGCAAGACGTATCTGAAACCTCCAAGGAACTCATGTCCCTTTTGAGATTCGAACCCACGTTACGCAATGCAGCAATCAGAGACGGTGCCACTGAGATATTCGGGGTGGCGGTTGACCTCCAGTAGGACTGTATTGGATACTGTGATTGGACACTAGTCAGCAACTAGTGTAGTGTGTCCAGTCCTTTGTTTTGAAGCAGGTCTAAGGCCTCCCGCCGACCGCCTCCAACCATCCAGTATCAACAATCAGTAGTATGTAGTTTTTCTGTAAATATGCTCACCTTCTTAATTACCATATATGGCACCAACCACACCAAATACTGTCATCCGTATAATTTCGGTTCTCAAAATGATCTATGGTGGAATTACACTTTGAACTGTATAAATTAAAAATTAATTTGTAGATTGTGAATTTGAATTTCGGTTCAGTAGTTTGAAACAACATGAAAAGTCATATGGTCCGCTGTAGTGTTAGGTAAGGAGAAACATTCATTCAATGGCTTGGTGCTTGCTTCCACGATTTAAAAATGGCCAGATTATGTGCTTCACATGCCAAACCATTGCTGTCGAAAATAAACATTGCAACCAGAAGTAGGACCTAGTTGAAAAGAGTTAGAGACAGTGTGACCTATACAGAAAAATGCAGTATATTTGGTCTAGTCATTACAAATCATTGACTGGAAACTGGTAGTGGTATAGGTCAAAATCGTTCACTCTAGTACAGGTATATTTTCCCTTTGTGATATCCTAGAACCTCAGAAATTGCGCTAATATAATATCCCGTAATACAGTTTCACCACATTTATTTTTTCTACTTTTGTTTTTTTCATGGAATGTAGAACCACAAATAAATGTAATTCTATGGTAAAATCTGTACTGGATCACCAGTTAATCTGTCTTCGCGTTTTCACGGAAAAAATGAGCTTTGCCTTGAATCCAATAAGTCTATAAATCACTTACCTGTGAAGTGTGGGCAAGATGTGATGGATACATAATACCATAAGCTTTCAAATGAAATCCACAGACCTAGTGTGAAATAACTGTGGTCAAGTTCTTCTGAGTAGTCCTACAAGAAAACATAACACATTTATGGATAGCTGGGAAAATATGGCTCTTAACACGTTTAATCCTACTCCAAAAATATGGTGGAGATATGTGGATGGCACTTTCACAGTGTTAAAAACAGAACATATCTCTAGCTTCTTGACACACATAAACTCACTAGTGGAGGGAATAAAATTCACATTTGAATCAGAAAATGAACTAGGAGAATTAGCGATGTTAGATTGTAAAATAAAACGAATAAAAGAACGTTAACTGCAAACTAGCGTTTAAAAAAGCCAGCGCATTCTGCTAATATATATTTCGACTTTAATTTATCTCATCCGTTAACTGTTGAGGGAGGCCTAGTCA
This sequence comes from Trichobilharzia regenti, assembly GCA_944472135.2. NCBI lineage: Eukaryota > Metazoa > Platyhelminthes > Trematoda > Strigeidida > Schistosomatidae > Trichobilharzia > Trichobilharzia regenti. The sequence continues at coordinate 129,065,532 of OX235262.1, read as the reverse complement.
GTTGTTGAACAAACCGAGCAGTAGCACTGAATAGTACAAGAAAAGATCTAAATGATTAAATAAAACAGATAGCAGAGGCGTTGGTGTTGAATAACTATCTTCTAACATTCATTGAGCAGGTTGAAAACAGCTAAAAGAAAAGAAAATTAATCGTGAAACTAGTAATAATAACATAAATAAGAGAGAATATAAGTCATCTGCAGTTATACCATATAAAGAAGGGACATCTGAGACCCTACGTCGGATTCTCAGTAAAGCAAGAATTAGGGTAGCATTCAAACCCATAAACTCACTCAGGGACAAGCTCTGTAGGTTAAATGACCCTGTCGGTTGACCCAATTAGACGAAGTAATATAATTTACAAATTGCCTTGCAATGACTGTGAGTGAGGTCAACTACATAGGTCAAACCAGTAGGTCAGGGGTAATCAGATTGTCGGAACATAAGAATTTAGCTAAGGTTAGAATGGTTGATCCTGAGAAGATAAGTAATTTAGAAAAAAGCTCATCAATTGCAATGCATTCATTAACACACAGCCACACAATAGGGTGTGATAGGGTTAAAATTCTAAGAAGTAATCTATGTAGGTGGTGAGAGAGAGAGAGATTGATTACTGAATCCTTGTTCATCAAGTCTACACCAAACACATGCAATAGGAATGATTCATCACTCATACCCGAAATATGGAAAATACTACTACCAATCAAATCAAGTGAAAATCAAGGGAAAAACAATGGAACTATATAAAAGAAGTTAGGAAGTCGTGTGGTTACCTTGATATGATTATGAGCAATGTGCTCGAAACGTCATCAGTAAACATTACTGTATAACACTGTGAGACTTTATCAAAACGAAACTTTACCCATAATGAAATTATACTCTACCACAGTGCACAAGTTTCATTCTTATATCAATCAATATCAATAAAACATAAAATTTGTTGAATAATTTGCGTCCTTAACATTTGTTAAGCTGATAATAAATATGTCTAGATTTCAATTAAAAATCTCGTTTTTTCCAAGAATAAGTGCCAGTCTTCTACTCTTCACTAAACAGACCTAGATTTAACGTATGTAATGTATGGAAAAAAATATTCTTTTCGTAGCGTGTCTTCAAAGCTTTAGAAATACATGATGTTCCGAAAGGTCATGAAAGCACCTACAAGGATTAGTCAATAATATCACGTGGTAAATAAATATATGAAACTACAAATTAGGAAGAGAAAATGGACGAATTGTGAAACTTCGTTGAGTAATGTTAAGCAATCCAAAAACATTAAGTGATGATTAGCGTTCAGAAGAGATTTTCATTAAAGCTAATACGCTAATGAACAGGAATACTGTCCATATAAGTAAGAGTATCAGAATACGTATGAAGTACATTTTTAAATTTGGAAGATTGAAAAAAAAGAGGAATAAGCCAAAGTGAATGAGGATAAATTACATACCTTTTTTGTTGTGTGGGTCATTAAAGGAATTAAGGCCCTGGTAGCGAAAGAGATTGAACAAATCAGTGTTTTCCTTGTGCATATCAACAGTTCCCTGTGTGAACAGATTTAGCACAAAACACTTCGGCTGATACTACCCTAGTCTATATATATATATATATATCTTCTAAAGATTCTTCAATAGTATAAAGAAAGGCGAACTCGTTTTCTTAATGACAAAGTGAAAACTGATGCGAAAACACAAGGTACTAATGATATTCATAGGAATAAAGTGCTTTTAAATTAAATTACACATGTTGTTCCTGAGAATAAGGTCGATAAAAATTACCAGACAAAGAACAAGGGTAAGGAGAATTCCGATAAATATACTTTAAATCAAAAGAAAAAATATATCAACTGTTAATAAACAGATAAGACGTCAGAGAGAAATTTACCCAAACATTCAAAATTATAGGGAATCTAAGTTGGTTAAATTTCCTGCTATCTTACACTATTAAATTATACTTTTTATGATGAAAAAGAATTCTTTGTTTAAAATTATCAAATAACAAAAATTAAATGAAAATATATTTCGTTATATATATCTGTTGAGTGTTCAACTTTAGTTTTCTTGTGACCTAGGAATGCACACAAATACTTCTGTGGAAAGAGTAAAGCTGAAATAATATTTAGGGGTATTTTAAAGTAAGGTTAACGTCCTCGACGTTTATAAGTGAAACAAATAACACTTCTCGTGTAGAGCAGATCACGATGGCCTTCATGGTAAATGGGTCCACATCTAAGTGTCATTTTTTAAAAATCCATTAACGTATATTACAGTTATTTACTGGTGTGTCGTTGGTTCAGCTGTAGGATGCTCGCCAACCACACATGTGGTTCAGAGTCCGAACCCCGGCTGAGGTACTTTGAAATTTCTCTAAGTTGGTTGTAGGACTAATAAAAAGAGGAGATTGGGTATGGAGCTAGTAACTCTATCTCGTAGAAATAAATGCCACTATTACTGAAACTTCAAAGATCTAGCTTGGAGCACTATATCCACTTGGAACGCGAAGGAATAAACAAAAAGGATATGTAATACTCACATAATGATATTTGAATTAATCATTAATGAGGAATGACAGGGTCAAGTTGTTCGTTGTTGTTTTTTACCTACTAAATTCTGTTTTTAAATATTTTTAAACGATACATAAACTCGGCGACGTGTCTCAGAAATAGGCAATACTAATTATATTCCATCATTGAAATTATTATTTATTATAATTAAAGCAGTTGTATGTAACTTCCAGAAGACTGGGTAAGTTTGTTAATAATATTTATACCTGATTTGTAGACTAAAAACTTAATTTTATTTTCGTTTGAAATTTTTCTTTCATTTTTATCAACACTCACTTGATTTTACAATCTTACTGTTTTAAATAAAAAAAGGAAGTGCCTGTTCCAAAAGAAGAGCATGTAGTACAGGAAGTTAGTAAAAAGTCAACTACAAAACCGAAACAACCACAAAAAGAGGATCATTTGAAAAGTCCGACTATCAGACATGAAAAACCAGCAGAAATATCTGGAATAAGTGAAGTAATGGCAAAATCTAAGAAAAAACTAGGCAAATCCAGAACAATACCAGAAATAACGATTAAAGAGGCGGAAGAAGAGAAATCTGACCAGGAATTATACTCAAAACCCTCAGAAGAGGAAGGAGAGGAAAAGAAAGGACTGAAGGACGAAGAAGAAACATACCGTTCCACTACATTTGATGATATTTTTGAAGATATTTTTGAAACAGATGAAGAGGAAGAAGAGAGTGATGATTATGTTGCTTCCGATGGGAGGCACGAGAGGAAATAAAAGATAAAGAAGAGGAGGCGAAAATACAGGAGGACAAGTTGCTTCAAGTCAATGGCTTGCGGTTCGAAGCTGACTTTGAAGATCCAGGTATGTTTCTTGAATGTAATTTATTTTAAGTTATCTATTTAGTACTAAATGCTGAAAGCTTTCTACTGACCAAGTAAAATACGTAGCAGCATTGTATTATTCAGTTGTGTTCGTTTTCGAACCATAATAATCATATACAATGGAAACTTTTAGCATTTCGGTTTCGGAAGAAAGATAGGTGAAAATATCCAGTTACCAGGGCAAAGAGAGACTGATAACCGCTACTTTCTGGACGCATAAAAAAGGTTTCAGGCGCTTGATGGAAATGGCTTCAGCAAACTTAAGGAGAATTGAGCTCTTTTTCCTATTGATAATTTTGAACGACTTTCCGACGTCCACCTCATGACCCGTGTCAAGGAGATGCCTGGCGATGGCACTGTTTAAAGCGTTTGTTCCCTTTCGATGTAAGCTTTTTGGCACATGTTCAGAAAACCTTAGATATGCCCTTCTTTCTGTCCTTCCAATGTAACTGCTGCCACAGATACATGTAAATTTGTATATACAGTTGGAGAGGATATCTATCGATTTTTGACTGCATCAAATAAAAGGGTGTTCGATAGACGGGAACGAGCTCACCTGCAGGATAGGCTATGGCTAGTGACGTACTCAGCCTTCTGTTGATCATCGCTGCAATGTTTTCACCTTTATAATCAAGCTGGACATAGACTGGCTTTTTCCCACAGTGATTTGTTTTACAGTTGTGACTTCAGATCTTCCATAATTGTTGATGAACCTTTGAGGGTACCCATTGCTCTTCAATATCTTTTCAAGGGACTCAAATTCCTCCTCTAGTTTTTCTATAGATCATATTCTCCTCTCTCTATAGTACAGAGTCCTGAGTAGACCACGTTTAAAGCTATTTGGACAAGAGATATTAAAATGCAAGTGTTCGTTTTATAAGGATAAACTATGAATAAACGAAAAGTGTACAAACGTATATGATATGATCTTACAGATATTACACATATAAGTGTTATCCGAAGCGAAATTAGGTTGTAAAAGAATTTGAGTTGGTCAAACCTCTACCTCAACTACATAGACTTTGAGGAGGCCTTTGATAGCGTTGACCGCGAAGTAATTTGGAAACCTCTCGAGTACTACGGCGTACCCCAAATGTTCATCAACCTCATTCAACAGCTGTACGACAACGGGACACGTCAAGTAATCCACAACGGAAAACTCAGCAAGGCGTTTGGAATAAACACAGGAGTCAGACAAGGGTGCTTATTATCACCAATGATGTTCCTAATCGTGGTGGAATGACTGGATTATGCGTCAGACAGTGAGAAACGAGAAGACAGGGATATCCTGAACTGACGTGAAGAACCTAGAAGACCTGCATTTTGTGTGTGAATGATTTATGTTTGATGTCACACAAAATCGAAGACTTACAAGCGAAAACCGTCAAACTGGTCGAAGAAGCAGGTAGTGAAGACAGGACTCCAGGTGAACATAGACAAGACATAGGTTATGAAAATAACCAGCCAACAACAACAACAGCAACATCCACCGTCAATCACCATCAACGGGAGGGATTTGAAAGAGGTTACTTCATTCACTTCACTTATCTTGGGAGCATTGTCTCAACTGCAGGAAGTCGGAACGGACGAGGATATCAAATCGAGCAAGAATCGAGAAGGCGAGAAACATATTCATCAACCTAAAACCAATCTGGAAATCTTCGTAACTCAACTCAGCATCAACAACAAAATTTGGTCGGATTTTCAATACAAACACGTCAAGCCAGTCAGTTCTTCTATACGGATCAGAAACTCGGCGGGCGGGTCACAAAGAATGTTTCCGACAGCCTGTTGCAGAACTTTATCAACCAACAACTGTCTTCGCCCTATATTGAATATCAGATAGCCGGGCCGGAAAGAATCACCAACTATAGGAAACTATGGGAAGAAATAAAACAAGAAACAATCGCCAACCAACAAATATGTAGCAGAAAGTGGACTGAGATGGATTAGACACTCGCTGAGGAGGCCCGTGGGTGACATCGCTTGCGCGTCGGGCCATTGCTCGAGTGGAACCAGGCCGAAAAGGAAGCGGTGAGTGGGACGTCAGTGCGAGGGTGACATGGAGGAGATCGTGTGAAGAGGAGTTGAAAGAGTATGGACTAACATGGATGCAGGTGAAAAGTACAGCGGAAGAGAGAGAAAAGCAAGTGGGACGTGCAGTTGAAGCCGTATGTTCCACTAGGAACACAAGGAAACAATAATAACAATAATAATAATAAACAAAAATGTTGCAAATACCTGAAATCTATGATACTTAGTCTGGCCTACTTTGGTGGTGTAGATTACTTTGATGAGGTCCTCCTGATTCTAGAAACCATTGGTTAGCAACTATTGGTGACATGGCGCAGACGTAATTACTCTGTGCGATCCTTTTTTATTTCTTTATATGAAGTTGAACGATTTTCAGCAAAATTTGTTACTAGGAATTTCGTGAACAACGAGAAGATAAACTAATCCATTGCTTCAGCAATTTTTAGCGACGAAACTTAGTCTAAACCTCGAAAAATCTTTTTAAAATTTAATATTTACTGACCAGATCTCGTTTATATACTATCAGGACTGTTAGGAAGAAGAACTATTTTCATTGGACACTAGTAACCAGTGTGATGTGTCCAGTCCTTTGTTTAGTGCAGACTGAATTCTGTCAGTCTGGTTTGCAATGTGGCCACCATTCTAGTTAGCTTGCCATCACTGTGCATTTTGAATTGTTAATGTTAAAATTGTTGGCACATTGCAAACCTGATTGATAGAATTCACTCTGCACCAAAGAAAGGACTGAACACATTATACCATTTACTAACCAGTGTGCAATCAAAGTACCCAATACAGTCCTACAGGGAGTCAATCGCTAGCTCGAATACCTGAGAGGTAACTTCTCTGAGTGCAGCACTCACTGCGTGACGCATGTAAGGATTTCAGTAGGGACATGAATTCCTTCAAGGTTGCAGATGCGTCTTGCTGACTGACTGGTAAGTGCGAACTAGCACGAAACATGGGTCGAAGCAGGGCTTCATGCCAATTGCCTCCAACCATCTGACATCAACAGAAGAAATATTTACTTCAAGTGTTGGTTTGTAGGGATTTGATTGGTTTCAGGATTTCATCATGAGCTGACATTAGTTAGAGAACCATTGGAAAACCTGGGAATACTGGACAGCTGTTTCGTCCTAGTTTGGGACTCTTCAGCAGTACGCACCCATCGGGATTCGAACCCAGGACCTTCCGGTTACAAGGCGAGCTCGTATACCATTAAGCCACTGGGACCCGATCCAATGGTCCTTGAATTCTAACTTCTGCCAATTCACGACATAGCGCGACCGCTAGCCAATGTCTTCGGCGAGTATTTGTCCTCACACCCGACCAGCTGCACCCTACTGGTCACGACTTCCCACAAACCAACACTTGAATACCAATGAGATGCTCACTGGTGACTGGCCCTATTCAGCTAGGTAGTTACCTGAGTTCCAGTGGGAAGTCGTGACCAGTAGGGTGCAGCTGGTCGGGTGTGAGGACAAATACTCGCCGAAGACATTGGCTAGCGGTCGCGCTATGTCGTGAATTGGCAGAAGTTAGAATTCAAGGACCATTGGATCGGGTCCCAGTGGCTTAATGGTATACGAGCTCGCCTTGTAACCGGAAGGTCCTGGGTTCGAATCCCGATGGGTGCGTACTGCTGAAGAGTCCCAAACTAGGACGAAACAGCTGTCCAGTATTCCCAGGTTTTCCAATGGTTCTCTTACTAATGTCAGCTCATGATGAAATCCTGAAATATTTATTTGTTTAATGACATTCGGATTATGATGGTTATGTCAAACAGTAAATAATAAGTTTTTATCATAAGTTAACATGATTTTATCTTTGGTTTTCAAAAACAAAATGTTTAGAGGATATTATCCAAATAGAAGAAATCCCACCAATAGTAAGTTTCCATATTATTATTGATAATAAATTCCTAATTTACTTCCATTCTCAAAATGGTTTTATAAAGTTCCATGGTGCGATATGCCTCTTCTTTTTACACAAACTACTGAAATATTGTAAGTATCCCGTTGCACTAAGGACAGTGAATGAGTGCCTGAAGTATAGTGCAAACGGCTTACTGAAAAAAAAACAAATTGAGCAAAGAATATCCTTTTCGATAATTTCCTCTTCGGGATCAACGATTATATATATATATATAATATTCTAGAATAGTCGCCATTCACAATATTGGTGTTTTTTTAATACTGTCGAATTGTTGATTAAGGTCAGTGGAATTACAGTTCACCAGAGATGCATAAATTATAATAAGCATAAAAGTGTAATAGCAAATAGAATATTATATTAAATTAAGGAAATTTCCGCAACAAATTTAGGATAGTTAAACCCTTGACGGGCAGGAGGGGAAGGACAGTGTCTGAACCAGTTTCTTTCACATACATAAGTTAAACTTCTTAATGTGGATCCCAACGGCCTCAGTAATATGCAGTAGATGAACTCTTAAGGTAAAATTAAGACTAGTTGGTATGCGGTAGGTGACTTTGAAAGCCTCGTTAACAACAGTTTTATATTATGTATCCACAAGATTAGTTAGAATAGACCTATGCATGGATTTTGTTTGTCCTTTACTTAACTAGGCAGAATGATGTTCGGGAATCCGATGATGAACACACCTGATTGTACGGCCTATTTAACTGACTCCACGGGAGCAGTCAAAGTGGTAGATACACATAGGAACAAAAATAAATATGGACTGCTCAAAAGTGCTGTTATTCTAAGTTGCTTTTTTTATCGTTATAATGAATACTTAATTTTACACTATGTTAAATAAAAACTGTTCAATGAATTCATATTCTATGTGAAGGAACCAAGTTTCCTGAGGATAACAAATTCTCAGGATTTTCTTGTATTTTTATCGCTTATTAGATATTTCAATACAAGAATACTACACATTTGAATTTAGTTATAATCATACACTAGAATTCTGTATGTGTGTCGGTAGCACAGCGGTAAAAAGCTCGCCGACCACGCCCATATGGTTCGGGGTTCGATCTCCGGCCTATGAACTCCTCTACCTCGCTAAGGCAGTAGTAAGACTGGTAAAGAGGAAAGGTTGGGCATGAGGCTAGCAAGCCCATCCTGTAAAAATAATCACCACTGCTACAGAAACCTCAAGCATCTAGCTTGAAGCTCTATATTCCATTGGGAACGTAGAGAAATAAAAAAATTCTGTATGTATGCAACTTACAAATAAATGTTTCAATGAATGAAAACCATAAATTACCATACTTAAAATTTTAATAATTTGAAAAAAATAAACCAAATTACAAAATATTGTGTCAGTGTGTATAAAGTAGACAATACAAGAAGAAAACTTGGATGAATATGAATCCTGAAAGATATTTGAAGGCATTTTGAAACATTTAGGTATACATTAAACTCCCCTCAAAACATGTATACACTTAGTGACTGTATGACTGATAGATAACTGATCCATTCTGTATCTAAAACAGTGAATTCATTTTTATGCATCTGATGTTTAGCAGATATATTGATTAGTAATTAGAAATGAATGATTCTTCATGGATAAATTGAAGTAAAAATGATTCATCCCTACATAATATACCAAAACAGAAGGGAATCGATTAACCCTCTTTAAGATTGTTTTTTTTAGCCTTTAAACTGACTATCTGTTTTATTTACGCTGAATGTTTGCTGCGTTTTTGATACTATCAATAAGGGAATGTATAAAAGTATTACTTACTGCTATAAAATGACTACTAAAATCATATATTAGATATTTTTAAACAGTTCAACCAAAATGTCTTTTCAACAAACACATTCTCAAAAGCTTCACCTTCCCAATTCACACATACATACACACTCACATACATAGTCTTGCATACTTACAGTCATAATTTCACTGAACACAGAAACAAAGGTGAGATGAAAGATATTTTTGATTGCACACTAGTCAGTAACTAGTGTAATGTGTCTAGTCCTATTTTCGCTGTAGACTAAATTCTATCAGTCAAGCTTGCAACGTGGCCACCATGCTAGGTGACTTGTCATTATGGTGCACTGTGAATTGTTGGTATTAGGTGGTTGGATGCAATCGGCAGGGAGCCTTGAGATTAAATAAGAAAATAATAACTTTCAACTTGATATGAAAGTTTGCAGTTTTGATGAGAAATGGACATAAATCACAGGGAACATGGATGACGAAATAATACAGGATGGAGAAAATAGTCACATTATATGTAAGAAAACAGTTTTTAACGTAGACAAGCGTAAACGGATTGTGTATAGGAACAAACAAACAAACAGAAATAATACTTTTATAACCGAAGATGAAAAGCTTGTAGGAATTGAAACCATTCGAAACTAGAAAAGCAAACATTACTAGATTCTAGCTGATTTTGCATATCTGGCACGATTTGTGAATAATGAAACCAAGTCTATAAAGAGAGGAACGCAATCCAGTGCCTTGATTATGGAGAATCTCTAGTCCACCCAAAGACTGTTTTTTCTTAATTCCATACAACCCAGTGCTTCTAAGCAGTTTGAAGGTCAAACTCCCAAGAACGATCACTCGAAGTTGCGTATATTAGTTCTCTTGAGTATGTAGATCATATTTTTAGCGTTCTTTCAACAAATGTCAGACAGCCCTATTAATATATGTGTAAAACTTGCGTACTGTGGATGGGATAAGAGGACAGATTTAAAATCTAATGTTACAGGATGAAGGGAGAGATTGATAACAGAAGCTTTGTTTATCGAACCAAATGCAAATACATGTAATAGGAATGATTCAACACCCGTCCATCCAGATATCTAGAAAATTCTACTACCCCAATGAAGACAAATAGGAGAGAACAAAGAAAACTATAAAACTCAAGTTTCAAAGTCGTGTGATTACAGTTGATATGATTATGAACAATAAATTATGTTCGAAACTTCATCCAGTAAACTACTGTTTCACTGTGTGATACATCTAATAAACAAACTAATATGGAGTCAGACAGCACTACCCAAAGCTATAATGGAACAATATGTCAACACTTGTCCCAACATCCCAACCGACTCACTGTCTGCTTTGGTTAGCAAACAGAAATCCACCGTACACTTAAAATCTGGAGCTATTCTTTCAAAAGAAGCTAGTTTATCCTTTGCGTAAACCACGGCTCTGGTAATGTTTGGTACCTTAGTTTCAATTTGTTTCATTTCCTACAAGCTTTTCATCTTCGGTTATAAAAGTATTATTTCTGTTTGTTTGTTTGTTCCTATACACAATCCGTTTACGCTTGTCTACGTTAAAAACTGTTTTCTTACATATAATGTGACTATTTTCTCCATCCTGTATTATTTCGTCATCCATGTTCCCTGTGATTTATGTCCATTTCTCATCAAAACTGCAAACTTTCATATCAAGTTGAAAGTTATTATTTTCTTATTTAATCTCACCTTTGTTTCTATGTTCAGTGAAATTATGATTGTAAGTATGCAAGACTATGTATGTGAGTGTGCATGTATGTGTGTAAGTTGAGAAGGTAAAGCTTTTGAGAATATGTTTGTTGAAAAGATATTTTGCCAAATTTCTTGTTTCCTTTCACGTGCTGATGAGTATTTTCTAGCGTAAAAAAAGTAATCATAATAATATGATGCTATTATCTTAATTTTACACAGGAGACTAGTCAGAGTGATTTTCTGCAAGAGATTACTGAGTGCAAATGGTTTTCAAGTCAGTCAAAGAATATAAAAAAAGAAGTTATTGCAAAGAATATTTTTAAACAGTTATGTCGTATTAAAGATGTAGAGGAGCTGCGTGAAGCTGAAATAGCATTAGTTATTTTAAAAAGTTAAGTAAAAGTAACCTTATTAAACAAAATACTTTGTTTTCATTACACAAATTATCAATAATATCATAAAAATTTAAACTATTCTATGACAGTGTAACTGGCGTCACATTTCTTTATTGTCTAATCACAAACACTTTATTGAGTATAAAAAATGAAGTTACTCGAAAATTGTGTAGATAGGATAATGTGGATACATGATGAGGTCCTCCTGTTAGATAAAAATATCACTTGAAGAACCTATATTCATTTCATCACGCCATGTACTACTGATCAACTGATCTCGGTAACTGGAAACCGCTGACGTTAAGCAGTTGAAGTGAAGTTAACTTAACATTGGACGATCGTTTCGCTCATTTGAGGTCCAGTTCAGAAGTGGTGTACTCAGTTCAACTCAGCTCAGAGAGTTGAGTCCGTTCAAATCACCTGAATTCTGTCCGAACTGGTAATACATCGCAACAGATTTGCAGTTTGTAAATAAACAAATGGAGATGGACTTTTTGTCACCAATTAGTCAAGATGGTGGTCAAAATTCAGATGGTTTGGATAGATTCAACTCCCTGAGGTGAGTTATACTGGGCGCGCATTGTGAGATCGGCTCCAAACGAATGAAATAGATCATTTCGATCTGATTGACAAGCAATAGTGAAAAACGCAAGAAGTTGCCAAGTACTTAAATCAGTCAGTAGTACACATCATTGTGCAATTATGCTTGCTTTCTAGGTCTTCATTTATGGTATCACGAAAGTAGTACGCTGTAATTCGAAAATTCTAGTTTTTTTTTCAAAAACTAAATTTTCACCATGAATTGTGCGACTCGAAGACAGCGAATATAATTCATCTTGAATATCAGTCATTTTGAACTGTGCTACTTGTTACGGTCCTATTCACTAAAATATTTGTTTTGAACTATAAGGAGATGTTACTCTAGAGTGTGCTAGAAAAGATAGTAACTAAGAGTATTCTTTCTTGTCACCATATCTCGCTCGATTCAAGAGTAATAAATCTAGAAATCTGAATTAACTTCTAGATCACAGTATTCATTGGTATTTCATTATTTGTTCATTTATCAGGTATCTTCATTGCATTAATAATAAAGGTTCAACCAAGTAGATTTGGCCAGCACTAGCATAAAAATACTGAGTATTAGGAATTTGGATAATACAATCTGTTTAACCACTTAAGAGAGATTCCATTGCTAATATTAATTTACACAAATTAAATCTTAAGCATCGTTTAAGTGTTAATATAAAAATTTGATTCACGAAATATACATATTGGGTCATAGGAGTTATTAAGAAGACAGTTGCAGCGAAGAGAATTTTCTTTTCGACGAAGTCATCATCTAGCCTGTACATTCGTGTATTTATATCAAATGGGTGGGAAAGTTCCAGAATAATTTCCGGTTAAGGGTTAAATTAATAAAAATTACAATTAGGAATTCAAAAGCCATAATAAACAGGGGGAAGGATAAAACTCAAACAAAGTAGCATCATAATTACTAAGGTGATTGACATTGTGCAATTAGGGGTTAGAAATGTAGAAATAACAAAATAGGCAGGATGTTTGGATAAAAAACTAATGTGATGAATAATTGTTTATGCAATCAGGGATTAGATATGTAGAAATAGTAAAATAACAAAATAAACTGAAAGTTTAGATACGAAAGGCGATGGGATGGTCATTACTAAAAAATTACCTGTTTATGATGGCCAAGGCAGGCACAGAGGTTGGATGTATTTTCTTTTGGATACATAGCATGGGTTTGAGCTTTTGGATAGCTAGTGCCTCGTCTATGCCCAGATGTCTTATTTCCACTCCCTTTGATAGATTTGGCTGAATCTTGTTTATTACTTGGCCATCATAAACAGGTATTTTTTTAGTAATGACCATCCCATCGCCTTTCGTACCTAAACTTCTTGTTTTTCATGTTGTTTTTAAGTTTTTCTTAATCCCTGTTTACACTACCATATTTTCATATCCGAACTTCCTGTTTATTTTGTTATTTTACTATTTCTACATATCTAATCCCTGATTGCATAAACAATTATTCATCACATTAGTTTTTTATCCAAACATCCTGTCTATTTTGTTATTTCTACATTTCTAACCCCTAATTGCACAATGTCAATCACCTTAGTAATTATGATGCTACTTTGTTTGAGTTTTATCCTTCCCCCTGTTTATTATGGCTTTTGAATTCCTAATTGTAATTTTTATTAATTTAACCCTTAACCGGAAATTATTCTGGAACTTTCCCACCCATTTGATATAAATACACGAATGTACAGGCTAGATGATGACTTCGTCGAAAAGAAAATTCTGTTCGCTGCAACTGTCTTCTTAAAAATTTGATTAGAAATGCAGTTTCTTGTTTGATAACAAATAGGTCTGTTTTATATCATAATTATGTAACTTTATGCTTGAAAAGTATTTCTAACTTACCAATAAATACGTGAGTGAATATATCAAATAAAGCACGGTTAAGAGACACTACATTATGTGTGTGAACTTTCTGATAATTTCAGACTGATAAAATATTGTTCACCACAAGTACTACGTGCATAGTGCTGCCCCCTTATTCTGGAGGAATTTTTATGAGCTGAAGAATGAACCATATCTATTGCTTCAGGAATTAAGGTACTATTGGGCCAATGAAGAAGAATATACGGTTTAAAATCAAGCCAGTGGCTTATAATGGGGTAGGTGAACCATTGAGATTCCTTCTGATAGTGTGGGCGATTAGATTGTCAAAGAGTACAACTCATGAAAGGCATTTAAGTTATTAATGTACCACTGAATAAATATATGGTCTCGGTGGTAGTAAATTCGCATCTTTTAATCATTAAAACATTAATTCCTCTTGGTTAAATTGAAATGAGGTCAAAGTATTTAGTCTAATTAGCTAAAAGAAACGATCCATTTTACAAGATATTTCAATATTCCTGACGTGAACAACTCTTAGTCAGTTGTCTTTAATTATTACTCTAGTTGCTCTAATCTCTCTACTTTAGTCTTCAAAAGTTAAATGTACTTTTTTCATTCATCACAATTACAGGCAGTTTGGATTAACCAAGGCATGCATAGAACAAATTATAGGTTATGCTGAAAAGCTTTTTGGAAAGTGTTATCAGATTGTAAAAGAATCTAGAAATGCCAAACCAAAAGACAGGGAAAATGCATTTGTTTATGCACTTTCTGCGCTTACAATCTTGCATAACTTTGGTACTGTCGTAAATGATCATCTGGAATTACTTGAGGTGAGTATAAAGTACTCTTAGATTACCATATATATATATATATATATATATATATATATATATATATATATATATATATATATTTGTAACGACAGAAGACAATGGCCAGGTAACAGATTGTCTATTGAGAAAATCAAGATGTATTTACAGAATTTTATCTGCATTACTAGTAGCGTTATTTTTAGCAGACAAGCAACCTCTTCTGATTGGTTGTTATCTTGTTGAAGGTTATTCTGTTATTATTTCCACACTTCGCCTGCTCTGTGAGTGGCTGGTGATTTTCTCAAGGTTAAGCCTTTTTACTGTTTTCCCCATGACCCTGATTCGGGACGTGAACATAGACGTAAATTGTTATCTACAATTGTGGCTTGCAGACAGCTCTCACCACAGATATATGAAGTAGTGAGTGAACTGTTTCGCAAACAGTACTAGATATCGGACGTATTTTGGTTATCATAAAATAAACAGCTTATCCCTATAACCATAATAATAATGAATATTATTAATTGACACAGATCAGTACAACCCAATCTTCAGTTTCTATCATTTCATAGTATAGAGATTATTGGATTGTAGAAAGGAACAGTTTAATTCTAATCTTAAAGTTCTCAGACCAACATTAAGGAACAATATTTTCAGCTATATTATAGTCTAAGCGAAATGAAACCAATGTCTGGTCTTCGTGGGGTTAAGAACCAATGACTGAAGACTGTTAGTGAAATGGCTCAAAATGGTTATCAGTGGCCCAAATACATTTAACTCTCATGAACTCTCAAATCGACTATTTCCTCCTAAACATTTCCTTTTATTACACTTCTTTTATATTTCTGCACTCCACAGTTATGTGCGCCTTATTGAGTGTGACAAGTTGAACTGTAGAGATTTTGTGCAAAGTTTCTTTTTGAAAATTCAGTTAAGTTCAGGTGATTTCATATTAAAAACGTGGAATAATTCAAACGTATCCAAGATTGTATAACTCACTCACTATACTTCACATCAGTGAATTTATGCGCCATAATTTGTATATGGATATAAACAGGAGAATGAACTAATAAATATAATGAATTTCATATATTTATTCTCCTTTATGAATCTCAATAGAGCAAGAACAACAGTTTGTAAAAGATAATATGGCATCATCATTACGTAATCATTTGGTCAATCAATCTTTAGCTTTAACCTCACTCCTCTTGATATGGTGTAATTATGCTTGTCTCTTGTTTCTATGACCTGAGCTGAACTCAGCACACTGTTACCCAATTTATTAGTTACGCATCATCTTACGCACCTCTCGTCCTTATTACGTAACTCCATTACCATTGTATGCATAGACCGAATTCATTTAAACTTGAACTCCATGTGTAAAAACTAAATAAGTTTAATTTTCACAGCACTGTTCACTAGGTTTGGAATCTCCTGTCAACTGACATCATGTAAAATTTGCAAGTATGTTAACACTTTTCTGGCTGTCAAATGTACATAAACTTAATTATGTTTATAGGCTGTAAGCAGCTGATGAGAAGCCAACGAAATAAGCAATGATGGTACTATCTTATTCTGAACAAACTGTCTTCTTGCTCTATTCAAATAGTAAAATTTCTTTTATCTTACCTGATGAAATGTATGTTGCATTCTTTTTTTATGTACAGGAGGCATTTCTTTCATTTGAGGCAGTAGACGTAAGTTTAATCTTTCTTTTCATAAGTCTTTAGTTGACTATATTTAACATGATATTTGATGTTTTAATAACCAAAATAACGAAACTTTGTGGGGAATTTTAATAATGTTTATAGCTGAACCAGACAAATTAAACAAACATCTAATTAAGCAGCATTATGATAAGGTGAACTATTATTATTATTCCCATGGACCTCAAGTGGAACAACTCCACTTAAGTCTGTTCTTCGCAATCTCTTTCAACTGGCTCTATGACTTTTCATAAGCTTTCATTTCATCCTCACACGATCACCTCCATGTCACATCTGGACGACCAAGTCATCCTTTCCCATTCAGGTTCCACTATATGATATTCTCAGTATATGTTCAATCCTTCTCCAATTCCTTCTGAATATTTGGTGGGAGATAAGGTTTTGATTTGTTCGTTCTCCGAGTTCCCTGTTACTTCTCCTTTCTGACCGATCATCTGATCTTCAGTATGGCTTAGAGGCAAGTGTTAATAAAAGGCAACAGCCTGGTATAAATGGTTTTTGTGGAGCTCTAAGTCTCTGGACCACATAGAAGAAGTGAATTAACATCTGTGCTGAAAATCCGGATCTTACTCTTTATGCTGAGTGAAGCAGATTTCCAAAATGATTTCAGAATAATAAAGATCCATATGGCTTTCCTATCCTGGCTAGCCTAAACATCTTTTTCGTTGTCACCTGTAGTTGGAACAGGACTGCCTAAATAAGTGAAAAAGACGAGTTCCTTTAATTTTTCCCGTCGATAGTGATAAGTTCCTGTTATTGTTGATGAGATATCTTAATCCCCTCTGTCCTCTTAACGTTCACTCAGAATGCTTCTGACAACTTGTTTGTTTCCACCTGTAGATCTCTCTAAAGATTTTAATTTCATCAGAAACGCCACAGAGGTACAATGAAAAAGTTGAACATAATATAGCATTTAAACCTACGAGATCACTGTTGAAATTAGAACACTACTTAGCCAGCGTGACACAATTAACTGTAGTTATTGGTTATTATTTCTTTAGGCTTCAAGTGCAATATAGGGCTTCAACAGTACACATCCATTTCATCCTGTTATCTGCACTCCTATTCACCTGGCTTCATGATAGCCCATAGTCTCCCAACTTCTCTCCATAGGATTTCCTATGCGTCAACCTCGGACTCCCAACTCACTGTTTCATATTCGGGTTTCACTCCAGGGCCTGGTGCATAATGTTACTTGACGGTCTCCTCAGTGGGTGTCTGACCTATCTTCGTTTTTTTCTGAATATTTGTTGTGCAATAAGTTCTTGGTTAGTTCATTGCAAGAGTTCGCTGTCGCCTATACTTTCTGGTCATCCAATCTTTAATATGGGGCAAAGACAGCCAATGATAAACACTTTTAGCTTGTTGGAAATGCTTCACTTGACGCGCCAAGTCTTCGAACCGTGCAGACAAACTGACTTGAAATAGTGCGAGAAAACAAGATCTTATTCATCTTGCTGAGTGCAGCGGATTTCCATACTGATTTTAGAGTAGTTACAGAGTGCCTTGCCTTTCCGATCCTGGCCGTGACATCCTCATCCGTGTTGGCACCTGTAGTTGAAACGATACTGAGCAGATAAGTGAAGGAAATGATCCCTTTCAAATTTATTCTGCTGAAAGTGATTGGTGTTTGTTGTTAGTTATTAGTCAGTTAGTGATCTTCATCACCTCTGTCATCCCTATGTTCACTCGAAATCCTGTCTGCCCTGCTGCTGCTTCTGACAACTTATTTGTCTTCGCCTGTAGATCTTTGAGTGTGTTTGACCGTAGAAATAAATCTTCTGCAAAGTTCAAATCTTCCATGGTCTTCATGTCAGCACAACGTATTCCTATCTTCTCGCTTCCTACTGTTTTCCCCATGATCTAGTTCACCAAAATCAGAAATATCATCATTGATAGCAGGCAGTCATGTCATACTCTTGTCTTCACTTCAGAGGCTTTACTGAGTTGTGCGTTGTGAATTAATTGACATGTGTCATTGTTATATAGCTGTCGAGTTACTCCGCAGTATTGAAGCAGTTTCCGCACCCCTTCGCGGTCAACGCTACTGAAGGTCTTTTTAAAGCCAATGAAGTTTAGGTAGAAAATTGACTGTCATCCTATTCTCTGCTGGATAATGAAGCGTAGATCTGCAGTTTGATCCGTACATGATTTGCTCCTCTTCAATGTGGCTTCTTCGAGGCTGGATTCTGTATCCAATGCATTTTTTAGTCTCTCCAGGATGACGCGACTCAATATTCTGCTTAGCATGAACAAGAGCGTGTTTCAGCACTAGTTTTTGAGAAGGACTAAGTCGCTTTTTTGGTATTATGACAAGATACCCACTCTACCAATCGACATGTGCCCCTCCTACCTCCTAATCTTCCGGAATAATTATGTGAGCATGTCTGCCTAGATCTCAGTGTTTGTTTACAGTTCTTCTGGTGAAATTCCACTTTGGTTTTGCGGCATTTTCGGCTTTCATTAACCTTATGACATTCAAGATTGCTGCTTTTGTCGTAGGCAGTTCTGGCCATGTTGGTGGTATTTCTGAACAAATTGTAAGTGGTGGTCGATTCAAAAGTCAATTAAAAGATTAGTCTACTGTTTTTTTGTTTCTTCTCTTTGACAATTAGATTTCCTCCAGTGATGCCACACAATGTCTCCGACTTTTCCCTGATGGCTGCAGTGAAGTGTTCTTCCGTAGTTCCCTTCTTCATTTTCTGAGTACTGAACTTGATTCGTGGTCCATCTCCAGCATCTGGGAAGTCTTAGGCGGATATACTACCACTTCTTTACGTCTTAATAAAATATTCGTGTGAAATAAATATTCATTTTCAAGCATTCACATTTGAGAGTTTGACTGGTTTCAACTTAGATTTCATTATGAATTGACATCATTTATTTATTATTTTTATTTATAATAACTCGATTCCATACATTATTTTTGGTGCAAGTATGGAATTTTCAGCATGTGATATCGGCAGCACAAATTTTGCAGGCCTACCATTAATACGAGGGCCGGGGATTGAGCCCCGGACTAAGTGCATGATCGGTGACCGTCCTAACTGCTGTGCTACCGACGCACATCGAAAACCAAAAAGCATTGAACAGCTCTTCCCACCTAATTCGCTTACTCTTCAAGAGTGAAGAAAAATCCCTTTTGTAATATATATATATATATATATCACGACGATGACCAACTTGCCGCTCCCCTTTCGGGTTCCACTCGAGCAATGGCTTGTCTAGTGATGTCACTTGATGGTTTCCTCAGCGTATGGCCAACCCATCTCCATTTCTTCCCGCTTATTTGTTGCACAATCGGTTCCTGCTGTGTTGGTTTGCTCCCAGAGATCCCTGTTGCTGATCTTTTCTGGCAATCTGATCTTGACTCGTATTGAGCGAAGACAGCTGTTAATGAAGGTCTGTAGTTTGTTTGAGATGCTCTTTATGACGCGTCAGTATGGCAGGTAGCACTGACTTCACATCGGAGTTGAAAATCTGGATCTTATTTTTGATGCTTAGTGCTGTTGACCTCTCTCTCGATATATATGGTAAACCTTAGTATCTTGAAATCGTCAGTTGTAGGTTTCTTCTTTGAAATGTCACCGCACAAATCATTTCTTCTAACGACTAACAGTAAGGTTTTTCAAGGGCTTTCTCCAAATGAATATTCATATTTCTGAGCATATATATACACTTTTTTAATGACTAGAAAGAACTTAATACACACTAATATTACCGTTAGTAAGGAAACACAAATAAACAACACTACTTATATTTTAATCAGATTCTTCATATTATTTCTACCATAGATGAAATTAAAACTGCACAGTTTTTATGAGTTACTAATTTCTTACTTTTATCGTCTTAATTTCATTCACCTACATTGATAACACGAATTTATAACATAGGTTGTCATCTTATAGTTTTGTTTTTTTTACAAAAATACGGGGATTTAAAATTTATTTCTTAACTTTAAAATAAATCTAATTACCGCATTTTTAGGAGGAACTTGTCGAAAAGAAACACAAACCTGGAAAGAAGCAAAAAAAAGTGTTAGATTCATCTGCAACAGATGAAACAACTGATTCACAGTTAGAGTTAGAAGATCTCTTAGAAACGGAGGCAGATGGAATGACTTCAGAGCTTAAAAGACGTGTGAAACGTGCTCATAAAGAAAAACCATCTGGTACTCCTAAAACAAAGAAAGTAAAACGCCGGAAATCACCTACAGAATTATCTCAATCAGAGAGTACATCATCATTGAAGCGACAAGCAATCGAACCTTATAAGCGTATACGAAAAGCCGAAGAGATTGAAGAAGGTATTGAAAGTGAAAGTTTAGAGAAAGATATAGTTTCAAAAGAGCCTAAGTTAAAAAGCTTGAAAGCAGCAGTCAAAAAACATGTTGTACGCGATGATGTAAAAAGAGCCAAAGTAGAAAGAGATCCTGTTACAGGACAGCTAAAAGTGCCTACTATACTACGAAAGTTATCACCTACACAGGAGAGAGAAAAAATTACATCAAAACTAAAACAATTTTTAATCCAGCAAACAGATGAGTTACACGCTACGCCTGCTCCATCTTTAAGCCTTAAAAATCTTTTATTAGCCCTGGAAGATTCAAGTAAATCAGTAATGGCTGAAGAAATTCTTTTATTGTTGGCAAAGTAAGTGCATTACTTTATCGATTTATAAAATGTTCACTTAAATGAAATGTTTATGCAGATTGGCAGTTCACTTAGACTAGTATTCATGTTTATTTAAAAGCGGGATACAACCTAAAAAGATCTTATTGATAAGTGTAGATTCTGTCAAAATGTTTTCATAAAATAATCGAGGCAAAAAGGATTCATCTGTCAAATAAAAAAGATTGCATACGATTAATCCTCACTTAAATGTTTTAGTGGCACTGTTGCAAAAATAGATTGAGTAAAAGACTGGTTGTCATTGTGAGAATGCAATCGAAACCCCAACCTTCTACATTCGTATACCAAATTGAAAGGAAACTCGGTAGTGACAAAAATAATCCGAATTCAAAAAAACTTCCAAAATAAAAATAAAATATTCAAGTGTTGGTTTGTAGGGATTTGACTGGCTACAGGATTTCATCATGAGCTGACAACAGTTAGAGAACCATTGGAAAACCTGGAAGTACTGGACAGCTGATTCGTCCTAGTTTGGGACTCTTCATCAGTACGCAATCACCGGGGTTCGAACCCAGGACCTCCTGTGAGTCAAAGTGGCTTAATGGTATACGAGCTCGCCTCGTAACCAGAAGGTCTTGGGTTAGAGTCCCAGTGGGTACGTACTGCTGAAGAGTCCAAAATAAGACAAAACATGTCCAGTACTCACAAGTTTTCCAATGGTTCTCTAATTGATGTCATCTCATGATGAAATCCTGTAAAAAATAAAATGTGATAAACCATAGTGAAAATTAGTTATCTCGGTATGAAAATAGTTTCACAATATTAAAAATGTTCATAGTTCTAGATAAATCTGTCTATAAATTGTAGTACTACTTTCTGCAAATAGAAAAAGAATAAAGCAGTCCAACGTATAATAAAATGGGACCACACAGTTTTCACATCTGGGTACTGTTGTGCCTGTGATGATTTAATAATACTGTCGATTTATGTGTTTGATACTAAAAAAAAAATAGGTGAATCAATTGAAAAAAAAACAGATGTCAATTATTAATCAGTAAAACACCCCACCTTCCTTACCCCACACAAACAAGGATAGACGAGGGATTGTTCAATGCTGGAGAGATTAATTCGATTTTGTTATACAAAAGTACATTATGTACAAATGTTACGTACTTTAGAATGTTAAGCCAACAAACCGCCAAGTATGTGTTGATTGCATATGGTAGGGCTTCTAGGCTGTTCAATCACACTGTAGTGAATATCCTGCCTTTATCAGATGGTTGGAGGTAGTCGACAGGAAACCTAGGACTTAGGTTTCGTGTTAGTTGGCACTTGTCAGCAAGGCGTATCTGCAACCTTGAATGAACTCATGTCCCGCGTCACCCAGCGCTGCAGAGACGTTACCACTAGCTTTGCCCAGCGATTTAATTCGTCTACTCTGGTTTGATCGTATTTAAGCCTGCTCTTGTTATAGTACGGGATTGTTTGATCTGGTTTTTGGCCACTTCTAGATTTTATGAATGCAATGGCCAGTAGATGTATTTTGTTCATCTATCGGGAAGGTCTTTGGAGGTTAAATTTCAACGAACACTTACTAACTAACATACTAACTTTTTATTATAATAAATCAGTATGCTAAAAGACAAAGAAACTATTTTCATACAGTTTTCAAACTAATGAATGTGTAAATGATTTTCAAAAACTGTCATTTATTAGCTACTTAAAGGTTATGTGACTACTACAAAACTGATAAGCTGTTAGGTGTTACGTGTTATTTTTTTATACCAAATTGTCTGGGACTTAAGTAATAAGTTGATAAGCAACAAGGTTAGTGATGAAGTACTTACAGTGAATGAATATTTCATCGGCTAAATCCTTACTGTTTAAACAATATAAACCGTCTTAACTAGTCGTGTAGTTGGTACTTATTATAATTTACTGGGAACATACTCATGTCAGCTGCAGTATTATTAAATGTATCAAAGTAGGCTACCTGGCAAAAAGCACCTTATTTTGGGTAACCTAATTGCCCATAGTTTTAGAACCAAATTATCGAGGTAAACAGAACATATAGGAAATGAAATGAAATACTTACAATCCAGATATACTTTGTTCGGTAACAGGTGTCTATCTTGACTTCAAAAGACTAAAAGTATTGACATTCACTAAGAGTAGATTCCAATGTGCAAAAGGGAATCTTATCCCTCCATATATTTTCAAATTATGATTATTATAGCTAGAAATTCTAAGGAGACTTTAGTTATTCAACCGTCATTGTCATCCTAACGTTATCAGTGTTTGATAAAGCCACAAAATGAACAGTATAGTCTTTTAATTGATTTTAAGCATATCAGTAGACGCTGTGATGTTATGCTGTATATGCCATCTTGTTTCCCCCTAAAACTCTAATTCTTGTGTGATTAGAAGTAAGCGAGTATGAAGTGGAAGGGTGGTAGACCAACACACCACATTAATTCATAAAATCACTTGTAGTCTTGCCAAACAGTGTAAGGAATTGTCAGTTTCTTTTACTGGCATCTAAAACTATATACTACTGTTGACTGAAATGAGTATTTGTATACCACTTGTATCAACCAGTAATGTTTGATAGCCAGAACGAAGTGGTCTAAACACCGAACGGTCATTCGATATGGTAATCTAACACTACTGGTTGAAATAAGTACTTTGTGGCTACTCATCTCATTTAAGTAGTATTGTATAATGCCATGCATTTACGCTCGGTCTCTTAATTACCATTCATGGTATTAATCACATTACATATTATGATCTGAATAATCTCGACTTCTAAAGGATAATGAGATAATCACCTCGAACTGTGTGAATTGTGAACTGGTTAGTAAACTTTAATTTGATATTCTGGCTGAGATCTATATGACCACTGTGACCCATTGTTACAGAAGGACGCTGATATGACCCAGTACTAAATGCAATTGTGCAGCGAAATGCATGCTTTATCTTTGTCTATATGGTAATATATCCTTCATTTTTACCGCAGCACTCTACAATTTACGATCAAATATTTTAACAGCCTTCACTTTTATCACATTCTACCAGATGTGCATATATAATTTGTAGCGATCGTGACCATCACTGAGTAATGCTAGTCTATCGGCTAAATGCAAAAGTGTTTGACAACGTTAATGTCTATCAGCAACTTGAAGTACAGATATAGAGCTAAGGTACCCTATATCAGAAACACAATTTACACATGTGCTCCAATATTGTGCTTCTTTTATATGTGTTGTTTCACAAAAATCCTTCCGTTCTCCACTTCGCCATTAAATCTGTGGTGAGAGCTGTCTGCTAGCCAAAACTGATAGACAGCAATGGTGTAACAACAAAAGACAAGGGCCATCAACAGATCGTTTTATTACGGAAATCAACACGTATTTATATATATTTCCTGTACATTATTATAGCTTATTCAAGCAGACAAACGCAGTCTTCTGATTGGTTGTTTCTCCGAAGTTAAGCAGACAAACGCAGGCTTCTGTTTGGTTGTTTCGGGTAACCTCGGAAAATGGAGCCATCTATCTGTGAATCATATTTGCCCACGTTAAGTCTGCTGTGATTTGTTGTTGGGTCAGCCTTGTTCATATTTTCTCACGGCCAATATTAGTGACCTAGACATTGATGTAGATTGATGTCTACCAATTGGCTAGCAGTCTGCTCTCACCACAATGGTAGACGTCAATGTTTGCGTCCCAAATCTTGTTCATGAAAAAAACAAAACAAAACAAAGACTAACTCAACAACTAACCACAGAAGACTAAGCGTGGGTGGGTAGGATTCGCAGATATATCGACAGACTGTTTAAGAAACGGCAACAAAGAAGTGACAGAATAACCTTCAAGAGGGAAACAACCAATCAGAAGACGTTACCTCTCTGCTAACAATAGCGAATAATAATGTACATAAAAATCTATAAATATCTGTTGATTTCTTCAGTGAACGATCTGCTGCCTGGCCCTTGTTTTCTGTCGTTATAAATTAATCTCCTAACTGTTCAATATTCGGCGAAGTTCAACAATAGCGTCCCAGGAGTGCGAACACTCCAATCGCCTTGAACGCATGCCAGTCGTTGGCTAAAGGGACCTGTTATGATCGCTGAAATATCAATGCTATTCACCAACTAAGGAGCAAATTTCACCCAGATCACGTTTTTAAGTTCTATTTGGTCAATATGTGAATAGCTCGTTAGGGTTAGGATCACAGTTATTGTTAGGATTAGGGTTATGTCTATGGTTAGGATAAGGATTGTAATTAGTGTTAGGATTAAGGTTAGGGTTACCACTATGAATAGATTTAGATTTGATGACATTTATTTTAATTAGTTTTCTTATTCGCATTTCCCTGGTAAGTAGTTGTCAATCCTCTTACTGGAAACCATAGTAATTCAACCGAGGGCTTTTGGGGAAGACTACGCAACTGGATAAGAGAGAAAAACAATTCAGAAAAATAGCTTATCTTTAGTCACCTTGGTGAACACATGCACAGAAAGTAGTCTAACTCAGCAACCGATACTCGTCATTATAACTGGGACGTATTTTTTAGTCATGTTTAATGTGTTTTCGAGCATTTTCCTGTCAGTATACATCACTTTTTGTGCAAAAGGTCCTCATTTTTTGATTGGTCGGCTGAAGGTCACTCATGCGTTCGCACTCCTGGGGCGCTATTTTTGAACTTAGCCCAATATTCTACCAGATGATACATATATATATCTACGTATATAAATTACTTACAAATCTTGTCACTGGCACACGCCACTGTAGATCTTGTATTGATAATACCTACCTGAGTGATTTCGTTTTGAAAAGTTACATACTGACTCCTCATTCAACTGAACATTGTTGTTTTGCGTTTTCAAATTCTGTGTAATTATTCATTTTTCTAACCAAAATAATTTCTCAGTGTTTGTTTAATCAGCTAATCTATCACTGAATAAATATCAAAGACATGTGACTTTTAATATTTTTTAAAAAAAACTTGTCCTTTTTGTTGTTAAGGGAATTTAACATTGATGCAAACAATCCAGATGAGCTGGTTAATCGAATTAAAGAGCAAATGGATTCTGGTAAACAGACTGATAAAGTTACTCCAATCAATAAACTGTTCAATTTGTTGAGTGTTTTAGCTGGTATTGACAATTTGGATGATGATAAAAGTACAGAGATTGACAACTTTTCACAGGTGAATAAAAGAATCACTAATATGTTGATTAAAATTGTCTTAATTGATTTTCTTCACTTAGAAAATATTCATTTATTTTAACATGAATCATCTAGGTTTTTGAATGGTTCATATTAGAAATCTAAATCTTATAAAACCACATAAGTCAGCATCATTTTGGAAAGACAGATATTTTTATGTGATGTTTTTTTGAATGGTATTTGCTGTACGGTGACTGGCAAACAAGTCTAGCACTTTTGTTTTACACTGTTTATCCCACATAAACTGTAGGTATTTGCATCACAGTAAGTAAAATTACTGTTATTGAGAATGAAAGCGCGTAGATAATGTTAAATAATTAGAAGTACTGTATAAGGATTGCCAACCCTTATGCAAAAAAGTCATTTTTATGTGTAGATATTTGCAGTTTGCTGTTACTTTTATTTTCTGAGTCGAACCAACTCATCTTTTTTGCAGTTTGAAGAATCTTCCAGTGATTTTTGAAATGTATTTTGTATATGTAAAAGTGATTTTCTTTGTGATTTCCTCGGGGGACTGACTGTACCAATTAACAGACATCTAGTCACATGACTAAAGGGTCAATATCGACTCAACAAAACGATCAGTGTGAGTAGAAATGAACATATTTCTAGGAAAATCCCTACAGACAACCCAGGAATTAATGTTTCATTTATAGAGGGTTCTAAAGACCCATTTTATATCGAAATTAGTACCCAGAAATTTTTTTTTTTTGAAAATGAAGAGGAAAAGTTTGCAGAAAATCAACTCACACAGACCGAATACTCAATTACAACAGCAATAACCCAATAACACACAAAAGGAGTTGTATACAAACAGTATTCAAGAGAGCCAAGACTCATTACAGCACTTCCACCTTAAGGAAAATTGAAGAGAGATGTCTCATAGACGTCTTTCAAAAGAATGGATACCCATGGAATTTCATCAAAAGACATCTACCTTCAAGCTAACCTACCAAAATCAAAGACTCCCGAGGTAATCACAAAGAAAATTCCCCTACCATATATAAAAGAAAACTCAGGAATCACTGCGAGACTCTTCAAACCTTTAGGAATTGATGTCGCAAACGAACCAACAAAATCACTTAACTCACCCCTGTGTCAACCAAAAGACTCAACAGTGAAAGAAAATCGAACCACCATCATCATTTACAAAATAAATTGTTACAACTTGCGAAAAACACTACATTAGCCAAAGTGAACATCCTCTTCGTGTTTGTATGCATAAACATAAACTAGCCGTCAAAAGATATGACATCGACTCCCTCATATTACTGCATACATACAACCACGGACATCCATTCGACTGGGACAACGTTCAAATATTAGACAGAAGAAACACCAAGAATGGTAGAGAATTTTTAGAAGGCTGGTATTGCAATGAATCGTCAATTAATAGACACGTTGTGACAGACAAACTTTACTAATTGATAAGAAGGAAATCTCATACGCAAAATATCAAACTTCAGGTCAAGGAAGCAATCATTACAAATACAAGTAGCCTAGAGGGTGTGAAAACACACAAAAAAGGTGACCCACCAGGAGAGATGACTTATAAGCTCATGGAGAAATGTAAAAGCTCATTTCAAATCGAAGTATGTGCTGAAGATATTGCCTAGTAGGGTAATGAAAGCTTTGCAAATAAACCATCCAACTTAGAGAACACAACTACATCAAAATCATCCGTATGAGCTACAAATCCTTTCCATCATATCTAGATTTGTTAATAGTATATAGATACAGAGTTGTAAATATGTATGCTATTTGCAAGAATATTCATAGAGAAGAGAAGAAATGAACGACACTGGTGAAACAACATGAAGCATATGAAAGGAAAACAAATAAGTACAATATGGAGGATATATGATTTTGACGCAGCTAATAAGTAATCCCTTCGCCAAGTACTCTTGTGTTCTGACGTTACAATAGTCGAAGTAGTGTGGTTTTTTTTTTTTTTTTTTTTTTTTTTTTTTACAGTAATTTACGTCAATATTTATGTCCCCAATATTGGTCGTGAGAAAAATGAGAACAAAGGCTTTGATCTGACATTCAAGAAACAGCCACAAAGGGATGCAAAGTTAACTTTCTATGAGAAACAACCACCAATCAGAAGACTGTGTTTTTCTGCTAACAATAATCTATCAAAATGTACACGAAAATCTATAAATACGTGTTGATTTCCGTAATAAATGATCTGTTTCCTGGCCCTTGTCTTCTGTTGCTACAATACTAGCTAAGAATGGATGTAAGTAACAAACTATGCATATAATAATGGCTAATGTAAGTTCTAATTATCTAGTGACCAAAAAGCTGGTATTATACAGTCTACAACAAGCAGTTGAAGTATCTATATCTATAAACACAACAGAAACACAAATACTTGTATAAGTGAAAGAGTTATATAATTGACTGCCTAACCATGCTGCTTTCGCCCTTGTCTTCTGTTGTTACTGTAGAAGTACCAGTGCAATTAAACTGAATTACACAATAGGTTGTGTGTGAGAAGCTCATGAAGATTATTTCATAGAATTCAAGTCGATTAACTTCCTGAATTAATGTATGATACAATAACATTATTCAACACACATTGTCTGTAAAACTTTAATCTGTAAATTAAAAAAAAGTGTTTCTAACCTTATTAACCAACAGACATTTTCATTTCACACATTGCTGAATGATAGATGAATACTTTTGAAAAAGCTGAATTTTTACGTCAAAAAAAGAAAATGATCAAAGGACTATGCAATGATATTGAAACTCAGTTAAGATATAATCGAACAAAAATAAACGAAATGTCAGCGTCATCTAGAGCGATTTGGTTTACATTAGACTCACAAGCTAAATCAAACAAAGAATTGTGTGAGAAAATTGTATTTTTATATGAGTAAGTAAAACAAACTCTTCGTGTGCTAAACCTATTTTTTTTCCTTTAAAAGCATTTAAAGTCATAGATTTTAATAGTATACTCACAGTTGAGGAGTTTTTTATTCATACGAAGACCTGGTATCTCTGATGCTCGCTAGTGACTTGCTACAGGGCGGAGTTTCCCGGATTTCTAGTGAGAAGTCGTGACCAGTGAGGTTCATCAGATGTCACGTATGAGGATGGATGTCCCACAAACGACATTGATTAGGGTCGCGCTAAATCACGAATTGGTAGAGGTCAGAATTCATGAGCCATTGAATCGGGTCCCAGTGTCTGAATGATATACGAGCTTGCCTTGTAACCGGAAGGTCCTGGATTCGAATCCCAAAAACTAGGATGAAACAGATGTCCAGTAATACGGTGTTGGTTTTCAATGGTTCTCTAACTGATATCAATCCATAGTCAACTTGTAAAAACAAGACTAACCCTTACAAACCAAACTACAGAAAACATCTCTACACAGCCAAATTATGTACACCTTATACACAACGCACAATTTGCACAGATCTACCGTGTTTTACTACTTCTGACCTTCATAGTGCGTGTGTTTCTTTGTGTTGCTTTCACATTTCCCATGTTTCTTCACAACACTGTATCATCTGCCCTCTCTGACATCAAATCTTGTCAGTAGCACATATGCACGATGTTGAAATTGTTCTGTAAATAGTGATCGATCAAGAATTTTCAAGGTTAGTTCATCAGATATTATCAGATTCTATCTGATAAAACTTAAAATTCTGTAATAAGTGTATTTCCATTCCTACAAATAGAAAATAGGTAATAATATAGGGAATTTATTCACTTTGATTTCATAAAATGAAAGTTAGGAGTTCTCAGCGAAATTGTTTCATTTGTATTCAAGTGCAGGTTTGTAGGGATTTGATTGGTTACAGGACTTCATCGTGAGCTGACCACTGGAAAACCTGGGAGTACTGGACAGCTGTCTCGTCATAGCTTGGAACTCTTCAGCAGTACGCACCCACCACCAGAGTTCGAACCCAGGACCTTCTGGTTACAAGGCGAGTTCGTATACCACTTGTGATCATTTTTCTTATCCAATCAAGGGAAACGAAAATATGAGAATAAGCCCGTTTGTTATTTCAGAAAATCTTTTGTGAATGCTAGGTCAGTTACTTTTTTGTATTTTGCTCCTTACATATCTTTTATCTCCGTAAAATTACTACATTACATAACTACACTGTCACAACCGGTGGCTACTCACATCAAGCCGACACGAGATAGAAATAGTTTTGTTAAGGAAGAAGTTCAGTGGAACACTCCTCATATGGTGGGTGATACTGATATAATTTGTCAGTAGTACATAAAGAGATGTTCATCAGCATAAAAATTTCAATTATCAAAGAGATACTTTTGATGTCAGAGAGGGCAGATGATACAGCGTTGTGGAGAAACATAGGAGACGTAAAGGCAACACAAAGAAACACACGCAATATGAAGGCCAGAAGTAATAAAACACGGGAGATCTGGGCAATTTGTGCATTGTGTATAAGGTGTACATAATTTGGCTATGTAGAGATACCAATTTCCTATTAAACATTCCGATACAAAGTCTTTCGTTTTCTGAAACACTTATTTAGATACTCAATATGCGTTTGTTTGTGAGCTTAAATACTCAATAAGTATAGGAAATAGTGAATCACGATGTCCTTACATATCCAGTCTTTCACTAATAGGTACACTCATTCTTAAAAAGACTGACACTTTTTCACCGGGAATGCTTCATATTTTTGTGATGATGAATTAATATAGGGAGCAACTGTCATCCTCTCATGTGGAGAGGAATTTGAAATAAATCCACTTGATAAGCGATCACTGAATATCACAGTTCCAAAGTTAGGAAAGGAATTTCCTTGATAGCAAAAGGGAAATCAGCTTGATTAATATAATATCCAAAGGTATCAGATTCCAATAATGCACAATGACTTCAAGGAAGACAAACACAAGAAAATCAATGACATTTACACTCAATTGCAGAGACTTGTTATGGTAGATAAACATACTCGTCAAGAATGACTCTTATCACATATCTGGACTTTTTTGGACTCCATTGGTGAACATGTGTTGCGTCAATGTTCATCTGTGAACCAAATTCTAAGAAAGTGGATTTTACCAATCAACATACACTACTCGAATTCATGTAGTCACTAAACAGTATATGGGAGGTTTTCATCAGAAGTAACAACTAGTGGTATCTATCAATGACCCCCCCTATCACCATTCTCATTTGATTTCCTTTTAGATGTACAGATGCGTGTGACTTTTGTTAACTTTTATGTCTCAAAAAGTGACTTTCTGCCAAAAGATTCACATTTGATATTGTCTTTTTAGTTTTCTCAACACGCCTATTTGGCATTTGTGTACTGTGTAGCAGACCATTCTGTTCTTTCTATTTTGAAGCTGTGAAACATGACACCCAAAACTAGTAGATATGAAAAGATTAGGCGTTACGATCATAAAAGTCCTTGTTTAGTAACTCATTTTAGGTGAAGTAACATGGTAAATAATGTCGGACTCTAAATCTTCAGTGAATGAGGTAACTATAACGCGAAATATACACAATAGGCTACAGTCTGCCTAGATGACCGATGTCAGCTACTATGGGATTAGGTTGTAAAAGAATTACCATTCGGTAGATCCATTCATTGTTGATCAGAGAGTAAAAGAAACTCCATAATGTCCTTAGGCAGTGCGTTTTCTTCATTAGGTTTAACTATTACTATACCTGATTCTAGAGATCAATATAGCCATACACAGCAGTCTCTCCAAGGCGAAATGTATGTATACAATATCTGTGTCAGCGATAAATATGAGTAACTAGCCTTAAAAGACTACTAACCGAGTATAAGTTCTCATAACAGCTTGATTACCACGATAACTGGATCGCAAACTACTGATTATCCCAAACTGAGGCGAAGTAGCTGTTAACTGCTCTCTTATTTTTCATTGGCGCTCTATATGATGTCTGCTGTATAGTGAATTGAGCTAACCTTTAAAAAAATACATTTAATTAGAATATGGTGATATTTTCAGTAGATTTTGTGGGCTATTTAAAAATCATTTAAAAATCTATTATAATGTTAGTAAAACTGTACATTATGTTTCATCTGAAAGCTACAAAACACTTGTGAGCATATTAGCATAATAACTCTTTTAAACTTTTATTTTTTCAGGCAAAATGCTATCAGTTCACAATTAGCTTCTGTTATAGTTGAGAATTTCATACTAGATATCTTAGACGGAATAGCACTTCTAGAAAACGAAGAATTGCTTTTAGATGGGGAAGACAAAAAATTATACGAAGAAATTAATGATAAGCTTGATATATTGAGTTTATTCGGTCTTAAATCAGATGATCTGAGAAAAAGATTCGAGGTAGGTTAAACGTACAAAGTTTTATATTATTGTTTGTGCATTGGAAAATCACTACTGAAAATAATAACCAGTATTTAGTTAGTGCAGAGTTTTTAAACAAATCGAATGTGGCTTATGCAAACTATACAGGAAATTTTTATTGATTATTGAATAAGGTGTAAAAATATAGGCAAGTGTAAAGTTTATACTCGTGGCAAACTGAAGAGGCACAATGCTAACGGGACAGGTGAAATAGATCAAAGAACAAAGATATGGCGTCATGTTTTAGTCTTTTGTTCATCAAAGGAACATAAAATATGCAGCCTACATGAGATGATATATGTTTATATATATTTCACTGTAAAAAGGTATCTTTTTCAAGGGACACACAGCTGTTTTGAATGGAAACACTGCATAATAATGAAATTTATTGGTGGTACAACAGTAAAATGCTCTCCAACCACGCAACATGTAGTTCAGGGTTCGATCCCCGGCCACAGACGCACTCCTTTATCTTTCTAAGTCATTATTAAGACTGGTAAACAGGAAAGGTTGGGTATGTAGCTAGCAACCTCATCCCGTAAAAGTGAACACCACTGCTACCGGAACTTCAAGCCTTTAGCTTGAAGTCCTATGTTCCACTGGGAACGTAAAGGAATAAAACAAAACATAACGACGAAATGAATACCTATACAGAGTTGCGTGGTATTAAATCGTACAGTAATCACTATAATACACAGAAGTGTCCTGTAAGATATTTATTCATCATAGCATTTCACATAAGTGTGAAGCAGTTCACAACCAAATCCCAGGTACGGAGTTTCAGCTTACTAGTCTATTATACTTAGTCACCTTTTTTCTTAAAGACAATGTAAACAATTTCTAGTTTTTGCGTTACATTAGTTTTTCGGAGCTTACTTAGTAACAAACTATTTGAAATGAGGATTATTACAAATCAACTAAATACTCGTAGCTTATAACCTTGGAAACTGAATGAATAAGATCTACAATAATACCAAAGCCCTCTGGATCAAAACTCCAACAGTGAGTAATAAAACTAGAAGGGAAAAACTGAAGCTATAAAATGCTGCACAAAGTACAACTCTTTATTTTAAAATATGAAAAATACCGATGTAACATAATTCAGAAAGACCCAAGCCAGCAAAAAAATATTCACACCTGTACAGTTAGATAGTGTCGTAAAGAGTCAGGGTATTGCCACTTAGGTCAATCAGTTACACCAGTTGCTAACAAAACATTTAAAATTTACATATCAAGCAAAATAATGGAATTATGTAATCTAAAAACAATAAGTAATGAGTATCGTTCAGAAATAGTTACCACTGAGAAATCAAATATTAGAAATGACACGATCTTGGAAACAAGAACATTTTTCA
Source organism: Trichobilharzia regenti (assembly GCA_944472135.2). Lineage (NCBI taxonomy): Eukaryota > Metazoa > Platyhelminthes > Trematoda > Strigeidida > Schistosomatidae > Trichobilharzia > Trichobilharzia regenti. The sequence goes on along the minus strand of OX235262.1, from coordinate 129,031,776 downwards.
AAACGGTCAGTAATTCAGAATAAAGCAAGAACAACAACTGTACCATGATAATATGAGCTCATCTTTTATTATTTCAAGGATTCTTCTCAACTGGTTACAACCTGAACGATAAATATCTGAATTACACTAAAGATTTCAACATACTTTTCCTCGATCACAAAGAGTAATTGGTAGGAAGTAAAAGTAGCACTAGTCCGGAATGATTTAACTAATTAACAGTTACAAACACTGACTATATACAGAATAATTAGACGATTATGCTTGGAAATAAAAACAAAGTTGCGTATATATATGTGTGTGAGCTTAATTGCCTAATTATTCTATAAAAAGTCAGTGTTTGTAACTCTTAATTAGTTAAATCATTCCGAACTAATGTTACTTTTACTTCCTACCAATTACTGCTTGTGATCGAGGAAAAGTGTGTTCAAATCTTTAATGTAATTCATATTTTTTTCGTTCAGGTTGTAACCAGTTGAGAAGAATCCTTGAAATAATAAAAGATGAGCTCATATTATCATGGTACAGTTGTTGTTCTTGCTTTGTTCAAGTTAATTAATGACAAGAATTGCATGAAGTTTTTAATTCAGAATACTTATAAAGTAAAGTTTAAAGTTAGGAGTTTGATTGAGAGAAATAAGACGACGACAAAAAAGACCAAATAAATATGAATTAGATACCAAGTTGCTATACGAGTTAAATAAAGGAAGGTTTAAGGCCACGGTAATAAAAAGGATTAGATAAACTACTCCTGTATACACAGTTCAGGGTTTACCTTGTGTTTAGCAAGAGCTTCTGCTATGGATAGAAGATATATCTGAAACCCCTTTGGACGACTTGGTCTTATTTTATAAAACACTTTAAGAGAAATGTGCTCAGGAAATGAATTTTATTCATCGAAATCTAAATTAAAATTTCATTTTCTAAAGCCAATTAGACAGGAAATATGTTTTTGGTGCTTATCAAATCTTGTGTTTTCATACACTGATGTCTTTTACATCTGAGAAAATATGAGTTTTAGATTCAGAAAAACCTTTTTTTAGTCTATTAAATGCACTGATACACTTCACTGAACTATAGATTCAATTCATTACGCCTGATGAAAAAAAGTATGTTTTTTCACCAGCAAACGTTAACCAACTTTGAAAACCGATAAACAGTCTAAAATTTCAAGTTACTAAGAGCTTTTATAACCCTGGTGGATGTAAGTATTGTGTAAAATTATGTTAAAAAAAACTGTATCCCCATTTGGTGGTTATCGCCAGGGATCCCTGAACGTAGATCTCATGTTTATTGACACTTATAATAATATCGTTATTCTGGATAGTATTTATAAAATGTACAGAATTTTCAGAGGAGTTTATTGCAGGATATTTTCTCTTCGTACAACATCTTCAAGTAAAATATTCATTAACACTGTATTCTGTGACACAATGGTATCTGAGCTGAAGCACAAACCATTCCATTATAATACATCTGCCTTGTTTCCTTTAAGAAATCCACGATATCTGGCGGGAAGGTGACTGTAAGATGTTCAGAAGCATATTTTGAGATCGAAGGACTTAATTAATTGAAGAGCAGTTGTCCCGTGTATTGGAACACATTACCACCCGCAATCAGGCCTTTTCTCGATTTCAGTAGGAACTTGCAACTAGGAAGCTTGTAAACATTTTAAATACACACAGAGGTCATATCTTAACCGATTAAAACAAACCTAACGAGAGAAAATATATGCAATAGAGAGATGGAAGTTTTTGGTGGCCCGATTTCTAGCAGGCTGCTGTGAATTTCCAGCAGGGTTTACCTACTGACTACCTCTAACCTCCTAACATTAATTTAAAATGCACTGCGATGACAAGTCAACCACCTTGGTGACCACATTTCAAACTTATCTGACGGAATTCATTTAGCTCTAAAGCTACGCTAATGGTTTTATGTTAGACTAATTGTGTTTCATTTTTGAATCTCATGTGTTCATCGGAATACAATGTTTCGTGATTTGGATTTATAAGTGTAGAATATTAAATTAACATGTGAAAATGTAAATATTTCCCTTCTTTTTTATATAATTCCAGCAATTTCTATATCTTAAAGAAAATAAAGTAAGTACTGCATTTTCAAATCTACTTTGTGTGTAACATCATTTGAATGCTCAACCGAAATCTTATAATTAACACTATTAAACCTGTTTTAAATTTTTAAAAAGATTAACGTTTTCAAGACACCTAAATGTATGAAGACTAATATTAGATATTTAACTGAATATTTCATTAGAATTATACTTCAATACTAAAACAATCACTAAAATTTATAGTGTTAAAATGCACTAAATTTAAACAAACGAATTATAAGCACTGTAATGATTGAGAATAATAATTTGATTTCTTCAATGGATTTGCCAAAGGAAAATACATTTTAAAATGAGCATATAAAAAACTGAGTATCTGCTTAGCAGAACGTTTTTTACTAGACTGTAAATAAATGTGTTAAGCAGTCTTTATTACTTCTGTTTCAAACCGCCGCATATACAGGATACCAGTATATTGTTCCCTTAGGTTCCTAGTGGAAAATACGGCTCAAGTGCACGTCTTCACTTACTTCTGTTTTTTGCTATACTTTTCACCTGCATCTATGTTAAACCATACTGTTTCAACTCCTCATCACACGATCTCCTCCATGTCATCCTTGCACTGACGTCCCATTCGCCGCTTTCCTTTCGGGTTTCACTCGAGCAATGGCCTGACGTGCGATGTCACGCAGCAGCCTCCTCAGCGAGTGTCCAATCCATCTCCACTTTTTCCTGCATATATATATATATGACTACCCCATCTGTCTGTAGATATAAATTTCCTTTAAGTGTAAAGTAATTAGTTTCCGAACAAAATTTTAAGGCATTGATTATCCCATTCGTGTTCAGTTGACATCTTTCTGATAATGCTGCGTCTGGTTCTAGTTAAGTGAAAATCATATCAAGACTTAAAGTCATAGGAATGCTAGTATATATAGAGTTAATATCATAGCTTACCTAATTGTCAAGTTCCTCAACTTCCTGGTTTTCTTTCGTGGATTCAAAATCAACTAAGTCCTGGATAGTATGTTAAGTGTAATTTCGAAGAGGTATCCACAGGTATCGACGATAGGTATTTGGAGAGATTGTATATTAGTGAATTGGTAAAGTCAACTACTGATTATAAGTGCATTGTGGTTTGAGTTTCTTTGACTAAAAGTAGAATCATGAAGGCAAGTAAAAGTTGTGTTTAAGTTTAAAAAGAAATGATTTCTTAATTCTGGGTTTTAATTCTTGAAGATGTCTCCTTCATTTTGTTTATTTTGTCGAACTTCATCTCAATAAACAAGTATGGGGCATGAGACATATTAAAATACATTTTTTAGTATTTACTTAAGTTCATCATCGCTGGTACATTTCCTTTATTTGTTTTTGTAACTACAGTCTATTTTTTTCATATTCTTGTTTAGTGAAACTGGAGGATATCTTTCGCCTCTGCTTCATTAGAATATGCAGTATTTTTTAGCACACATGTTTTATCTCTTCATTACTGATTATTTCTAGAGTAGGTTCAATATTTCCTCAATTAATAATGGATTTACAGCAATAATACGATTCAAACCTTCAAACTTCATTTCCAGTTAGTATCCTGTTTGACGTGTTGTGTTTAGTTTAAATATTTTTCGTATCATCCTTTGAGTTCATCTACAGATGTTTTCCATCCTTTTAGTTCCAAGAACTTTGTTTGCGCTCACCTATTTGTCGGTGGTACAGTGGTAGAATGTCCACCAACTGAGCATTTGGTTCGAAGTTCGACCCCCGGCCACAGACGCACTCCTTTACCTTTCTAAGCCATTATTAAGACTGGTGAACAGGGAAGGGCATGAGGCTAGCTACTCCATGCCGTAAAAATAAACACCACTACTACAGAAACTTCAAAGTTCTGGCTTGAAGCCTTATGTTCCTCTGAGAACGTAAAGGAATAGAAAAATGAAAAAATCATATACACAACGGTCAAATTTTTTTCGAGACTAATAAATCTCAAATTCGTTTAGACATTTACATAAACTGACAATTTAGCTTGACTTAAAGATTGATAATTTCTTTAAAATTCTAAAGAAGTTTAAGTAAAAAGTCTCTTCCCACTATTTCTTCTATAACTCATTGGTCGATAAATAATTCATGTTTTTGAGGAAAATGTATTTCTGTTTAAAACAGTAAATAATATATAATAAAATATTATATCTCTCTGATTTACTATTTTACTACAGCCAACATTATTATCAGACGTTCAAATTGATGAAAGACGTTATGGTAAGCAGTATTTTTATAACTTTAAGAGAAACAAATATATGAATGATTATTATTACATCCTTTAATTCCTAGAGGAACATAGAGCTTCAGCTGCACGTTTTCATTGCGTTCGGTTCTCTGCTAGAGTTTTCATCCCGCTCCAAGTCTACCCACATGCTTTCATCTCCTCTTCACATGATCTCCTCCAAGTCACCCTTGCACTGACGACCAACTTGCCTCTTCCCTTTCCGGTTCCACTCGAGCAATGGCTTGTCTAGTGATGTCACTTGATGGTTTGTTTTCTCAGAGTATGGCCAATCCAATCCATCTCCATTTCTTCCTGCTTATTTGTTGCACAATCGGTTCCTGCTGTGTTGGTTCGCTCCTGGAGATCTTTGTTGCTCATCTTTTCTGGCCATCTGATCTTGACTCGTATTGAGCGAAGGCAGCTGTTGATGAAGGTCTGTAGTTTGTTTGAGGTGTTCTTTATGATACATAAAGTGTATTTTTATGATACACAGTTTCTAGAAAAAAAAGGAGTAATTACACTTTCCAGGACTCGCAACTTTTGATGTAGTATTGTGATGAGAGCTGGCTGTTAGTCAAAATCGGTGGACTGTAATTTACGTCAGCGTTTATGTCCCCAATATTGGTCGTGCGAAAAATGAGAACAAAGGCTTTGCGTAGGCGGATACAGTTAACATATAGATGATCTGACATTCAAGAAACAGCCACAAAGAGATGAAAGATTAACTTTTAGTGAGAAACAACCAATCAGAAGACTGTGTTTTTCTGCTAACAATAATCTATAATATGTACATGAAAATCTATAAATATGTGTTGATTTCCTTAATAAATGATCTGTTTCCTGGCCCTGGTCTTCTGCTGTTACAGTATTATCCAAAAATATTCTACTTTTTCATTCCTTGACGTCGCGATTCAATAAATTAATTACTCCCCAGTGAGCAGTGTTAACTGACATAGGATTGGTTAACTGGAATTAATTTGGTAGTGCCACGAAAGGTGTGGACTGCTTAGTTGAGGGTCCTCGAAGCTCTAAGAACTCCATAGTTGGAAACTATTGTCTGCATGTCAAAAATCACCCTCACTGATACAGATTCATTCATTCCTTCTGAATTTCTAAATCTTTGAGGTTTTTCATTATTGTCCACGCAATTTTTCTTTCACGTGTACATTCCTGTTTATCATAGTTTATTTTCATTTTTCGTTTCGTCTTTTCCCTCTTTCCTATCCGTTATATGTTCTTCCATGGGATGTAACATTTTGAAATACTGTACCTTTCTTTGTAAAAGCCTACGCTGAAAATTCAGTCATTGAACTGATGGGCCTTTATAACTCTTTCAGTTTTTCTTACTTTTCTTTAGTGATGTTAAAATAGCGCATTTTAACATTTGTGCTTCTTCACGTGTTGGTTAAAAAAAGTCTGATAAAAGAGAACGTCACACTTTTGCGAAGAGAAAAATAAGACAAAAGAACATTAGGGAAAGACTGGATAAGAAATAAGTGGGTCCAAAGTAGTAATAATAATTTTCAATAGTTTGTTTGTGGGGATTTGATTTGTTTCTAGTTTGATCACTGATCGATATCAGTTATAGAACCACTGAAAACCAGAGACTTTCCGTTTAGTAGTGCAACGACAGAAGACAAGGGCGAGTCAGCAGATCCTACATTGAGAAAATCAAGAGGTATTTATAGATTTTTATCTGCATTATTATTAGAGTTATTGTTAGCAGAGAAGAAACCTCTTCTGATTGGTTGTTTTCTTGCTGAAGGTTCAGAAAATCAAGTCACTACGAATCATATTACGACGCTTTAACTTCGCTGTGATTGGCTGGTGATTTTCTCAAGGTTAAGCTTGTTATTGTTTCCTTTATGACTCTGATTCAGGACGTGAAGATTGACGTAAATTGTTATCTACCGTTTTCGACCTGCAGTCCGCTCTCACCATAATATTATCAAGTGTAATTGCACTAATACAATCTGCAATTAAATTAAATGACATCTAGGCGGCTTATATAAATAGTTAGAAAACATGCTTCAATCTGTGTTTCAAATATTTCTAAAAGGTACATATTACTTAGGAGACTTTACGCTGGAATATCTGTCTGTAGTCGTTGTGTTTCTCAAATAATCATTGAGGTTTGCTAGAAAAGGAAAATAAACTCGAATATCCCCTTACAAACTAAACACTGATGTAAAGTTCCATCTAACATTAGTAGATACAAAGAATTCATCTATTATTCTGTATATTTCTTCTCTTTGAATTTGTTTATTGTTAAAGCACCCTGAAGAGGGAGAAGGCAAAGACTTGGTGAAGCAATATTTCCGAGGGAATATGGTATCTCTATATAGCCAAATTATGTACATCTTATCTTCAACACACCATTTGCACATATCTCTCGTGTTGTACTACTTCTGGTGTTTATACTGTGTTACTTTGTTTTCCTTTCACTTCTTTCATGCACCTCAACAACGCTGTATCATTTACTTCCTCTAACATCAAATCTATCTCCCTACTATTTGATGTTTTATGCCGATGAATATCTCTTCATATATATGTATACTACTGATAAATCTTATCAGCAGCACACACCACAACGACAGTAGGTTTAAGTAGCTCATTTTAGTCTTCAAACCTTCAACTCAGCTATTTGTCAACTAAACATGTAAACGAATTTCATTTCTACACTTCAGAAACATTAAATACACATGGAAGTCTACTGTTCCCTTTAAGATGATTTATACTGTCTACTTGGCATAGATACTCTACGACTCCGCCTGTCGAGGATGACATAGAAGAAAACGTTTTATGGAAATCTTTAATCATATTCATTCAGGAGTTTTCATCTAAAATTCACAAATATGACATTTCAACTATTATTGTGGCTTCAAGTATTGGCTTTCGTAGGGATTTTGTTTGATTGGTTGGAGGGTATCATCATGAGTTGACATCAGTTAGAGAATCATTGGAAAACCTGGGAGTACTGGACAGATGTTTCGGCCTAGTTTGGGACTCTTCAGCAGTACCCGGCCACACCACGGGGTTCGAATCCGAGATTTTCTGGTTACAAGGCTAGCGAGCTCGCAGACCGTTGAGCCACTTGGACCCTATCCAATGGCCAGTTTATTGATTCTACGTTCTTCCAATTCATGGTGTATCGCCGCCACTGTATTTATTTCAACATTTTTCAGATATCAACATTACTTCTCAAGTAAATTGACGTACTTTTCAATACTGTTATTGTTTAACTAAGAAATCAATATTCCCGAAAGTATAAAAATTAAACACTGTAAAATATTACAGAATAAATAAATGCCACTGAAAATCAGTTTTGGTAATTAGTTATTAGCATAACTTTTTTCAAAACTCACAATATACCTTTAAAATCAAACTTTATTTACTTGAATGTTCCAATGAAAGAAAAATACTTGTTAACTTTCGTCTATCACAACCTAATCTCACCTCACTTTCAAAGCCTTGTCAGTTAAAACAATGTATCATACAACACTGATAATATTCGAGTGTTAGCTTGTAGGGATTTCACTGTTTTCAAGCTGGATCACAAGAATAACTGAAAGACAGAAAGTACTCAATATCTGTTTCGTCTTAGCTGGGGACTCTTCAAAAGTACGCACCTAAGCCCCTAGCATTAGCTGAATGCAGGCAACTGAAGTTACGAGGCAAGCTCGTTGACTATTCACTCACTGATAAAGAGTTCAATAACCTATGAATTTTAACTTTTGCGGATTCGCGATATGAATTCGAATCCGTCTTTTACACATAGCGGAAGCTATGGGAATTCGAGAGAACAATCCTAGTCTTTGCATGCGAAATAAGTTTGTTCTACCTTTGTCTCTCCCTTGGTCTAAGTAAAGTCTAATTAAAACCCTTCCACGCTTTCTTATTTTTCGTTTCCTTCATGTTTTAGTGATATTTATTTAAACTCTGATTATCTGTCCATTTCACTTTTAGTATTACGTAACTTTCAAGATTTGACCTAATTTATTTATTGAATTGTCTAATATACATATATTACTACCTTTGTTATTCTTATCGCCACCTGCATAAACCTTATTATCAATATTTTGTTATCATAATAATCATCGTTATTAACTACGTTCAAAACATTTACCACATTATCATTATTTATTGTTTGATCCACAAAATCACCGTCATTGGTTAAAAATTTTTGTATATAAATCTACGTAAATTAGAGTAAAGCCTGAAGAAGATCTAATTGAAAATAATATTGTTCGCTTATATGTCTTGTTCTAATGTTAAAAATGGGAATATTTAAAGATATGAAGAGCCGCCGCCAACCAGTAATAATAAGATGATGGGTGTAAGCTATTTGAATACCTCTTCGTGACTGATTACTAAGTTATTCAAGTATTGGTTTGCAGGCATTTGGTTGATTGATTACAGGATTTCATCATGAGCTGGCATTGGTTAGAGAGTCATTGGAAAACCTGGGAGTATTGGACAACTTTTTCCTCCTAGTTTGGGACTCTTCAGCAGTATGCACCCACCGGGGTTCGAACCCAGGACCTTCTGGTTACTTTGAAAATTTTTAACTATAATCTTAGCTCTCTGCTGAAATACATGCTAGCATATTACTTATATGTATTGAAAAGCATAATAAATATTGTCCTGCCATTTTTTTATATACATTCCATTTTATTTATGGCAAATTCTATCTATCTAACAAATCATAGACTTAAACGTGAAACTGCCGTCATCTTATGCTGATTTAATTGAAAGAATATTCTTAGCAAACTTTGTCACATCAGAATTCTTTGAAGATATACCAAGACAACCATTGGAAAAGATGTATTCAGGATTATTTGCTGGACTCCACGAAGTAATGACAGGTTATTTTTTTCCACTTATCTTTTTTATAATGTCCAAAAATTCTGAGAAATAATACATGACCCATGGTGTTTTCTACGCTTACAAATCAAGTAATCCACGATATATCACTTCATCGAATGATGTACTAAGGAAAACGAATGATTTCATTTTTACCGATATTTTTATTTCATCAACAACATTTCCTCCAAACAGTTTATAAGAAAGCCAACAAGGAAACTGGTTAGACGCTGTATCAACTGGATTATAAGACGTGGCGACTAACCAGGTTATTACGTCACTGCAACTATCGAGAATTATGTATGTTCAGCAGCGACGTGAATAAGTAGTTAGTTCATAACAGATGACAATAGCTGTCCAGCTGGTAATCCAGGAATCATTTGTTTCACCCACGTATTTATTTCAGTTTCAGTCATGACCTATTATATTATTAACAATCAATAAAAAGTTATAATTAGATAGTCACATTAACAGCTTTCCTGAAATTACTTTTAACATCATAAGCTACTAGGCTCCTTGATCTTCAGATGAAAGCTTTATTCTCCAACAATATGTTTATATAATGTTCAATATGTTTATTAAAAGCCCATTTTTAACTATAATCAACAATTATTTTTAACACTAATTGGTGAATAGGTTGCAAATATTATAGAATTAAACTCTAATCTTAAGGGAGACCATTCCACAGAACAAAAACGGTTGTCCTGTATTTGTTACTAATATGACATCAACTTTCTGTTGCACACGAGAAAACTATACACACTTAAATTACTACTATTATTATTTGGTAAAGACACGTTGGAGAAAATTTAAAGCAATAACTCAGTTAAGGCTTTTAAAGAAGAATGCTTGCGGTCGAACCACTTTCCTTAACCGCCTTTTAAGACACTATACTAGTGCAAACTAGCATTAGAAGAAAGTCAAACAGTCACAGTGATTAACTCGATGAATTTTACGTTGAATAAAAAATCAATGAATAAATGCAGACTACTGCCTTTCAATCGAACCAACATCGGTCATTTGACGGAAAGAACCCTTATCAGTACAGAAGAATCAGTCAAACAATAGTTCATTTAAGTAGTAAAAAAGATAGTCTTTAACAGTAAAAGACTTTATCATACTGCAGTGAAGCAACATATTTGATTGAAAGCTTACCTGTAGAATTTGAAGATGGCATTAATCAGTAGGATTCCATATACTCTCTCAGATATACCGGCAAATTAGGATCGATTTGGATAATGTGGTGGATGGATATCTTAAGGCCTTTAAACTACCTCATACGCAGCGCTAATCATGATAGTGGAATATTCATTTACCTCTAAATCCAGCTCAGAGAAAAACTCACTATGAACAAATCACACTTATTATAGCAACAGTAAAATAAAACTAGCAGCCAAAATGGCACATTTGTGTGCAAGTTTCTACGTTCAGTAGCCCATCAGTTAAATACAAAAAAAATCAAATTAGACAAGAATTGAAGTTAATTGGTGGATGATAGCTAGCAGTGGAACCCAGGATACGCATCTCGTCCCATTTGCGACTCGTCATCTGGATGTACCTGCATTCCCCAGTAAGTGATGGTGTTCCCACCAATGCTCGAACCTAGTTCCCATAGTTACAAACTAGATCACTTGGGCTACGAGAGCCACCTCTTGTGCAATGGGTCATAATAATTTAATTTAATTGAACGTACTTCCAGATGACGAGTCCCAAATAGGATGAAATGCTCATCCTGGATTTCACTGCTAGTCATCTAATCTTCTAATTACATGCCCAGGCATTGTCGAAGCATCTGCTTGCGTATTTTGTTCTGACGTTTCTATTATTGATCAACAAAGATCTTCTTTCTATGAAAAATATATGTGACTTATCTAGACAACATAAACTATCCCTCAAAAAATTCAAGTCAAGTGATCAACGAAACTGTTAATCCATGCTTCAAATATTCCATTTCATAAAAAACTCTTTTTTCTACTAATCTCTAGGAAATTACTTTTGAAGAAAAGATCAGTAGAAAGAGTCAGATGGAAGAAGAAGCCAAAAAATCTGTAATGACTCAAGACTTATCGCTTATCAAAAAGACTTTTAAAGAACCATGGAAAGTAAGTGCTGAAATCTATACAAATCTCAGAATCTAACAGATGTATAAGTTAGTGTAGATTTCTTCTAAGAAATTCAGAGCGATAATCCTATGGATGAATGAAACCACGCGTTGAGTGATGCGTAAAACCATAAAACACAGGATTTGTCTAAATATGGTACTCTATTGTACATAAATTCGTGACATATAATATAAAAACCCGAAAATGTGAGTTGTTTGTAGCTGAATGCAGTCAAATTCACAGCTACTGTGCGTTAGCTAGAAAGACAACAAAGCCGTGTCAAAGACAATACATGGTAAGATTAAACGGTGCGCGAATGCCATACAAAGAATAAAAAGATTTGAATAAACAATGTTTGACAACGAAGGATATATGAACAAAGCATACGTGGTGGATAATAGCTTTACGAAAATAATTACTACATATCAAATTGGGTATTAACACATTAAGCAAGTTAAACTTCAGTAGTAAACAAGTCATCGATAGGAAAAACAAGTTAAACTCATACTACTTACTATAGGTAAGTAGTATGAAGTTGAACACAAAGAAAGGGTAGGAAAGGAATTATCAGCTAGTGCACAGACCAAGGGATAATTTCAATTTCGAGGAAATAAATCCTTATTTAGTAACTGAAATTGCAGACTTCCCTGCAGCTTAAAGTGTCACAAAACAATAGTATGGCTGTGGCATGTGCTACTGAAAAGATCCATAAGTAGTACATGGATGCAGATATAAATATGTATGTCAGCGTCAAGAAAGTTAAATGGCGGAGAGATGGATGTCATGAACAATGCTTGAGAAACAACATGGAAAACATGACATGTAGACAAATTGTGATTCTACTACATGGTAGACATATTTTGCCCATATCTGTGTGTGAGGTTGCAAATAAATACTCCCGTAACCAATTCTCTTTTCTCCTGCAGTTGTATGACAATTTAATTCTAAGTCAATAAATAACATTTACCAATCTTATGACATCAATAACAATCATGGAGCCATTAGTAATAAATGTTTAGGTTGTATTATTTGCCTTTTTGTATTAAAAACAGTGTGTAAATAACACCTTAATTACGTGAGGGTATTATGCTGTAAGAACTAATAATACCCGAAGTAAATTTAATTTGATAAAAAATATTATGATTCCAATAAGTAAACCTTCATCTTAATTAACTCACACTGACGACTGACTGTATACGACATGTTGCAAAATCATTCAAAAGACATAGGATTATGAGCGCACTGGTATTTGGACACATGTATTCTAATGCATTTGAATAGCCTAGCAACATGTTAGTTGATTTCAGTCCTTAATGGCTTGTATCCTTTATACTCTTCCTTTTCCTTGAAAGACCAATCTTTATTATAGACCTTATAATAGTATTCAATGACAGTGATCCTCAATAAGTTTTTGATTTATCGTAATCTGTATTCTATGCCATAGAGTATACTCATTTAAACATGTATAATGATCTCAGTATATTATTTATAATACGTAGGGATACCAGGAAATTAAACATTAACAGCCTGATTTTTACAGAATGTGCACCCCTTTTTTCAAATGTTTAGTGTTCACTTCAGATCTTTACATGTACCACGTTTCTTTTCATTACTTGCATTTCGAAATGGAGAGTAAGGCTTCAAGCTATTGAAGTTTCGGTAGAGGTGTTGTTTAATTTTTATGAAGTGGGGTCACCAGCCAGCCCCACGCTCAACCTTTCCCCCTTTTTATGGATAATCCCCATTCAGCATGCATTAATGAAAAGAAAACACGTAGGTCAGCGAAGAGTCTCTTTTCGGCGGTGAATTCATTTTCTTAGCTGTACAATTGTAGATATATATATGTGTTATTTTGTATGTATGTGTATATTAAGTTTGTCAAACAAGAATACAATTGGTTATGGCTATTTTAACTAAACAGATGAAGATTGGTAATTAGAGTTACGTAATACAAAATCAGTCAAAAAGGGTAGGTGTTAATGAAATTAGGGTAATAACAAAGGTGATGAGTTGTCACAAACAGTTGTTAAAAGAAGTTATATAATAATATGAATAGTTTGATGAGTGAGTTTACACAGGATGCACATAGGAACAAAGTAGATAATACGAAATCAAGTAAGAGTTCTAAATGAATACAAGGATTATAGGCAATTAAAGAACAGGTAAGCAAACAAAATTAAGTCATCAAAATTTTAAAAAAATCAAATGAAATAAAAAAATCCCTCTTTTATAAGCTTCCAACCAACTAGTGAACTAAGCAGGATTTGGTTCGTTCGTTCGTCGGATGGGAATCAAACCTGTACCTCCTGTGTGGTTGAAGAGTACTCTACTACTGAAGCACCAACGCATACACACTTAGTGCTATAAAAAGCTGAATAAGCATGAAGCAAATACATTGAGAAATGCTATAAAAAAAAGTACCGAAGATTATCTCAAAAATTGTTTGCCAAGCATACACTTTCATCTCCAACGCTGGTAGATTTCCAAAAATTTAAATCTCATAATACAAATTTTACTGTCAACTTTGAATTATCTTGCTTGTATTTAATACTTTTTTTCTCTTGACTGATATTAAATTGTGTTTAGTATTTGGATCTGAATTCACCACTTATTCAAATCAGTAAACAACTGTCAAGAGGAATAAGACAAGCAGCAGATCGACTAGATGATAAATCTAGTCTTGGGGCCTGGGAAAGGTAAGCTTTGCATAACAGTTTACTGAAACTAGAAGACAAAAGTGAATCTTGAAAAAAACAACAACCGATTAGCAGAATCAGTTGGTAATCAAGCAGTCAATATTTAGGTTATAGTTGTAGTTGTGATCACTATTGAATATGATACATGATAATAAAGTCTTGCGATACTGCAATATACTGTTTGTATAGTTTGATTTCCGTAGCTTATGGACAGATTGACACTTTTGTGCTATTTACTGACTGTAGAGAGAATGTACTATTATTTGTCATTATTATTCTTGTATAACGTGAAAATCACGTAAATGTACAGACACTTAACAATGGAGCCACAATTACAATAAGAGACAGAGAGAGTTGGTTATATACTACATAGTACTCAAACCTTGAAGCTTAATCTTTCATTGTTATAGTGTAAAGCAAAAACTAAATTTCCTAGGAAAATAGTCATCCAGCTTACTGTTAAGTAGAAACTATTCATGAGGCATTGCCTACTCAATCATTTTTTATTCTAGTAGAAGTATAATGACAATCACATGTTAATATTCAAGCTCTACATACCTATAACAAATAAAATGAAAAAAAGCAACACAGTTTCGAGCAATACGTAATCACATTATTCTTCCTAAACTTTGCTTTTACACGCATATCAAGAAATATGGAGTAAGTAAAAGCACTTAAAGGCTGTGCGTCGGTGGTACAGCGGTTAAGACCCTCACCGACCATGCACATGGTCCGGGGTTCGATCCCCTGCGATGCACACCTGATATCAATGGTCGGCCTGCAAAATTTGGGCTAACGATATCACATGCTGAAAATTCCATACGTGCAGCGAAAATACGGTGTGGAAAAAGCAAAAATAAATATATTTACTTGATATTCTATTAAAGATCACATAACTAATATACATCATACAAGATTAAAAATAATTAGTAAACAAAATGGATTAACCGGTGTAATGCTAATAAAATAGCTCAAGCCGCCAACACAGTGACATTTTGAAGAATACAATGCCATGAAACCTACTGAAAATTATGAAAGTGAAAGATGTGCAAATAAAATCAAAAAGCGAGGAATAACGACTAACGCATTGAATGAAATCAAGATAATTGTGAGTCTTTTTCACTTCTTTGCTATTCGAGTGGAATACAGAGGGCTTCAACCTTAAGCACTGAATTTTCAATAACGATACTAGTGTTTTACGAGGTGAGGTTGCTAGCCTCACGCCCAACCTTTTCTCTTTCTAGGCTTACTAACGACTTGGCAAGGTTTAGGAGTGTGAGTAGGCTGAGAGTCGAACCCAAACCATGTGCACCGTTGTTGTTGTTGTTGAGCATTCTATCCGTGAACAACAAACGCACTCTAAGTTCACTAGAGAACTGAATTATGTAATATTTTAGGGTAAGTGGTGATGGATGGTTGTCTATGCATACACAGCTCACGTTTCATGATTTTGATTGAAATAACTTCGTAAGTGTACATAACACAAAATCTTAATCCTGCAACAAGTGATTTGGTATCTTGTGAAATAGCTTAAAAATCCCCATTGAGTCATATGAAAAAGAGAAGATGTTCTGCGAAGAGACTCTTTTCGGAGAATTCATTCACATAGCTGTACAATCGCATTTATATATAATTATTTGTGTGTGTGCGTACATGGGGTTTGTCAAGTTTAGATAATTGATCAGGTAATACAAGAATGATCTAATGTAGAAGCAAGGTTATTTAGACAACAACTAAAGTAAGATTGAGTTAGTAAGTTAGATGACGTAATATAATTGACTAAAATGTTTCAGGGTAGCAACAGAGGTGATTACAGGTAGAGACTAAGTAGAAGTGGGTTGGAGAATAATTCCATTTAAATTAGAACTGAAATTGAGCAAATAAGTTGGATGACGTAACATAAATGACTAGAAATTGAGCGTTGGTCAAGTCAGTAACAGTGGTAGTGAGGTGTAGAAATTTAATCGGGTGCGGGTAGAGAACAAGAAGGTTGAAAAGGTAAAATATGACAATTGAGAAGACAAAATAATACTAATGAAGAGACAGAAAAAAAGAGATTAGATAGAATTTACTTGTCGGGTAATAAGATAGATTACGTCCATTGCAAGTGTAGTGATTGAATATAGTCAATTGTTAAATATCGAAGATGTGGATTTAACCTCTACAACAAAACCAGAAAGAGAGAAAAACACAAATAAAACACGATAATTCAATTGATTTTTAAGATGACAGTGTTTATCAGACAGAAACAAGCCAGAATATAAGTCGAAATATCATATTCAAATAAAGACAGCAAAATATTAGATTACGTCTACTGGCATTTGCTATGCTGACATTCTAGAATGAAGATAATAAATGGCTGTATCATACATGAAAAGTTTGTCCTATTATTTTTATTTTCAAAGTTGATAATCATTCCTAATTAACATTTCGGTAAATTTACTTTCTTCTATGTCGCCACTATTATGTTTTTGTATAGGAATGATAATTTCGTTACAGGATTTCATCATGAGCTGACATTAGTTAGAGAACCATTAGAAAACCTGGGAGTACTGGACAGCTGTTTCGTCCTGGGGTTAGTTAGTTAGTTAGTTACCTGGGGTTCTAGTGAGAAGTCGTGACCAGTAGGGTGCAGCAGATCGGGTGTGAGGACAAATACTCTCCGAAGACATTGGCTAGGGGTCGCTCTGTGTCGTGAATTGACAGAGGTTAGAATTCAAGGGCCATTGGATCGGGTCCCAGTGGCTTAGTGGTATACGAGCTCGCCTTGTAACCATATGGTCCTGGGTTCGAATCGCGGTGGGTGGGTACTGATGAAGAGTCCCAAACTAGGAAGAAACAGCTGTCCAGTGTCCCCTGGTTAATCAATGGTTCTCTAACCAATGTCAGCTCATGATGAAATCCTGTAGCCAATCAAATCCCTACAAACCAACACTTGAATGATAATTTCGGTTGGAAAGAAAGCCTAAGCCGGTGGTAGGATTTAAACTAGCCACCATCGACATCCTGTCGTAGAATTAGACTTTCTTCCTTTCAACTTAAAACGCCACCTCTCCTTTTAATTAATCTGTCAAATTATGACTGTGCCTCATAAATTTGCATCCATAATTACTGTGTCTTTTTTGTTTCTTCTTTTCTTTTCCTTTGCAAATCAAAGAGATATAATGGCGTATGAAACGACTAAAATTCAAATCAGTGGGAAACAGACTACACCTGAAGGCATACAAAAAAAAGAAATTGGCATCATAAAAATGCCATTATTTTCGTTAGGTGAAGAAATTGAAGATGACTCTCGAATACGAATGAAAGGCAAGCAATATATTTCAGAAAGTGCGACAGAGAACATATTTGATGATACAACAATTTTCCCTGTCAGAAGTCATCTAGGAGCAATGATGGTAACTGGAAGTCATTTACCTTTTATTATTGCCAGAGCACCTACACAATCTGTTCCAATACAGCCGACATCATTCGCTGTCCGATTTGCACAGAAACCTCCTAAAAGAAGAATGTTAGGAAAAAGAGCAAAAGTCACTCAGTCTTTATCACCTATAGAATCAAGTAAACATTCTCCTCATGTAAAATTTACACAAGATACTACTCATAAACCAGTTGGATTGATGGGTTTAGAACCCAAATCAATGAGTGAATCAACTCCAACACAAGAAGTAGAAGAACATACATACGCAGGATTAAAAAAGGGTGGTTGGCATAAAATGGAATTTATTCCCCACAGTGGGATTAATCTAGAAGAATCAGAAAGTAAAATGGAAACTCCTTCCACTATTTCAAATATTCAAATTAGGACACCTACTCCCCGTTTTCAACAAGTACCCCAAATTGTATCGCCTGAAAGTTATCGTGTTGCTCAACATAAGATTCATGGAATGTATAAAACACTAAGCGATGATGAGGCAAAGCATACACTTTGGCCAGACATTCAAACCTTGAAGTTCACTTATCAAAAAGATTCTGAAAAGAAAACAATCGGTGTGTGGACATGGTTTGATAGAATACTGGCATCAAAACCTGTCCCGCTGTCATCAACAGAAGGAATGATTAAAACACAAACACGTAAAAATCGTAAAGCATTATTATCATCATCAAAAACACCGTATAAAGTAGATGAACAGTCAGAACAAACAACTTCTGAAATAGAAAAACTAGACAGTGAATCAATAGAAAGTTATGAGAAAATATTCCAGTATCGGTATACGGGAGCAACTTTTGATTTTAAAGGAAAATTTCGAATACCAAAATGGTTGGAACAAAGATTATATGAAGATCTTGGCAATTCCCTTTCTACAGGAATCAAAATTCAAGAGAAGGATACATCTAGCTTGCCGCCAATGATTCCCACTAGATCACATGGTTCAATGATTAAAATGAAAAAGCTAAAAGAACCTTCGCCTAACAAAATGAAGCAATTTCGTAATGATTTACAAATAGCTGTGAGTCATCTAAAGTACATACTACACCCACAACAGCTAACTCGTTTACTTATCGAAATCAAAAGTGAAATTCCCACACTAGAAACAATTAAACTATTTGAAAAGCTATTGCTACAAGCTGCTCAGAAAGCTCGAGATGCAAAACATATGTGAGTTTTGTTGATTAAAAACGGATAAAAAAAAGTTTTCTGTAGACATTTATTTCTCAGTATTGATGAGGTGAAGAATACGGATGAAAGTCATATATGCAAATTTATGTTTTACTATAAATGCGTTTCCGAATAAAGTTAAATTACAATGACTGAAAGCATTAGTTTAACAACCAGTCTTTTGCATCACGAAAGCATTCTACAGACAAACGACGCTACCAGTATAGAAACAAACACTCCTGACTCATGGTTATCAAGTTATCACACCTCATATTTACACATCAACTGGACGGTAGAAAAACAGAAGACAAAGAAATGAAAACCAGTCCAGAGAATTCATGACTGTCTTCAACGGTGTGTACTAACTAGCTCTTTACTCTGAAATCAATCTTTAGTTTGAATAAGAGAAGGAATTAAGTACACTGACACAGAAAAAATTAAAATAGACCTGATAAAGACTGGATATGTTACTTAGTAAATGCCATCAGAAGGTAGGGGTGTGGTGTTTTGAAACTCTAGAATACACAAAATCGACTGTATTAATGAAAAGTCGTTCACTTCTTAGTAATCTTCACATGCTAAACGTTAACTTGTTCTTAGATAGTTGGAGGCAATCGGCAGAAGCCTTGGTTTCGTGCTAGTTGGCCTTCGTCAGAAAGGACTAGACACATCACATCAGTTCCTAGTGTCCAATCAAATTAACTTGTCCTATTCCTAATCATTCTTCCTAATTTTAAAAAAAGTCTATTTTCCACACAAATATCACAGTGAAACCACAGTCAGAAAAAATTATCTATTGCCAGTGAAGTTTCGTTCAACTTTAATTACGTCACAGAATTATTCACTAGGCTCATGTATACAAACGGTGGACTTCAGAGGATAAGAAAATGGTAATTCTTTACCTATAATACCCACTGAATCATGAAGAAAATTTCCTTCAATTCTAAACCTGTCGATTATATGCGAATGGACTTCAGAATTCCCAATGAACAAACGATACATGAGTTTAATCTCGTTATCAGTAAGCTAAGGTAGTATAACTCACACGACTAATGTTCAGTCAGTTGTCAATACACAAGGGTACTGCATTCCTGTGCAGTCTCATAATGCTCAAATAAGTAGTCAGTGACAATAAATTGTCTCCATTGCTCTATATACCATAAATTGATGAATTAATATTTAAACTTCCGCTACAGTCGACTATTTCTAATCATGCTGATGTTCTCATGTAACATTCTGATCATGTCTTCATAGTTCTACTGTTTTTTACTTTCCAAGTTTATTTATAACAGTACTTTTCGTCTATTCATTACAGACATTGGTTTATTTTTAGGGTATTTATTGAGTTTTCGGTTTATTTCTAGATTAGGAAATTACTCTGGAGAATTAGAAATGTTCTGCTGGGAAATAAGATGAAGACAAGAGAAGGATGTACACACTAGCGTTTACGAAATACCAAAACACCATAACAGATATTCAGACTTTATACATTTTTTACCTCATATCAATTAAGGTAGACATATGCAGACATATACGCATTTAAGTAGTAGAACAGGAAACTCGACTAGTATCAAGCCAAAAAAATTGAGTAGCACCACTACTCAGCACAACTGAGTATCTGTTCGCTAAAACCACCTCTAGGAAATCACAACAGTGAAAGTAACAGTGGACGAAGAGATTTCAAGCCTTCTGTAAATATTAGCATTTGAAAGAGGAATATTAGAAGACATATGCATTGACGGTCCAGCGGTGGAATGCTGGCCAACAACGCATATGGTTCTGGGTTCGAACCTCGACCGACGCACTACTAAACCTCGTTAGGCCGATAGTAAGGCCGGTAAAGAAAGAAGGATGGGCATGAGGCTATCATCCCCACCCCATACTGCAAATTTCGTCTTCCTTTCTTTATCGAAAAAAATTAAACCAATGCTACTGAAACTTTAAGGCTCAAGAGGCTCGAAGCCTTGTGTTCCACTCAGGACGAAAAGGGATAAAATAATAATACAAATAAAGAAGATATAAGGATAATTTCTAGTGAGACAATGATTACAATGACATTCAAATAATCAGGTACTATGCAATGACAATGAGATCAACTACAGAGACCACATCAATCGAGCTCGATCAGTCACGTTATAAAAGCTAATTTAGTGGACCAGGTGAAGAGAGATAATCTTGAGAAAAACTCTACTAGTGCTATGTATACAGTAACTCAACTATATTACAAAGTGAGGAAAAATAATATAGTTGAGTGTTGAAAGAGGTTGGTTATTAAACCTTTACTCACTGAATCAACGCCACACCCATGCCATAAGTATGGTAGAGATGTAAAAAATTTTACTAGATAAAAACAGGAAGGAGTTAGAAAGTTGTATGCAAGTCTTCAATACGTGAAATATAAAAATCATGAAGGTAGCATAAATATACCATCCTGATAAATATCAACATTTAGATGTCAATCGACTTTTCCTTAATTTATCGTCGACTTACAATGCACAAAAATGTTATATTACCCCATTTCACGACTACATTGAACACCTGACTAATAGATCTCAATCAAAACACTTGAAACCAGATAGCGACATTATCAGGTGAAAACTACTCAGTATATGGTTAAACATTGATGCAAAAACAATGAGATTTGAACAAAGAAAGAAGAAACATTGGCGCAGAATAATCTGGATCCATTTTATTTCGTTGGTTCTCATCAGCTGTATACAACCTGAATTTTTCAATAAAATAAAGAGTGTACAATTTTAACAAATCTTTGTCCATTAGCAAGCATACTGTCAGAGTGTCCTAGTAAAATAAGGCATTGCGATTTACAGGGTGTCTAGAAGTGTTACGACATATATATATATATATCTTGTTAGAGATAAGTTTCTTGAAAAAATAATTAACTAACAGTTGTGTTGTTGGGGTGGTAACAAAAGACAATTAGTAACAGTTAAGTAATTAGATAAGAGAAGATCAAAATTTTACAATTTCGGTGTACATGAGGTCAGATGAGAAGATGATGATGTAATACAGTGAGCAGAACTCAGAAAATCAAGAAAAATGATCTCTTAAGAGGGTCAAGCGAAAAATAATAAAGGGGGAGGGTCGAGTGACAAGATAAGTTAACAAAATTAGAAAACAAAGAGTTACTAAGAAGTGAGCCACCAGGGTAATTGAAGTCCAACAACGGATTCTTTTTGGACACATAAATCAGGCCTCAATCGTTTTATTGCTATAGCCTCAGTAAACCTGAGAAGACTTGAGGTACTTTGTCTGTTAATTATTTAGAATGATTCCAGCACATCTACTTAGTGTCCTGTATTAGTCAGGTGTTTGGCGACTGAAGAGCTTAAACAGTTCGGTCCCTTTAACCGGAGGCTCCTTGGTACATGTTCGCAGAATCTGACGTAGGCCCTGCTCTCTGTTATTCCAAAGTAACTGCTCCCGCAGATACATGTGAATTGATTTCACATCTTTAAATATTCCCATTTTTAATATTAGAACAAGACATATAAGCGAACAATGTTTAAATTCTGAATATCTGTCCACTTCGCCTTTAGTATTACGTAACTTTCAAGATTTGACCTAATTTATTTATTGAACTGTCTAGATATGCATATATTACTACCTTTGTTATTCTTATCACCACCTGCATAAACCTTATTATCAATATTTTGTTATCATAATAATCATCGTTATTAACTACGATCAAAACATTTACCACATTATCATTATTTATTATTTGATCCACAAAATCACCGTCATTGGTTAAAAATTTATGTATATAAATCTACATAAATTGGAGTAAAGCCTGAAGAAGATCTAATTGAAAATAATATTGTTCGCTTATATGTCTTGTTCTAATATGTCAATTGGTATACACAGTTGGAGGTAACATGTGACGGGTACTTGTCAATAATTGACTGCACTATAGCAATAAAACGATTGAGGCCTGATTTATGTGTCCAAAAAGAATCCGTTGTTGGACTTCAATTACCCTGGTGGCTCACTTCTTAGTAACTCTTTGTTTTCTAATTTTGTTAACTTATCTTGTCACTCGACCCTCCCCCTTTATTATTTTTCGCTTGACCCTCTTAAGAGATCATTTTTCTTGATTTTCTGAGTTCTGCTCACTGTATTACATCATCATCTTCTCATCTGACCTCATGTACACCGAAATTGTAAAATTTTGATCTTCTCTTATCTAATTACTTAACTGTTACTAATTGTCTTTTGTTACCACCCCAACAACACAACTGTTAGTTAATTATTTTTTCAAGAAACTTATCTCTAACAAGATATATATATATATATGTCGTAACACTTCTAGACACCCTGTAAATCGCAATGCCTTATTTTACTAGGACACTCTGACAGTATGCTTGCTAATGGACAAAGATTTGTTAAAATTGTACACTCTTTATTTTATTGAAAAATTCAGGTTGTATACAGCTGATGAGAACCAACGAAATAAAATGGATCCAGATTATTCTGCGCCAATGTTTCTTCTTTCCTTGTTCAAATTTATAAAAGATAATCATTGTCAGCATGAGATTTGATGGTTAAAAGGTCAAGATTTGATGTTGATAAATTCACCTCCAACAATGACCGTGGGCTTTGGTAAATTTTTAAAGAAATCACCAGCGACAGAAAACCCGACGTTAGCGCTACAATCTGCGAGATGAACTGGCTGGATACTTTAGACTTCATCCAAGTTGATTACCAAAATAACAGCTTTAACCTCAGCATTGCATTTTACGGGTGATTTACACCGAGTTCTATAAAACAATTTTAAACAAAGGACAAGTTTCTATACACCATTTAAAACCAAAAACGGGTGATAAGTCAAAGGCTTTCTAAAGTATAGAAGAGTCATTCTGACAGCGAAGTAAACTGTTTTACTTCAAAGTTCATCCAACTATATACATTTATTCAGGAACAGGTGCACGCAATAAGCTTCGTCAAAATAAGCCATTGATAACAATTTGTCAGCCGACCAAAAAAGTCATCTTTTGCATGCGATTTACTAGTTTTTATTATCCTCTAAAAGAAATAAAAATGCTTGCAGAAAGAATTTTCGTCAAACAACTATTCCACAGAATGTATTAAGAAGTTCAGGAAATCTGATGAAAGGAATAAACATTAGCGGAACATAGAAAGAAGGGACTTAAAACATCCACGGTGCTGCCGTATATCCGAAACGCTAAGTATGATTCTTAATAAAATGGGAACTAGGGAAGCATTCAAATCTACAAACTCACTAAGGGACAAACTCTACAGGCAGAAAGATCTTACTGACACGATTAGACAAAATAACCTAATCTACAAAATACATTGCAATGACTATGAGGCCAACCACATGCGTCAGTCCAGTAGATTCGGGTCATATAGGTCATTTGGGGAAATAAGGATTTCGGTGCATGTAGAACAATTGGCACAAAAAATGGCCAACTTAAAGAAAAACTTAGTCACTGCAATGCACGTACTAATATACACCCACGAGATAAGGTTGGATACAGCCATAGTTCTTAAACGTAATAAAGGTAGGTGGAGAAAAAATTGACCCCTGAATCTTTGTTCATCAAATCTACACCGAACGCTTTGAACAGAAACGGCGCACCATCAATGCCGGAGATACAGAGAAAATAAATGTTATTAGCAATAAAATCCGAAGAAAAGAAACAAGAGAAACACATAAACAGAATCTGAAAGTCACGTGAGCACCTGAGTATGGCTATGAGCAATAAACTGTTCCCTAAAAATCATTACTAAATAGATAATATTGTATCACTGTTATGTCAATTAACACCATTCTGTTGTGACATATTAGATATGATTCAGAAAAACTCGTTTATATAGATATGTTCCTCACACAATCCAGTTCAAGTCACACTGCCTTAATTATGAATGAGATGTGACTTAACTAGGAATAGACTAAGAAAACTTTAGGATAATTTACAGAAATATTCAAAAAACGTCATCGGTGTCCAACACTTAGCATAGTTTTTAACTGAAGACGACATTTAACTTCCGTCAACGGAGAGGTACTGTGGTCATGTCCAACAATGAAGCGGGTGTCAAGGAAGTACAGCCCAGTGATCAAGATACTCGAACTCACGCAACCCTGTAAGAGCTTAGGGAGAGTTGTCACCCCAAAAAATGACAACCATTGGAATGTCTGATGTCTTCCTTTTTATTTAGTTTAATCATAGATGCACTAATGGCTATGACTCTAAACGAGGTGATTGACTTAAGGAGTGGCTTATCACTAGGGCAACAGTCTTGTCGATTTAAAATATGCAAATGATATTGCCCTTCTAGATAAAAATGCTAAACACCTTGAGCAGAAATCATGGTATGTTCGGCAGGCAATTAGTTTCCGCCAAATGTAGAACTAGTCTGCACTGACTCTCAGTTTAAAGATGAGAACTGAAACGGTTGAGTATGCTGATCAATTCACTTACTTAAGGAGTCGCATCAGCACAAATGGGCTGATCACTAACGAAACACAAGGTTCGCACGGCATTTGCCAAATTACGTTATCTTTGGAACAGACCTGATATCTAGCTATTGACCAAAGGATGTATTTACTCTGCAGCAGTTTGCTTTCTTTTATATCTATGAAACTCGACCGTTGAAAGAATTGAATAGTCTAGCTGTCTATGATCATAGATGTTTGAGTAGCCTGCTGTGTTATGTGACAAAACATGATGAGTAATATCGAGGTTAGACGTAAAGTAAGGAGGGAAGACTAGTCGATAGAATTGTGACAGATGGCCAGGAGACGTATTACACACGCCAACCACCACCTTCTACATTGAGTAACGTTAGCTAATTATTGAATTGAATTTTTGATTTTCCCGTCGATTGATTGGACCGAAGTGCTCGGTCTCAGGTTGACATGTCGGCTTCTTGTGCAGATGCTTCGACGGTGTCTGGGTATTTAATTAGTATACAATTGGTGGATGGTGGTTAGCAGTGGAATCCAGAATGCGCATTTCGTCCTATTTGAGACTCGTCAGCTGGATGTACCTGCATTTCTCAGTGAGTGATGATGTTCCCACCGAGGCCCGAACCCAATACCCATAGTTTCAAACGCCAAAGCGTTATCCACTAGACCGAGCACTTCGGTCCAATCAATCGACGGGAAAATCAAAAATTCAATTCAATAATTAATATGACCCGTTGCACAAGAGGTGGCTCTCGTGGCCCAAGTGGTCTACTGGATAACTCTTTGGCGTTCGAAACTATGGGTACTGGGTTCGAGCCTCGGTGGGAACATCATCACTCGCTGAGAAATGCAGGTACATCCAGCTGACGAGTCTCAATTAGGACGAAATGCGCATCCTGGATTCCACTGCTAGCCACCATCCACCAATTGTATACTAACGTTAGCTAATATTAAATTATATTAGAAAAAGGTTATGGATGATTAGATCGAAACCTGGCATCAATCCATGAAATCTTCAACTGTAGGTTTAAGCCAGGTAGGGAGATAAAAACTTTCTGGTTGAGCTCCTCAACTCAAGACAATAAAAACGAATGGCTTGAGAATGTTGGTGATATCGCTCTAAATTATTCGCAATGGTGTAGACTCACTCACTCATTATAATGTCGTAGATCCATTAAATTCTCATTATTCTCGGCCTAATTGTTGTTGAATTGCTGCACTTCTGTGTGAAGTTATACAACAAATTTTAAGAAACCTGAAATGTATTTATTTATTAACTTCTCCATTCCTGTCGAGACCCAGGCAGCTCATCACACTCATGTTGGAAACCACCTGTGAACTAATACAATTACACGACCTTTAACCTAAGTCAGGGTCAAATGTCTAGTTTACATATCATGCTGGAAAACATACAAATGTCTCCCCCCATCTTAACACTAACCACTAATGCTTTTAAGTGTCATATATTCTTTATTTGAAACTAGTAAAATATATTCTGAATTTATGAAGGAAATCCTACTGATGACTAACAAACTATTATTTCAGTTTTGATCACGAAATAACTTCAGTTAGAGAACTACTGAAAACCAGAGGGTACTGGATGGTTGTTTCGTCCTTGCCTACGACTCCTCACAGTACGCACCCTTGATCCCACTAGGGATCGGACCCAGGACCTACAGGTTACAAGTCGAACTTCCATAATACTCGGTCACTGGGATGGAATCCAATGGGCTATCACTTCCAACTTCGGCGACCATTATTTACAACATTTAGTTTAAACATGGAAGAAAGGCGCGCGTTTTTCGAGGCAATCATTTGCAACTTGTAATCTCTTAACCGTGAAGACAAACATGTGTAAAAAAAACCGGTCAGCTAACAAAACAAATAAGGACAGTATTCAGACAATAGCTTCAAGCATATAAAACTGAAAACCACTCGCTAATACTACCCGTAAGATAAAATCAAATCTAAATGAAGACGATCAACAAAAACACGATTCTGTTCATAGGCATCGAAAAAAAACAGGAATACAAAAAAAAGAGTAACAAAGCGGAACGAAAGGTAAACACTGTTGAGAATACATTTTTGAAAAGGATCTAAGTGGAGACGGACGGATCCATACACTATGCTAAATTTCACATTACACAGAAAACATCTTTGCAACTTTGAATAACAAACATTAAATACCAATTAAAAATTGGATGGTAATTCACACCGGACATTTACACAAAAATCTTAGAAGTAAAAGGTGAATAAAAATCAATTTTGTTAACTACCATAGAGGTTTGAAAGTGGATTGATAAAATGATACTTCCTTCCTTAAGGCGTACAATGATCGATAACACAAACTGTCAGATTAATATAATGTTATTATTGTGTTATTCTTTATCATATACATATGCAGGGAAGAAGCTACGACACATGAACTACCAAGATTATCACAGATCAATTTGGAGCAACAACGAAAGACATTCCAACCTTCATCACTAACAGATATTGGACAAGAAATACGCAAAAGACTTCATTGCCGATATGAAACATTGGCTAGGAAAGGATATCAAAATTTAGGCTTGTCAATTTCTGCACACATCGCTAGAATGGAACTTGTTGCATATATGCAAAAATCAATTCAGCAGAGAGGTAAGTATAATCAATTTCATTAAAAAATTTACTGTATCTACTATATCTGGAATTATTACAATTGTACTCCAATTGTAATACACACTCTGTGGAGTTCAAAGTCCATTGATGACAAGTAGCTCTTCATTTTAGTTTGAAGTTAGGTGCACAATACACACGTGAGTATTTACAAAGCACAACTCATCACGTTTTGCTGATGAGAAACTGGAAGAATAAAATTCTTGTTGAGGGAGTAGAGGTCAAACATTGAAATTAACCGCCAAGCAGAGATAAATTTTGATAGCCGATCAATTGTAATGCTCGTGCTCGAGAACATCTCCCAGCAGAGCTAAGTAAAGGTGTAGTGAAAACTATTAAAAGCTCGATATTGGAACATCTGGTGCAAACCGGCCACAAAGCCAGCGTAGATGAATCCTTCTCTATATTATACCGGGTGCTAAATAAACTGTCGAAAACATCGAAGCACCGCAGGCTCCAAACAGCAAAGGCTATTGCGATTTGCCTCAAACAACCAGCGCTCTGTATCCAAAAGAAGCAAGCCCAGCCCCTACTATTGCCCTGGCCTTCAGTAGAAACTATAAACTCATGAATTTGTACTATTATCCTCCCTAATTCTTCTGACATTCAGCTTATTTTATGTTGATACGATTCAGCTGTAATCTATCAATATTATTGATTCGATGTTATTGAAACATTAATGTCGTTCATAACACTAATTCATTCATTCACTATAATGTAGAGCTTGATGATGAAGTCATCGAAAGGAGTATTCTTTGTTCAGTATCCATTCTTTTGAGAATTTGATTTGTTTCAAAATGATTTTCACCACAGATTGACATTGAATACAGAACACTGTTGAACTTACCTTGAAACTTTTCAGCAATCCACACATCAATGAGTTCATGTATTGTTAAGAGCTCATGGTCATCAAAATTTGAAGTCAATCATTTGCCACTCGCGCACATAATTGAGAACAAATGGTCTACACTCCTCTGCTTTTACGTCAACTTCCCTTCAGAACTTGGTAACGTCTAATGAACTACTCAGCATTATTAGATGATGATGATAATAAAAAGAAGCTGGAAGTTCTCAAAAACATTTCTGTTATCAAAATATTATTCTCCTTCAACTATATTGATATAATAATAATACTTTGAGAAAGCTATTAGCATTAAATAGCGAAACGTCAGTAAAAACAATCTCGTTTTGTTTTCATTAATTGGGAAATACAAAAACCTCTATTATAATGTATATTGATATATATTTCTCAGTCTTCACAAACAGTGTTCAAGTTAAGTAGCTAAAAAGAGACATCTTAATTTTGGTGATATGTGGATTTTACGAAATTTACTTGCTCATGTGGAGCAAAGTATATCGGCCGTACGCAACGTCAAGTCCACAAACGTATCCTGGAACACTGCCCAGCTTGGTTAGCCAGAGGAGAAAAGAAGAATAGCAACAGCTCAATCCTCGAACACCTTGTCAGCTCCGGACATCGAGCACCTCCACATGAATGCTTCACAGTGGTACACAGAATCCCTCAATATCGTACAAAAGGACTCCGGATACGACATCTGTACATAGCTGAGGCATTAGCTATTCGAGACCTGAAACCTGACCTGTGCATACAAAAACGATACATACCTTCTCTGGCCCTACAATGACCAGAGTTAATTTCTTACCATAATTTTGCTCCTCTCTTTTAATATGTAAGTTCACTATTACTATCATTATTACTGTTCTTAATACTTTTATTATTATTACTATTCCCACCATCCATATTTTATTACCACTCTATTACTGTTTATTAATAACATTGCTTTTTCACACAGATCTTATACAAAACTACTTTTTAGCCTTTCCACTAGTTCCTGTCCATTCTACACTAGCTTATTGATTAGTCATTATCTCACACTTATTAGGTCATGTCAACTTCTGTCTCCTTTCTAACTTAGGATTAGTCATCCCTTCTTACACCTCACATTATGTAGTAGAATTTTCAGAGACAA
The DNA here is from genome assembly GCA_944472135.2 of Trichobilharzia regenti. Taxonomy (NCBI): domain Eukaryota; kingdom Metazoa; phylum Platyhelminthes; class Trematoda; order Strigeidida; family Schistosomatidae; genus Trichobilharzia; species Trichobilharzia regenti. Next base: position 129,002,093 of record OX235262.1, on the reverse strand, counting down.
AGTTTACTAGTATCTGATTGGTCAAAAAACTTCTGTGTTAATTATAATTACGATTGTACAGCTCATGAAAATGAATCGTCGAAAAGAAAATTTTCTCTGTTTGTACCTTTTTCTTATGACTCAAGATAGAGTAGAATTGAAAGCTAAAGTTCGTTGACTTGGGGGGGTTGCATACTCCGCGCTTCCCCACACTCCAGCCAATCGCTACCAACCATCTACCAAGACGAAAACTTAAGATGTCTACCTGTAACAACAGAAGACAAGGGCCAGGGAACAGATCGTTTTATTACGGAAATCAACACGTATTTATATAAATTTCACATACATTATTATAGCCTAGTCAAGTAGACAAACGCAGTCTTCTGATTGGTTGTTTTTGAGTTCCTCGGAAATTGGAGCCATCTATCTGCGAATCATATTTGCCCACGTTTAAGTTTGCTGTGATTGGTTGTTGAAACAACCTCGTTCATATTTTCTCACGGCCCATATTAGTGACCTAGACATTGACATAGATTAATGTCAACCAATTGGCTAGCAGGCTGCTCTCACCACATACCTATCTCTCTCTCAAGATATAATTGATACCGATCATGATCACTTTTAACACATCCTGAACTAGACATTTACCTGCTCCAGCTGTGAAAAAAACCTTTGATTTTTCCATTTTATTATTTTATCTAGCATGTCAACGAATTAAAAATTCAATGAGACAATGGTAAGTTTTATTAGCATATAGCATATTTTTCTCATTAATCATTTCTAGTGTCAGTAAAATTATACAATAAGTAAAGAAGATCAACAATGGGGGTCAATTCAAGCGATACGGTGTTTTAATTTTAATTGTAAAAAAGACTAACAACTAAAAAGACGAAAATACAAAAAAGCGTGGATTTTCATTTATCTATACTGTCTGTTGGGGACAACAGGATAACTAGGGATATGCGGTGCAGTATTTTCTGTAGACTTTGATAACTGAAAACATAAACAAACAAAAAAACAACAAATAAATATGTAAATAATTAAAAGTGGTAAAATGTTTTCATGCAAAAAAGTCTACTGTAATTTACTTTAAAAAAAAGCCTCACAACAGTTAGGATAATGAAGTACAAAACAGCAGAAACTAGAAACCCGAGAATTATTTAATCCCCGAAACATTTTAATTATGCACTCTATCTTACTGATATAAGCACTCATTAAACTTGAAATATACAGTCTTTAAAGTACTCTCAAAGTCTCAAAATATCAGATTGTATAATGACCACCACGACAACAAAACGGTAACTTTGGACAGAATTTTCTGGATTCAGTCATTTTCCATACGAGGGTATTAAATAAGTATTCTCTAAAAGGACACTACAACTATTAAGTGATACTGAGAAAAGAAAGTCAAGAGTTTATACACCACGGGAGGCTTATCCGAAAGTAGTTTTCACTACAGATTAACATCTCTTGGATAAGTAATAGTGTAACAACAGAAGACAAGGGCCAGGCAACAGATCGTTTTATTATGAAAATCAACACGTATTTATACATCTTTCAACTACATTATTATAGACAAGCGCAGTCATCTGATTGGTTGTTTAGGTAGACAAACGCAGGCTTCTGATTGGTTGTTTCGGGATTCCTTGACAAATAGAGTTCTCTCTGCGAATCATATTTTGCCACGTTAACTTTGCTGTGATTGGTTGTTGACTCAGGCTTGTTCCTATTTTCCCACGGCCCATATTAGTGACCTAGACCTTAACGTAGATTAGTGCCAACCAATCGGCTAGCAGCCTGCTCTCACCACACTCGTCCCCCCGTCAAATACGTGCGACTGAAGTCGGCTTGATCTACTTGGTGCAGGCGTCATCGTTGGCTTGTCTCGCTGTATCCATTTCTGGAGCTCGCTGACGTTCACGCGCCTCTCATTGTTCGCCATTGCGACTGTGTCTGCGTAACCCCATCTCGAAGTGACCATATATGGTCCTTCCCACTTTGGAAACTGTTTGCCTGACCCTGTCGAACATTCGTCCATACTTCGGCCCACACCTTCATATGCTGCTTTCGCCCGACCTCCCAGCAGCGTCTCAAGTAGCAGCTCCATCGCTGACAGATCTTGAACGCCACTCAACTGCGCAGAAGCCTTGAAGTCCTGCCCGAAGATCCATATGTCTCCATCAAAAACTGCAGGGTATAGGCTTTTCATTTGTCGGTAGGCAGCGACACCAAATGTAACAACAGAAGACAAGGGCCAGGCAACAGATCGTTTTATTATGAAAATCAACACGTATTTATACATCTTTCAACTACATTATTATAGACAAGCGCAGTCATCTGATTGGTTGTTTAGGTAGACAAACGCAGGCTTCTGATTGGTTGTTTCGGGATTCCTTGACAAATAGAGTTCTCTCTGCGAATCATATTTTGCCACGTTAACTTTGCTGTGATTGGTTGTTGACTCAGGCTTGTTCCTATTTTCCCACGGCCCATATTAGTGACCTAGACCTTAACGTAGATTAGTGCCAACCAATCGGCTAGCAGCCTGCTCTCACCACAATAGGAATGGACGGCCAGTTTCACTGTAGTTTGCGGAAATTACCATCAAAATTCAGTGATTAACATATTTCATACATTTGGTTCCCTTGATAAATTTCGATAAAAAAAGGAAGACGCAATTCGCAGTGTAATATGACATCATTCCATTTCACAGGTTCTCATCTCGATTATTCACTGTTCACGAGAGAACATCGGCTGTCTTTCGCCCCAAACGGCCTCAATTTTCATCGTTTTTGTGCCTTTCTATGACAATTATTCTCTTGTGCAGATGAAAAGAGACTTTCGACAGGCGTAGAAGAATGCGTTGACATCGCAGTTAATCTCCGCTGAAATTCTAATGGAAAGTTGCGTTATGGTAGACACTGATAAGGCAGTTTCTACCATCTTACATTAAGACGACACACAATGATTAATTATGTCACCTTGTAAGTTTTAAGTAGAGCGAATTTATAGTAAGGAAATAACACGAATTTCCATGTTATGGGCGCAGAAACTCGTATACCGCAACTCGTGTGAACTGCGAAGCTTCGTGAGTCTTCATATTAAATAAATATGATACAGAAGGTTTCTGGCTCAGGTGGATGATTTTGATGTGGTTTTGTTCTCTGAGCTGGATGGTTAGTTTGCGAAGCTTTCATCACCTTACTGGGTGACATCTTCAGCGCATACTTCAATTTGAAGTGAGCTTTTAGGTTTCTCCACGAGTTTATTAATCATTCCCTGGTGACCTTGGACTGATTGGTTGTTTATGTGTGTTTTCACACCTTCTAGGTTACTTGTATTGGAACTGATTGTTTCTGTGACTTGAACTTTGACCCTTTGTGTGTGAAGTTTCTTTCTTATTGGTTGATAAATTTTGTCTATCTCGATGTGTCTATTGATTGATGATTCACTGGAATGCCAAGCTTCTAAAAATTCTCTAGCATTCTTGTTATTTCCTTTGTCTAATATTTGAACGTTGTCCCAGTCGAATTGATGTCCGTGGTTGTCTGTGTGTAGTGAAATGAGGGAGTGTATATCATGTCTTTTGACGGCTAGCTTATGTTCGTGGATACGAAGACGAAGGGGACGTCCACTTTGGCCAATGTAGTGTTTTTCGCAGTTGTTACAGTTTATTTTGTAGATGATGTTGGTTTTGTCTTCTTTCGCTGTTGAGTCTTTTGGTTGACATAGAATTGAGTGAAGCGACTTTGTTGGTTTGTGTACGACGTCAATTCCTAAAGGTTTGAAGAGTCTTGTAGTGATTTCTGAGATATCCTTTATATATGGTAAGGCGATTTTCTTTGTGTTCTCCTTGGTGGCTTTTGCTTTGGTAGGTTGGCTTGGGGGTATATGTCTCTTGATGAAATTCCGTGGATATCCATTCTTTTGGAAGACGTCCATGAGATACTTTTCTTCAATTTTTCTTAAGGTGGGAGTGCTGCAGTGAGTCCTTGCTCTCTTGAATAGTGTTTGTATGCAATTCCTTTTGTGTGTTATTGGGTTGTTGCTGTTGTAATTCAGTATTTGGTCTGTGTGAGTTGATTTCCTATAAACTTGAGTTTCTAATTCTCCTGTAGTTGTTCGCCTGACTAAGACGTCCAAAAATGGTATTTTGTTCTCGGATTCCTCTTCTCTTGTGAATTTGATGTCGTTGAAGACGTTGTTTATTAAGTTGTGAGTTTTGTCTAATTCGTTTCTTTTGATTATTACAAATGTGTCGTCGACGTAGCGTATCCAAATCTTGGGTTTGATCTTTGGTAGAATTATGTTTTCGAGTCTTTGCATCACTGCTTCTGCAATCAAACCTGATATTGGCGATCCCATGGGTGTTCCTTTGACTTGTTCATATATTTGGCCGTTGAATTGGAAGTATGTTGTTAGGCATAGATTTATGCATTCCATCCAGCTTGTGTGTTGCATTTTTGATTGTTGTGGAAGTTGTTCGTCGTTGCTAAGTAATTGCTCCATGGTTTCTTTTGCTAGTTTTTGTCCGATGGAGGTATATAATGCTGTCACGTCGAAGGATACCATTATTTCTTGTTCATCTATTTGGATGTCTCTGATTTTCTCTAGGAATTGGATAGCAGAGTTGATGGAGTGATCACAAGATTCCGTTAGGTGTTTTAGTTTTCTGTATAATTCCTTGGATAAATTATATGTTGGAGTTCCTGGGAGTGATACAATTGGTCGTAACGGGATATTTGCCTTGTGTATTTTGGGTCTGCCGTAGAATCGAGGTAGGACTGGTCCATTGGATTTCATTCGCCATTGGTCTTGTTTTGTGATCTGTCCAGTTTTCGTGAGCTTGTTTAAGGTCCTTTGGATGCGGTTGTCCAATGTTTGTATGGGATTTGTTGGGAGTTGTTGATATACATCTTCATCTTTGAGTAGTTCTTCAGCTTTCTTGGTGTATTCTTCTCTGTCCATGACTACTGTTGTTCTTCCTTTGTCGGCTGGTAAAATGACGATGTCCTTCCTATTTTTCAGCTTTTTGAGGGCCTTTAGTTCTTGAGAGTTGAGTTGTGTGTGTTGTTTTTTCTCTTTGACCATTAGGCCTCCTTTGCCTCACAATAAGAATTCACTGCACCTGTCACTTATAAACAATGGGACTGCTACCAAATTTTCTACCCTATGCTGCAGTTTTCACTTTATTTCCAGTGGATGATTACAGCTAGTAGTAACATTTTTCATGTTTCCTTGATTTCATGGTGGCACACCGCATCAAATTCGGAGTATCTCTTTTTCGGCGATACGGAACTTCACTTCACTGTACTTTACTTTCTGTATATTTTAGCACTTGTACGCTTGCTCCTTCGCAGTGCTCTTCTATGAGCACATTTTTCAAGTTCGCTACTCCTCTGGGTACAGATAAGTTGTAAACCTTTTTACATTATTAAATTCTAATCACATTCATTATAAATATACTTGTGGTAACAGGCACGTTGCGAATCCTTTTATGTCTGCTTTTCACTCGTTCCTTAGTACTTGCAGGATAGTCAGAGTACTAATTAAGACATAGGTAAAAGAAGTTAGTCTTTTTGTGAGTGTGACAGGCAAATTCACCCGAAGATAAATTCGCGCACATACGTCATACAATTCTCCTAAATCAGAAACTTAAAACCAAAAACAACAAATGTGATGCTCAAGTATCGTTTCTCTATATTTGTTATCATTTAAGTTGCTGTGTGTCGGTGTCACAGTGGCCAGGACTCTCGCCGACCACGCACATGGTCCGAGGTTCTATCCCCTGCCGACGCACACCTGATATCTATGGTCGACCTGCAAAGTTTGGGCTACCGATATCCATGATGAAAACTCCATACTTGCACCAAAAATACAGTGTGGAATCAAGCTGTAATCAAAAATGAAATAAATAAATAAATTCATACTTGATTACCCAATGAAGTTGTGTGGAAATGTACCTGGACAAACCATACATACCCTTAATTTTTGAATACAACAGCCTTAAGGGTAGTTGAATACAATTTCAAATAACATTTTTGTATGCTTTTGCAGAATAATGTTCAAATGAATACCTTTGCCACCAAAAACCAAAAGCGAGAGCAGCGAATTTTTATTTATGTGCAGAGTCATTAAAAATTAGACTGTGACGTATCAACCACATATTTTTTTACAAAACCACATACATTTTCCAGTCTGATAAACTGATTACATTGGCTTAATTTTTCTTATTGCTGTCCTCAGTAGACTTCGGGTTTCATACGACTTTCCGTAATTATTTATTTAATTTATTGCGTTAAGCAGATATGACAGTCCTGACAAAGGACACGAACGTTGTATTAAATATAAAGACTCACGAAGCTTTGCAGTTCACACGAGTTGCGGTATACGAGTTTCTGCGCCCATAACATGGAAATTCGTGTTATTTCCTTACTATAAATTCGCTCTACTTAAAACTTACAAGGTGACATAATTAATCATTGTGTGTCGTCTTAATGTAAGATGGTAGGAACTGCCTTATCAGTGTCTACCATAACGCAACTTTCCATTAGAATTTCAGCGGAGATTAACTGCGATGTCAACGCATTCTTCTACGCCTGTCGAAAGTCTCTTTTCATCTGCACAAGAGAATAATTGTCATAGAAAGGCACAAAAACGATGAAAATTGAGGCCGTTTGGGGCGAAAGACAGCTGATGTTCTCTCGTGAACAGTGAACTATAGGGTGGCTTTATTGCATATCCCAGGTGTGACGCTTGTTGCTATGCTGTCTTAGTTTCCAGTGGCCTTGGTTTTGTGTACAGCTTTTACTGATGTAACAGCGATTTAATAGACTCAGCCCACGCTCAAATTTGAAAGAAAGTTATTATTCTGGAATAAGGACAAGTTTTTCATAATGTAAGGAGGATATTTGTCAATGTAGTTGAAGACTGAATGATCAATCCACGGCTGTTTGCTCAAACGGAAGGAGTCATCGATACTATAGCCGTCGTTCCAACGATTGCTGTTCGTTGGAAGACGGAGAAAAACTATCATAAGTATTATTGTGATTTATTGTTATGACATTTTTAGACTTTGTGTGTAATAACCCAGTGGTTGCCTCTATACTGGTGCAAGAATAAAGGGTTCTTGAGTCACCAATCTGTGTTCTGGTTTTTCTCGTTGGTCATTCAGCATAGTTCAGTGAGGTTAGACCTGGACATTTGACAGCGTTATTTTTCATTTTATTTGTGTATATACTATTGTGCATCGACTTGCACTGAGTTCATAGTGCAGTTGTATATAACTGCATTTACATATAGTAAAACACTACGAATGCTCCTGTTTTTAGAATAAAAATCATGATTCTTTTCATTAAGTTTAGTAATGAAAAATGAAATTTCTTCCAAGTCAATGTCATTTAATTGAAGCTTTAATCTGTGCAGGCCCTTGAAGGAATAAATTCGCCATAAAGAACTCCTGTGGAAGCCGGAAGTACTTTTAGTATGCTAAATCTTACTGACTTCCTGTATAAATTTGATATTTGTTAAGCGTTTATTTAAAATCTGCCGGGGTATTCGGTAAAGTAAAAGTTGTAGTGCATACGTCCTAGACTTGTTGCAGTCACTGGTATTGCCAGGATACCACTCTCGTTTTTATGCAGCCGAAATATCCAATTCTCACTTAATTAAGGAAACACTACATTGCCTGCAAAACTAGTGTATCAGTTTATGAGTTTCATAAAGTCTACAGAATGTTTTCTATTCACTAGATACTGTTTGTGAATTATCCGAGAAAACACATTTACAAGTGGGCTGACTTCTCAAACTGTCATCCTCATATCAGTTCAATCGAATCCCACATATATTAGGAGGATAGTCTATAACTGACTTTAGAGGCTTATCAGGGAATAGTCTCATCAACTTACAGTTTGCTGACGATATTTTCCACCTGGACTATGAGAAGTAACCCTGATGCTGGAATATATGAAAATAATACCTGTATTTGATTATAGGTGTCGGTGTTCTATCTCATTGGTTAAGCAGTTTAATATTGCGAGTGATGTTGAGGTTACTCATAAAGTGTTTAGGTGAGGAGGGTAAGTTAGTCTTCAAGGTATGGAAGCTGAATAGGTTGAGATGGCTAGAACACGTGATGGCATACCAAGCCATCGCCTTCCTCGAGGGGCAATGTTAGCCTGAACACGTTAAGATTTAAATGGTGTTTGGGTCGGTCAAATGAAAAACTGGAATTGGTTCATAAAATCATTGACGCTCATCCAGAAGAACTACTAGAGATATGACTGCAAATCTTTGTTAATGGCATAGATGCATTCACTCTGTGTAATTTCACGTATCCATTCAACTCATGTGATTCAACACACAGTACAAAATCAACGATACTGAAAACCAATTTCTTCAGCAACGAATCCCACTAGGTCGCTGGAATTACAGAGTAGCTAAAAAAGAAAACAAGGGTTCACAGGATCTATACATGAATACAACTACCAATATAATATTAACGAAGTAGCACAGTAAGAATTAATGGAAGTTTATATCAATATGTGATTACACCTGTCACCATTTTTGACAGAAGTGGATATTTAGACAAAGTAATAAGACGTAATTTGTCTGAATCGTGTGGTGTTGTATTTGCACAACACGTTTTGGACAATCTGGTCACGCATCGACTTGTCATAGGAGCATTTATGAAATTTATAAATAGTTAAGAGATGAGAAAATAAATTTAGGTCGAATTAAAAGCACATATTGAAGGTCAAAGTAACAATGAAGATCACTAAACCAAACAATGGAGGTATCAGTACATCTACCATGACTGGTATCAAAACGAAGTTTAACAAAGAAGGTTTCATATGACGACGAATAGTTTTGGAACTCGCAAAGGTGGTTTAAGCTTCCTAATCACACTTGGGCTCCCACAAACTTTAGGATAGAATACAAACAGGTTTTACAGGTAGGTTTTAAAATGTGCAAACGTCGATTTTATGTCGTCTCTATAATATGTTTCGCAACAGAGGAGCTACGGCTTCCGTTCTCACCATTAATAGCTGTTAAAGGTTCTATTTGCTTCCGGAGGCACTTAGGAATATGATGCGAAGCACTTACTTGCAGACATCGATGAAATCTCCCTAAATGGATATAACAACCTCTTCTAAGCCTTTCGTCCATAACTTTAACAGACGACGGATACTACTTCTACGCCATTCCAAAATAATTCTGAGAATTGACTTCGAACGGACACAAATAATATGGCGTCAGGACATTAACAAAAGGGGGAAGTTTACGAAACTAAACTCAATAACAGGACAAAATGACGTACACCCAGATGTCCTTACGTACCTGATCACGAGGATGGTATTTAAATCCACCAAATTCCTAGAATGTTGAAGTGTACATTTAACTCAGTTAAAAATTTTGCAGTAAACAGTGAATGTTGTAAGTGATCGTAAAACATGTTGCAGTTACTGCTCAGCTGTGAACACTAAACTTCACCTGTATCTATGCATTCCACTGACTTTTAGCGTCGGTGGCACAGTGGTTAGGACTCTCGCCAACCATGCACATGGTCCGGGTGCCAAGCCCTCGCCGACGCACACCTGATATCTATGGTCGGCCTGCGAATTTTGGGCTACCGATATCCACGCTGAAAATTCCATACTTGTACCAAAAACACGGTGTGGAATCAAGCTGTAATCAAAAATAAAAAATAAAACGCCACACAAAAGTGCGGCTGTCCGCCATGCAGACACAAATGGCGCAAATGGAGAACTCTGGAATAGACCTCGGCACCATTTCATGCAGTAAAACAACTTAACATGACCTTATCTAGTTTTCCCATCCACGATCAAATTTCTTCCCTGTTATAAAACTACGATAAGACTGCTGAAAAATGGAATAAATATATCACTGATCTCAACATAATACATCAATAGAATTTAAGCCAAGGGTGCTGTTCACAACAAAGTTATATAGGAGGATTGACTTCAAGCTTTATTTTTCCCAGATATTTGTATTACATTCATCTGATGTCTGGGTTTTTTGTCAATGCGAAAACAATATTTCTATATCTCTTTATGTGTTACACAAACAGACTTTGTAGCAGACTGTTCCGACTGACTCTAATGTCAGAAAGAACAACCAAACTGTAAATTCACCATACATCAAATTATGTGTAATTTATATGATAACTTATCCATGCCTGTAAAATTGGTATGTTCCTGCATGAACAGGAAGAAATATATTATTATTATCACGAATCCGGAATCAACCATATTCTTTTTTTCCTGCAACAGAAACAGGTACTGTACAACAGCTGATAGAGAAATTTACGATCGAGTACAGGTTTCCGGCAAGCTGCAAAGAAATTTATCAAAAGACAGTCGTCGAAATGTAATAATAATAATAATATATTCTCATTTTGTACATGAGGGACGCCAGTTTACGGCCATCATCAATATGATAAATTACATATACCATTAGAAATCATACTTAATAATGTTTTAATAAAATACACATTTTTTCCTACCTGTGTAGGACACACCAAATGTACGGGCATGCATAAGTATTATTTAAATTACATAAATTTAGTTTATGGTAAAACTACATGGTTGCTGACGTTTTATTCTTTGGTTTGTGGGAACAATATGATAACTAGTCATTCAATGGAGCACATCATGAAATATAGAAATATTGACTTCGCATTGACAAAAAAACCCAAGTGAGTTTTGGATGGATTACAAATACTTGGGAAAAAATAAAGCTTAAAGTAATTCCACAATATAACTTAGGTGTGTACAAATCCGAATCTTATTTTTGATTTATATCCAAATTGGGTAATAAGAAAGCTATTTTTACAGATACGATCAGTTATGTTATAAGTAACAATCGTGACGTTGTATTACAAATTGATACTTTTCCATTGGTATAAGAGTATATTCCACAAACGTAATCCAGGTTGCGTTGTGGGGAAAGTTAATTCGTTATTAACTAGGCAACTGAAAGATACGGGACCAATAATGTTTGCAGATCATTTGTCATTGTAAATGGTCAAATATCTACATTATTCATTCTCATTCAAAAAGTCAAATGGAAGCTGAAATGGTGAGAGAAAAAAAGAAGACAAACAACAGCAACGCAAAAGAAAGCAAGAGGAGTCCTTAAGGAGTGATTAATAAATATATACATATATATTCTGTCCAGTAACTGCTTATTTTCGTTCATTAACTAACTAGTCCCGTTATGCTAACTTTTATATTATGTGTGAACTAATATTACTGTCCTGTGTAGAAATGTTTATCATCTAGTTCCAATAATATTAAAATTTATAATTGTAGTTTGTTGTAACTACACATTTAATGAACTTAAAATAGATATGTAGGGTGAAAAAGAGGGTGTAAGAGTCAGACGTATGAGTGCATTGTCATCTTTGAGCAGTCTGGTGACTGAGGAGATGAACACTGGAAGTGTGTTTGCATCGCGCACATTAGCTGGTAGTTTATTCTAAATGACTGAAAACTTATTTAAGAAGAAGTTGTACCGCATCTAAGTCTAACAATGCTGTATGGCAGCTAGGTTGTGATAATTTCTAAGATTGTAACTGATGACAGTGGTAGGTTTAGTTATTGGCTCGGAGGAATGCAAGAGAAGATTAGTTAGCTTATAGTAAAAGATAAGGTTTAGCTTAAGACGTCTTTTCCAGAGTGGTTCTAATCTTAGTCTGTCGCATCACTCATGGTATTCCAGACCACTTTCTAAACGAATAGTTCTTGAGGTAAACTGCCGTTGCACTCCCTCTAATTTAAGCTTGTCATTTTGTCTGAGTCTGCTAAGAATAAACGGGCAGTATTTTAAGATAGGTCGGACACATACTTTGTATAATAAAACCTTAGTTTCACAACAAAAGAAATTGCGTGTTATGCATCCTATCAGCCTTTGTGTTTTACGTCTGGCATAATCAGTCTGTTCAGCGAACGTTAGGTTACTAGAGTATCAAATACCGCGATCTACGACTGAGTTGAGCTTGGCTAGTTTTCGCCCATTTATTTCAAGATTTAGGTCAAGGTTACTGTTGCCGATACAAATCCAGCCGCATTTGTCAATGTTAAAGTTTAGACAGGATTCAGCACACCATGTTGCGAGACTACTTAGTTCAAGATGTATTTTAGTAACCATATCGCAAAGCCTACCGGGTGACTCTAAAGAATAGCGGCCCAAACCGAAACGACCTTCGAACAAAAAAGTGACCTTGAGCAAGGAATCCGCTGACTATCATTTTCGGAAGCAATCATGGATGTCTTCGATTACTGTTTGGATAACGGACTGATAGCTTTGTTGAAAATTTGCCAATGCGGAGGAGTTATGCATATACAAAAATACACAGAGGCCATTGATGGCTTTGTATACAGATGTATTGAGTGCCGAAGGAGGAAATCGGTTCGAGAAGGTTTGTCGTTGTTTTTTAGTTTACAGATGCCTTAGGAACTTTTCTCTCAAGGTCTAAACTACCTTTGAAGAAAATTTTAATGATCTGTAACTTCTGGGTCCTGAAAAGAGCAGTCACAGCTACAGCTTATGAAACAGAAAATTCAGAGGTGTCAGCAGTGCAATGGTACAACTACTGCAGAGATGTTTCCTCCTGGAAAATGAACACCCTGACTCAAGTTCTCGGGGGAGTCGGCAGCATAGTCCATATTGATGAGACTGTACTTATAAAAAGGAAATACAACCGCGGGAGATTGCAAGCAAACCAGTAGTGGATACTGGGTAACTACGACACGATACTGAGCAAAGGGCATATAGAAGCGATTCCCAATCGCAGTGCAGCAGTATTTGTACCTATTAATAAGCGTTTGGTGTTGCCGGGGACGACTATTCAAACAGATGAATTGAGCGGATACCGTCAATTATCGAATCATGGGTACATTCATCATGTTGTGAATCATACGGACGGTTTCCGGAATCCTTTGGATGGAACCCACACCAGTTCCATTGAAAGTTTTTGGAGTCGTCTAAAAAGACGTATAAGAGCGGTTAATGTATCGAGAAATCCCATGATTTACAGTTACCTGGATGAATTTATATACCGAAACTGGCTTCATATGACTATGAAGACTCCCATGAGAAACTGGAAGGTTTTTTGCAACATATACGCGAACGCCATTCTTTGTAACTGTTTATTATGATTGCATTCCTTTTATATAAACCGTTTTTTACAATTATGCGCCTTTCTTTTTGAGCCTTCTTATTGGCCGAAGTTGTCCCAGTCAAGGTCATTTTTGCGTTAAAAGGTCGTTTCGGTTTGGGCCACTATTCTTTAGAGTCACCGCTTACCGTATGCGGCAATGGATAAAGGCACACACGACCTTATGGAGGGGCTGAGCACCTCAAGGTCACATATGCGTACTGTGATTGGTAGATTTTACTTTGCGTAAACGCTGCGCCTAATACGTAGCTCACGTTACTGAGGCGGGCTTTGAAATGATACTAATAAAAGTCGCATAAACATTACATTTTTTCAGCTTAAGGACACAAGTAAACGCATGTATAGATTCTACAGATGTGATATGCATGTGGACCCACTTAAAAAGAGAATATTATTGGGTAACTTAATCAAAGAAGTATAAAGTTTGAAGATTTAGTCTTTTTCAGTTGACTGTAGCGTTCAGAGAGGAGAGGCATTTGTGTAACATTTGCATTTTGCAGAAGACAAAGTGTGAAAGATAAATCGGAAGTTTTAGGATTCTTCAAGTTTATTATGGGATATATGGACTGTTCATACCGATTCTACTATTGTTCCCTCCCTTGTTTACATATTCATTGTTGCTAAGATTAGGGATTGTTCACCTGAGGTAAGATTAATTCATCTGATATGTATATATCGTTAGATATTTCTCAGTGTGGCCGGAGGTGGTCAAATGAATACAATCTCAATCTTTGCATAGAAAGGTCATAACCAGTTTCTTTTGAAGGATCAGGTGGTGCTGAAAGCTGCAAAGACTGGTCCAGTGTCACAATCATCTAAGGGAAACTGATCCACATATTGTGGATAAAACGATTAGTGGACTTTAATTTGACAATCATGTACCCATAAAAAATCTACATCTGTGATTTTTTTCCACCCTTTTTAATGTGAATATGTACTGTTTAACTGTTTTTATTTTGTAAATACATGCATTTATGTTGACTACATGTATCTCTCTTAATTATCATTTCGAGGACATTGCATAGTTAACGAAGCTGATAGGCAACGTAGTAATACTTGTGTGAAATGCGTGATAATCGTAAACCGGTATTATTTCCTCAGTGCGTCATCAAGCCTCCCATGAAATGTTTCAGTTACACTCAATACGGCTGCGTAAAAGATTATCTTTCATCAGGGCTTGCGAAAAAATGTACGTTGAGCTTAGGTTTGTTTTGCGATTACTACATATACATAATAACAAATGTAGGGCGGCTACGTACATCGAATATAACGCGTTATAGGTATATCCTATTGAAGAAAATCCTAGTATTCTTATGCTGCGTAGATTATCACTCTTTCAGATTAAATCACTACGCATTCCAAAACCGGCTACATCACTATTCCTTCGACAAGCAAAGGGAAGTAGTAGTGAATTCTTTAAAGAACACCGTTAAAACAATAAAGAGATATTTATTTTGATAAATAATTTTATAATATCACAAAGGTTCCAACGATAACGCGCAAATTCTTCAATTGCACTTCCTTAAAGCCTCCAAATAAAATGAACCACTCCGTAAATTACAATTGCAACCTGCAAATCAACAATGGTATGATATCCGTTAACAAATAATTAGCAACACGAAAATACTCCAAACCAAAGTAACTATTTAAAAATATTTGTTTATTAACTGTTATCTTGCGAATAAATCAACTAACACTCCTTTGTAGCTGTAGACTCTTCTGAATGTTACCAATTGGTAACATGAAAACTTAAGTTTTCATATCTCAGAGATTCAAAACACCCTTTCAGAATTTCGCAAGTATACATCAATTACCTAATTGATTTCGTTTTCCTTAACGTAATCAACAATTTACGCAGAGTTTTAACATTCCACATGGAAAGAAATAACGAAATTCAATGACAGATACATGTTCACTCAAACTGCTAACAGCGTCTAATTTCCACCATTTTTCTAAGCTTTTTCGTTAAAATATGGTATTTGTAATGTATTTCAGTTGAAAAAACACCTGAAAACAACGTAGAACAACCCGAACACAACATCGCGATAACACATAACGACACCCCGTGTGTGCCTTTATCCATTGCCAATCATTGCAGGGTGAGGATATATTTTTCCGCGACTCAGTTTTTTCGTCTTTCATTGGCTAGAATGGTGGCGGTCAATTGGAGTTTGAATTGTCCTTGGGTGCGTGCTGTCGGGTGCTGTCTTTGCGTGGTTGTGTTTGCGTCGTTTGCCAGCATATGTGATGACTATAAACGTGAATTAGACTATTGTAACGCTTTGTTTTTCTTTGTTTGTGAATGTACTAGGCTTTATTTGTCGTACGATTCGTTGTTTGGTCTATCGGTTGCTTGCCATGTCAACGAACCGGTGGGTTCTTGTGTTTTTCTGTAATTTAGGTTATACGTGCGGTATTTTCTTGATGGTTATCTATCATCCCTGTATTTCAATGTTGTTTTTTTACGATTTATCTTGGAATAGTTGTGACATAGATGGATCCTAATTGATAATTTTATTTTAGTCCGTTGCAGGTAGTCAATTCGAGTGACAGGAGCACAGATTTAAGTGGAATTTTTGCTGAATACATACTTGGAAGGCGTTTCTTCAGCTGGGATGAATTTGAGAAGTCATTAGCAGAATTTCAAAAAGTAAGTAAGTCATTTAATGCTAACAGTGTAGTTATCCTGCACTCACTATGTTCATAATTGCAGCAAAACGATACTGGATGACAGATTTAAGTACGCTTATGTTGGTTCTAAATGCACTTTTGGAGTGAATCGTACAAGACCTGGATTGAAATTGAAAAACAAGTTGTAAGAAGAAGTGTAATATGATTTCATGAATATTTCAGGTCTAAATGTTGCAATTGCTCGTCTTCATTTCGCGTGGTTTTGCATTATGGTGAATACATAATTGCTTCCCACAATATGGTGCATAACCATCCATGCAGCAGGGTGTACATGCAGAATGACCCATGGTATAGACGACTAACAGTTGAAGAGAAAGAAAATGTGGAACCACATCTTCAGCAATCCCGCTCATCCGATGAAATAATAATGCGTGTTAAGGAGAAGTACCACAAGGATATAACTCGCATTGACGTTAAAAATATGAAAGCCGCAGTTAATAAAGGTAACGTTGACGTACTTGTTACATACTTAAGGTATTTCGAGTCGTCATGACATTTTTGAATTCCTAAAATCCCGTGGGAAGTTAATGGAGTATTATTCCGATGAACCGATCAGGAATTCACTAACAAGAATTTGTTTTGCAACTTATGAGCAAATGGAATTGTATAAAGAGTTCCCTGAGGTTGTTGGTATCGACTCGACATATAATACAAATAAGGGGAAGTAAGTTTACCAATTCATTAATCAACGTGCAGATATTCTTTGTTCCAGTTACTTGTGACGGATAATTTTGGTCGTGGACGACCAGTTTTATTTGCGTGGACTAGAAAATAATTCAAACGAGATGTAGTTTGGATATTAGACTGTTTCCGTCAAATAATGTAAGACACCTCCAAAACAGAATCCTTCATTATGGATTGTGCGCAAGCTGAAATAGCAGCCGTCAAGTTAACGCACAGACAAGCGCACATTGTTTTGTGTTCTTTTCATGTTTGCCGAGCTTTCTGTCGGAAAGTAAGTTTTTCGAAGCATACTTTACATTTTATTCGTAGACAAGAAATCCCATTGTGAAGAATTATTTATGCCGTCTAGTGCAGTGTAAAAGGAGATCAGAGTAATGCCTCTAATGTTCTCATTTTCCAGATTTAATTTCTACTTCAGAGTTATTAGCAGATTGGATGCTACTGTCAGTCAATATCTGTAAGCAAGCAACTAATAGGCACAAAGAGTAGGTCTCAGCTTTAATAAAGGCATATCCAGTTAACATAAAATGAAGTGTAATAGTGCACAAATGAAAAGACCATAGTGAAATAGATAAGTGATATTTCAGTGAGAGGTAAATTGAAAGATCTGCAACCTTACAATTTGGAAGACAACCTGACATGTAAGATCTCTCACAAATTTCTATAGGGCCTGTGGGGTACCATGGATGGTTTGGCTCCAACCGCAGCTTTGGAAGGATGAGTTACAAATGCTAAAGGTAACAACCAACGAAACTGCAGTAGTATTTTCTGGCTGTTCAGCATTTTTTCCTTTGATGCAGTTTCTTATCAACAGTTTGCAGTATTCAGAACATCACAAGTTGCTTACAGATAACCTGCTTAATAATAACTGCTTTAAATATATCAGCCATAAGTGCATCTTCTACATCTTTCATAGCCACAATTAAGTCACTAAGGATCTCAGAATATCTTAGTGACGTGAAGCAAAATAATTTTGAAGATTGATATAACCTATGTAACAGGTGTAGTAGTTGTATGACACAGATGCTAGCTACTAATCGACAGAAATCTGGTACTAATTTTAAGTACTCTGACATTTGAGAAGGACTATTTATACTATTCTTCCAGACACAATGAACACTGATGTCAATATACTCTGATGCCATTTCATGCACTGAGCAATTAAGGCCTTGTGAAATTTCATGTGCAAATGTCAATTAAGCTATTTTCACATCTTCGCCCAAGCACTTTTAACTAGGAACTTCATCAAAACAGATACAATCACCAGGAAATTCAGCAGCCTATCTCATTCATCGCATAATGTCGTCGATGTGTTATGAGTATTTCAGTCATCCCGGATGATAACAGAAAAGTTTAACATGTTCAAAGCACACATCTAACCTATGTCTGCATGCTATTTCTCTTTCATAGGCCAGATTCTAATAGATTCACTGGAATGACAACAGCCATTGCCTGCAGTATATTTACAACCTTAAGATCTGAAACAACTCGCAAAAAACAAACCATCAACGCACTATAATGCAAATAATAGTCTTTCTATGCGAACTCTCTTAAAAAGGATGACTTCTTCATTGATAATTCGTCCGAGCTATAATATACAATTTTACGCTCTACTAAGAACAAAATACAGCAAATTACTGCCATCCGGCTACAGAAGTCTAAAACTAGTGAAATATAATCTATTTCCAAAAAATAGGCGATTATAACGTCTGTTGCCATGAGCGCGGTAATCGATGGCATTGCGCGATAACACCTGGAGACAGCCTATATCCTCACTCATCATTGCATGAACCATATATTTCAGCATCCCTCCATACAATCAATACGTAAATGCTCAAGAACAATATCGAACAACAATTTTTATATAAATTCATCCAACAAGAGCAAAATAAGCACAAAAACCACGTCAGCTGCGTTTGCCTGGACGACTAGCCCCAACTCGAATCAGCTTAACTGCGCGAATGCCGTCAAGGCAAAGCTGGAAGCGCCACTTCAAATAGGGGACATGCCATATAATCGCCCAATGGTGTCCTTTTAATGGACATGATACTGGTTTGAGGAATTAGAGGTCGTAAGGAGGTAGGTGGAGTTTTCAGATATCGCTGAGCTAATTAGGCGATTATAGACAGGATAAACATCACTAACTGAGGCCTCAGACTCCTTTTGGTACCTACTCAACGCTGGCGCGACGCTGAACATACTAGGTGGCATATGCAGACAGCCATCATGGGAGGGGGGTAGAGTCAAACCAGTCACTAGTTAGCATTATTGTGATAGTAAGTGATTTGGGTTATATACAAGCGTGTTCAACGTGCCATTTCTCACCTTAGAAACAAGGAGTGCTAATGGCTATTCTGAGTGAAATCTGTTACGCAAGATTAAAAGAGTCGGACGGACTGGCAAAAAGGATGACGTGAACGGGTTTGGTCGTCGGGGCAAGCTAGCAGAAGTGAACTACATTTTGATTAGAGACCATTTTGCAGCATTTAATCTCGTCCGTTATTACTAAGCGTTTCTGAGAAACCTCAAGGAACAGCGTGAGCCCGAGCGTAGCAAGAGCTAGGCATTAACTGTTTACGAGACGTGACTGACAGTTTCTGACGGTACAATGTCAGTTTTTAAACGGTTTTGGGCAGTTGGCACGACTTTGAATAGTCATCGTTCATCTTTCCTGGTGCCGATCAAGTCCTCTTTGAACATGCAATATCTGGAACATTTTTGGAGTTGGGTCAAGTTCAACAATGCCTGGGTCAAAGAGGGGACAGAGTGTCTTGGATTCAAACAGGAAAGTAAGTCATGGTGACTTGTCTGTTAATTGTAACGATGTGCCTGACGTTAAGCATGACATGGTTGATGTTACTGTTTCACCGTTCAGGGATAATAGGAACATCAAACTCCCTAAATTTGAACCACGATGTTTTGATGGAAACCCGGCTGATTATTTACAATTTGTAAAGTAGTTTGAGATCATGCTGGGTAGTTTTCTATTAAGTGATGAATTGAAATTGATGTATTTGATGAGGTATTGCACTGGAGATGCTTCAAGAGCTATACAGTGCTGTAAGCTCATGCCCCCTAATGAGGGATACGCTGAGGCTATGAGCATATTACGTCAAAGGTTTGGAAGACCTTCAATGATTGTAAGGAACGTATACGAAGCTGTCAAAGGTAACGGCAGTCAACTTCAAGATGACTCCAAGGCACTTACTGAGTTTTTAGATAATCTTATGACTTATAAGAATACTTTGATTTCTATGAATTGCATGAGTGACCTCAACTCGAGCTCAGTCCTAGAGGTAATTGCGAGACGCCTACCTACGCGGCTGCAAAGGAAATGGGTAAAAATAAGCTCTCGTATAGAGGAGGAGGGTATCGAGCCAAGGTTTGATGATATTCTGAGACTGGTGAAGGACAGTGTCAACCAGGCGATGGGCAAATTCGCCAGCATTTTGCATTCTAAGGTAGAACCTAAGGAACCAGTGAATATAAGGAAGGCATTTGTGGTGAAGTCTCAGGACACAACGAGAAAGGATGAGTGTATTGTTTGCCATAACATGCATCAATTGAGTGATTGCAATCGCTTTATCGCTATGTCACCCGTAGAAAGGTTAAAAATGGCAAAGCAGAAGCGGCTGTGTTTCAGTTGTTTAAAGATTGGGCATACAAAGTGGAATTGTAAGGCGACAAACAAGGGAAGTAGTGGTTTAACGGATATGCACCCACTTCTGAGGACAGTAAACGAACCTGGGAATTCGGTTAATTGTAATAGTATCTCTAGACCCCTTGACACCCCACAAGTTTTCTTAGGGGTATTACCAGTTAAGGTGAAAGGACCGAAATCTTCAGTAGAGACTTATGCATTGTTGGATAATGGTTCAGATGTTACATTGATAGATGCTGAACTGGCTGGTTGCTTGGGTATTAAAGGCCCAAAGCAACCCTTGGTTATAAATACTTTCAATTCTGCGAAAACAGTAGTATGTGAACGAGTGTCATTTCAGTTAGAATTCTTGGCTACTGGGGAAACCGTGGAAGTGGATACTGCTTACACTACCTCCAGTATGAAACTTGGCGAAGCTATGGTACCTAGTTGTGAAACGGTTGTCGGTAAGCCATACCTGAGTGACATACCTCTTCCAACACTGCAAGATGGAAGAGTGAGAGTACTCATTGGATGTAGTGTGCCAGAAGCTCACAAGGTATTAGAAGAGAGATTCGGAGGTAGAGATGATCTGTTCGCGACGAAAACACCACTGGGATGGACAGTGAGAGGACCTATACGCTGGACCTATACGGCGGCCTGCTTAAATCTTGGGCTACCAAAATTTCCATCCTACATATTGCATCTATTTCCTCGGATTTATTTTGTTTTAATCATTCAATTATGTATCCAAGTCGCATTACTTACTCTCGCAATTATTTAAAATGTCTTCAACCCGTTTGATTTACGAGTATATAATAACGTTAAGAAAAAGCATCATGGAGGTTGGCAGAGATCATTAAAGTGTACTCCAATGCATCAGATGACTGTTCCTGTGATTATGAGCACAAATTGCAGGTCATTATCGAACAAGATTAACTACTTGCATTCTCTATTATACTCAAATGTATATTGTAATACTGGTGTAATCACTCTTCAAGAGACTTGGCTCCATGATTCATATGACGATAATTTAGTCTCCTTAAGTGGGTTCACAATCTACAGACAAGACCGATGCAGCTCAAAGAAGAAGAGAGGTGGTGGTGTTGCCACTTTTATTAATTCCATACTACCCAACAACGTCTGCTTCAAATTCTCAAATGACAATATTGACTGTATAACTGTAAAATGTCGACCTAAACACTTATCTAAGTACAACTCCATTTTTGTCACAAATATCTATATCACACCTTGTTGCAGTCCCTCAGAACTATCTATCTTCGCTGATGAATTCACTATTTTTGCTGCTGCTTCGTTTGGTAACTCCTTATCTATAGTGACCGGCGACTTCAACTCCAGCGACTGCAGTTTTATTACATTGCTGGGCCATGCAAATGTTGTTAATTTCCCAACTCGACAAAATACTTCACTTGATTTAGTATTTATAAATGATTCTGGAATATACGAAGCTCGTAAAAGAGCCCCACTCTTCAATTCTGATCATTGTATTGTACGAGTCTTACCCAAAATTTACGGAAAGCTACACAGTAAAGCCCTCTCAAACTTGTCTAAGAAAGTTGTTCACAGATGCTACTCAAATGAGAACGTACATCATCTTAGAAACATGCTCAGTGACACAAGATGGGATTTGTTTAATGTTGATTCACTTAATGACAATATCTCTAATATTACATCCTATCTGAAATTCTGTTTTGAAATCTGCTGTCCAAAAGAAACACTATTCGTCAAATTTGACCGTTTCTCCTCGCCTCAACTTAAAAAGCTTCGTAGAGAGAAGGAAAAACTATATAAAATCAAAGATAAAATTGGTGTAAAAAGAACTAACTTCTTAATTAAGTCTGAAATGCAGAGGTTGAATGTAATATATAACCAGAAATTCATATCCTGCAAAAATCCTTCTAATATGTGGAAACTATTTAAGGAAATCACTGGTGGTAAGCAGATAAACAATATTCCATATTCTTTTGATGTATGTACTCTTAACAAATCTTTTATTTACTCTCCCTCAAATGCCATGCTTCCCAGCATCACTTGTGTTAATAATAGCCCCTTTCCAGGTTTTAACACAAATGATGTTCAAAAGTGCCTCAAGTCTCTAAACCCTTCCCAGAGCTTAGGTCCCGATTATGTACCTAGTATTATTTTTAAAAATGTTCTGATATTCTGTGTCACCCTCTTACTGATCTATTTAACAAATCTTTTTCCGATAATATTGTGCCTGCCGTTTGGAAGGACATTAAAGTTGTACCCATACCTAAATCTTCTACTGGAGCATGTGTCAAATTTAGACCCATTGCTATTACGTCTCTTTTTTTGAAAACTATGGAGAAATTACTTTTACTTAGTCTTGTACCTTCGCTTAAATCCTTTAATGACCCTAAACAATTTGCCTATAAGCACAGTAGAAGCACTTTAGATGCAGCTGCCGTCTTATATCATAACATTGCTTCCAGTCTAGACAAGGGGGCTAAATTTGTTCGTTGCGCCTTCCTAGACTATACATCTGCTTTCGACTCGGTCCCTAGGGACATCTTATTAAATAAACTTGCTGCTAGTCAAACAGAATGTTGGGCTGTTAACTGGTTGCATTCCTATTTCTCAGATAGAAAGCAGTACACCGTATATAAAGGGAAGTCTTCCACTTCATTGCCTACTGAAGCTGGTGTCCCTCAAGGTGCTGTTCTTTCTCCTTTTCTTTTTTCTTTCTTCTTGCATGACTTGCCTCACTCTGATGAAATAAACTTTGTGAAGTACGCTGATGATTTAACGGTTTCAATGGCTGTTAACTCCCAGCTAGATTGTACTAAAATAAATAGCTTTCTATCGGAAGTCAGCAAATGGTCTGAGTCTAACGGTCTTAAACTGAATCCTTCTAAGTGTCAAACTGTTGATTTCAGCTTAAGATGTAAACGACAGTTAAAAGAAGTCATCGATTCTCATGACAGTTGTAAAATTGACGACAATGATATAGGAATCAAATCAGAAATTAAGTATCTTGGACTCATTCTCTCTTCTGATCTCTCCTGGTCTTCCCATGTCTTAGCAATCTCCAGTAAAATATTCCGCCTGACATTTTACATTAAGAAGTTAAGACACTCGGGTATAACTCAACCCCTCATCTTACAGTTTGTCAACTCTTGCATCCTACCTATTCTTCTTTATTGCTCACCCTTATTCTTTCTTGGTTTGCTTAAAAAGGACTATGTCACAATTCGTAGAATACTGAAGACTGTCAGTAGGGTGAGTGGTGTCCCAGTGGACCACATAGTTAACGTCGTTGTCGATAGGCATTTGACTTCGTGCAATAAATTTGCTAAAGGGATTTTGTCTGACTTGGAGCATCCGCTTTACCCTCAGCTTTCACCTTGCATCTCCTCAGGTAGAACAAGAAGTAACTTCAGAAAACTGTATGCTCGCACGTCTAAGTATAGAAATTCTATGATACCATACTTGGCACGTATTTTATGTGATGAAAATAGTGTCAGGCAAGAATTAACTAACCTTTTTTCATCTAGTAAATAAACAATTTCCTCCATCCATCCTTATATATCTTCAAGTTTTACTTTTATTATTTCTATTATATTTATGGTCCTGTTGCTTCATTGTTTGTTTTACTCTCATAATTGCAAGCACCGACTTATCTCTATGACTGCTGTAATCTTTGTTTTCTCCTTACCATATCATGTAAAGAGAACATTATACTCAATATTTTTAAACATGTTAGGATTTCTATACCGCATTGACAATTCTGTGTGAAACAAGCCCACGACAATTTTCATTGTATTATTATTATTACCTTAGTTGGTATCATTATTATTATTTCCTTTTTATATGCTGCATGATTTTGACATTATCCTGTTGTAAATGTGGAAAATTTTCTGTGTGATTAATTTTATTTGTAATTTGAGGAAATAAATGCAATATTGTGATTAATGCTGAAAATTCCATTCTGTATCACAAGTACTGTTTTTGGAATAAAGTAAATCATTATTATTATTATTATACCCATAATCCACATATCCTCATTAGTTACAAACGATGGGGACAAACTAGAAACTATGATTAAAAATATGTATGACAAGGAGTTTTTGACTGCGGTGTCCCTGCGAAGGGTCGTTCTGTAGAAGACTTAAAAGCAGTTAAAATAGCCGAGGAGTCTTGTAAATACGAAAACGGGCGTTTCAGCGTTGGCCTACCATGGAGATTCAAAGATAGACAGTTGGTTTGTAATAGGAAAGTTGCTCTTAAGAGACTAATGGGTTTACAGAAGAAATTTCTGTCAGATGCAGAACTCTGGTCCAAATATAAGGATGTCGTCGATAAACATATAATGAAGGGTTACGTTGAAAGACTAGTTGATCAGAGTGAGCCAGGGAAGTGGTATTTGCCCCATCATCCCGTCTTTAACCCGAGGAAGCCAGGTAAACTCCGTGTGGTGTTTGATTGTTCTGCGAAACATGAAGGAGTCTCTTTAAATGATAATCTGTATAGTGGCCCAGATTGCGTGAGCTCATTAGTGGGACTGCTATTAAGATTCAGAAAGTTTACAGTTGCTGTCGCGGCGGATATTGAGGAAATGTTCCTACAGGTGAAGGTGCCAGAGAGTGACAGAGATCACTTGAGGTTTTTGTGGTTTGATGACGGTCCTTGTGGTAAGGTGTCAGAATATAGGATGACAGTGCATCCATTTGGTGCCACGTCCTCCCCGTTTTGTGCTAATTTTGCTCTACGAAAGGCAGTGTCCACATTTGGTTCTAATGATTTGCTGGACGTCATAGATTGTTGCTTCTACGTGGATGATTGTTTAGCCTCCTTCGATGATGATAAGTCTGCAGTTAGATTTGCAACAAGCATTACTGAAGTGTTAGCTAAGGCCGGCTTTCGTCTAACTAAGTGGGTCTCGAACAGCCTAGACGTTTTGAAGCATATAGATCCAGAAGACAGAGCACCTACCGTACGAGATTTGCCTGTTGATACTCTACCAGTTGAACGCACATTAGGTATGCGATGGGATGTGAACTCTGATACCTTTGGATTTAGTGTTGGTGATATTGATAAGCCAGTTACTCGGAGAGGTGTGCTCTCTGTGTTGTCGTCCGTGTTTGACCCACTTGGATTAGTAGCACCTTATCTACTTCCGGCTAGGAGGTTATTTCAAGAGACATGCAGGAAAGGGTTACAGTGGGATGAACCATTAAGTGAGAGGCAGAGAGAAGAGTGGAAGGGGTGGGTTAACAGTTTAAGAATGCTGAATCTACATTCCGTCTCACGTCCACTTAAGCCGTCGAGAAATCATGATATAATTGACTTCCATGTTTTTTCTGATGCCTCTGAGGTTGGATTTGGTGCAGCCGTATACATCAGAACCACCTTAAGGAATGATATAGATGTTAGCCTGGTGATGGGTAAATCTAGAGTTGCACCTCTAAAGACGGTTTCGATTCCGAGATTAGAACTTAATGCAGCCTTACTAGCTGCGCAGTTATTCACAACAGTGTGTAAAGAGTTGGATTACCCCAAGCATCCCGTAACGTTTTGGACTGATTCGATGTCTGTGATATATTATATACGCAACGAGTCAGCAAGATATGCATGTTTTGTAGCTAACAGAGTATCTCAAATTCGTGAACTAACAACTGTTGAGCAGTGGAGGTACGTACCGTCTGGAAAAAATCCAGCTGATCTAGCCTCGCGAGGAGTTATTGATATGAATGTGGTTAAAAATAAGTGGTGGAAAGGTCCAGAGTTCTTGCTAAGGGCTGATAGTATGTGGCCTCGTAGAGAAGATGAACCACCGATAAACGAGTGTGCCTTGGAGTTGAAGACAAGTGTCAGTTTAACATCTACTCAAGAAAGACATTCAGGTTTACATCCACTTTTTAAATATTATTCTTCTTGGTACAAACTACTGAAAGCTGTTGCGTGGTTGACACGATATGTTACGTATTTAAAGGTCATGCATCTTGCGGGATACGAAAATATGAATGTGGGGCCTTTGAGAGTCGAAGATATTAGAAATGCAGAGTTAGCGATTTTGAGGGCTGCTCAGTGGGAAGCGTGGGGTGAGATTGCCAAGGAGGATAGTCCCGATTTCGCAGATTTCAAGGTGCGGTTAGATAGATTATCTCCGATAGTTTCCGAAGGGATCGCTAGAGTTGGTGGACGTCTACAAATGTTAGAATCGTCATATGAGACCCGTCATCCGGCTTTATTACCTTGCTACCATCCAGTCACTGATCTCATTATAAGACACTACCATGTTCTTGAAGGTCATTTGGGTACTTCGCAAGTACTATCAAGTATTCGATGTAAGTTCTGGATAGTGAAGGGAGGTACTGCTGTCCGTAAAATAATTGATAAGTGCATGGAATGTAAACTCCGAAATGCTCGTCCAGTACAGCAGATGATGGCACCACTCCCAGCGTGGCAAGCTTCTGAAGGGAATTATCCATTTGAGTACGTTGGGGTGGATTTGTTCGGACCTTTTGTAGTGAAGAGAGGCAGAACCCTATGTAAAAGATATGGCTGTTTATTCACCTGTTTGAAAATGAGAGCTGTGCATATTGAGATGGTTCATTCGCTAACTACTGATTCATTCGTGCTAGCATTACATAGATTTATAAATCGCCGGGGTGTACCGAAGATGATGTTCAGCGACAGAGGGACTAATTTTGTTGGCTGTCACGCCGAGCTTAAAGAGTACTTCGAAGGTCCCAAACGAGAGTTCATGGAGAGTTACTGAAAAGGAACATCGAGTGGCACTTCAATCCACCACATGCCAGCCATAGAGGTGGGCTATGGGAAAGACTTATAGGAATTATCGAGCGTATTTTAAGGCTCGAGATATTTCTGATTTTTATGAGGGCTTAGATCTTTATCTTGAAAAAGATAATAGTGAACGCCTTGACAGATAATGCTTCTACCTTTAAATATATACCATTCGCTCAGCCTATTGTTGAGATGCGACCACGTGGGATCTGCACAGATTTATGGGGCATCTTATGAATTAACTTGCTATCCATTGTCAGATCTTTAAATACCACTTCACAATATCTTGTCTCACTTATTTTCTAATAACGTCTTTACTTGATTCTCATTATATTCCATTAAACCTAACATTTTATAGCTCTTTATGAATTTGATTCGACTTATTCTATTCCTATTTTCTGGAGGGTACGGTTGTGTACCAAATATAAAAAAGACATGAAATAAAGACAACTGGCTTGAAAATAATTGTATTAAAGCCAAAAGTGAACGCATGATAGTATAAAATATATTGGTTTCATTATACATTGCAAATGAACGTTGTCGGCCTAAGGATTAATTACTTCCCCATTCTGTTTTCTATATAAATGTGTTTATTAATGATATATTTCACTCACTTAATCTATTACACTTTAATGTTACACCACAGCACTTTAATTTTTCTAAAAAAGCTTCCAATTCCTTGTAAACGTTGTACTTACCTCAATATTGGTTGATTATCGTATGCCTACAACCACGGGATGAAAACGAAACGAAGTCGATTTTCCCGCTCAACCTGGAGGACAATTGTACAATTCAATAACTATACAGCCTAGTTCAGACAATGTGTATTTATATATATATCAAATATTTAACTGATGAAACATTATTAACTTGTAGAC
The DNA here is from genome assembly GCA_944472135.2 of Trichobilharzia regenti. Classification (NCBI taxonomy): domain Eukaryota; kingdom Metazoa; phylum Platyhelminthes; class Trematoda; order Strigeidida; family Schistosomatidae; genus Trichobilharzia; species Trichobilharzia regenti. Next base: position 128,974,231 of record OX235262.1, on the reverse strand, counting down.
AATTTAAGATTTGACATTATATCATCCTTGATCGTGCCTGTAAAAATGGCATGCATTTTCATGTAAATTTATGTTTATATGAAAATAAATTATTATTATTATTATTATTATTATTATTATTAAGCTCCATAATTAAAAACCAGAGTTTGAATGACGAAACGCTGGAGACATTTTTTGTGAAGCTGAACGAATATTAAATGACCGGCCGTTATCACCTGTGAGAGACGACGTCAAGGATTTTGATGTGTTAACCCCAAACAAATTATTGTTATTGAGAGGCAACCCTGGCATAGAGGACTCAGGCGGGGAAGGAATACCTACGAATAAAAGATGGATGCAAGCCAGGCACATGAAAGATATATTTTGGAAAAGATGGTTAAGGGAGTATGTTCTAACACTGCAAACCAGAGACAAGTGGAAAAAGTTGTGCCGAAACTTAAAGGTTGGTGACACAGTATTAGTAGCAGATAAATGTGCCACAGGTAGATGGCCTTTAGGAGTGGTAGTAAGGCTACTCTGTAGTCGTGATGCATTGGTGAGGACGGTTGAGGTGAGAACAAGTTGTGGAATGTTGGTGCGAGATATTAGAAAACTGTGTCAACTAAAAGGTGCTGAGAGTAGAGAGTCGGAGGATGAAACACTAGACGATTTTCCAACCTAGAGCGTCAACCTGAGAAGGGTTGTAGGCGTACTGCTGTAAGTCCTACAATTCTTCAAAGGGTAGCGCATCAATGAGCAGTGCAATGTGCTTAGTGTGTGATTTTGTACATATGTTCACATTGTATATACTGAATTGATATCATCTGTCATCTAGCTGTTGGTAATTCTGTTTGTGTCCGGACGACCTCCACTTGGATCATCAACCTGAGAAGGAATGTAGGCGTACTGCTGTAAGTCCTACAGTTCTTCAAGTGTAGTTCGTCATGGCAGAATCCACAACATTTGATGTAGTGATTGTACATATGTTTGTGTTAAATAGTTGTGTGAGTTCCAATTATCGCAATTGTTGGTTAATCTTGTTTGTGTCCGGACATTCCACAACTTACAACCGTCAACCTGCGAAGGGTTGCAGGCGTACTGGTGTAGGTCCTGCAATTCTTCAAAGGAATTCCATCATGACATGATCCGCGAGTTTGTGTGTACAGTTTGTATATATGTGTGGTGTGTCATATCAATTGGTGTTTTTTGGATTCATTGTGTTTACTCGTTGTTTTCGTACCTTGTTGTTATTACACAATTTTGTTAAAATTTTCGTCGTGATTACTTCTGAAGTTGTTTCTAGTCTTCCGCATCCGTGAATGAATTGATTGATGTTAATGACAGCAGATGGGTCGTATACGCCGGGGAGGCTAGGCTATTGCTGAGAATGAAATGCACACGGAGATAATTGTTAGCTGCGGTCCGACATGCCGGGGAGAAAGAGTGTAAACGACTGAGGTTCGCATGCGTCACCGTTACTAGAATTGAGGCAGAATGAGTGACAAGCGATTTCAGTGGTAATTGGTAGTGAGTAGATAAGAGGATGAGCGTAGAGTATCGTGAGGTGCCGCTATGGTCACGTTGCATTCTGCAAGAGTCATTCTAGCAAGTGGCAATTGTGTTGCAAGATGTCAAGAGGATACCTTTAACTGGAAGGCGCGGGTCTTCATTGATGTGTAAGATTGTGCTGTGAGTATACTTGTGGTGTGTTGGCTTTTCTGTTCGTTTTCCATTTCAGCTCTGTCCGTGTGACCCAGGTTCCCGCAATGGCATCCAAGTCAACGTGCATTGGTCGTGATGGAAAAAGGGATGGATCCCTTTTTTGCCGGGGAGTGTCAATGTAGTTGAAGATTGAACGATCAATTCATGGTTGTTTGCTCAAAACCAACTTCCCCAATTTTCGCGGAGGCATCGATACGACAGTCATCGTCTCATCGGTCGCTGTTCAGAAAGAAGTCAGCAGAAAACCGTCAGAAGTAAAATTGTGATTTATTATTGTAATATTTGTTGACAGACCTTAGTTGTAACATTGTTTATATGTTGGTGTAACAATAAAGAATCCTCGAGTCACCAATTGGTGTTTTGGTTTTTTCGTCCGTTATTACTAAGCGTTTCTGAGAAACTTCAAGGAACAGCGTGAGTCCCAGCGTAGCAAGAGCTGGGCATTAACGGTTTACGAGATGTGACTGACAAGGATATTCTTATCTCGATCTGTGCTACAGCAGGACCGACAGCCAAAAGGTGAGGCAACCTCTGTCTGAGGCTGTACTGCTCACATACAACTATGTCCCTGCCAGTTGACGAAGCCCAGATAGTTTGAGGGAAACCAAACAGACAGTCAGTCTATACAACATTTGTCTCGTTATTATTTAACAAACGAAACGAGCTTCCTCTTATAAAGGAGAAGTCCAGCATACGCTTCAGGGCGAATGAAAGGTGTAGTACCAACGACGGTTGTCGAGGAAGCAAAGAAGTGGTGAAAGGCATAAGAAATACAGAAGTGAAGAATTATTGGAGGTAATTTTGGGCAAATACAATAGAGAAGCTCCTGGCGAACCCCGTAAACGGAGCCTAATAACCAAGGGTCCAGCATTTCACAAAGCCAGGGTAGATTGTATTTTATTTTACGGAATTCACTGGAGCATCTTCTTTGATCTTTGATAGATCAATAAACATTACCACCAGGTAAAAAGATTACGCGTCTCACAACAAGACACAGACTTGATGAGCAATTTTCACATACAAATCATGGAAGTCTTAGCTAGACTTGTTTAACTTAACCACAGAAGCCCTCAGCAACCCACTGTGTGATCTAAATTAACAACCGACAGACCAAAAGAAGCCCGTGAAGGGGTGGAATGCAGACATCCTCTCAGTGACCTCTCAGTGGATACTCTGAAAAACCCACGCATTACAATCCTGTCGCATTGGTTATACAATAAGATCAGGAAAACAGCTCGTTGGGAGGCAGGGTAGTTGCTGTGATTATCTGCATAAAAGTATGGAATATCATACTACGATATAAATGTGTTTGATCCTGGGAAGGCATTTTGTAATTTTCAATTTGCATTTTCCTTCTCAAAATGGATTATAGTGGTTGAGACGCTTCAATCCACTTGTGGCTTAAGTAAAACCTTGATCAAATAGGGTTCTGTACTAAAATTAAGCGTATAGGTCCATCCTAATGCATATTAGGAGCCCAAGTATCTCAAGGTTTTTAAGAAATACATTTTATGTTTCTGATATTCACAAGTGATTGAATGTATGTCTCTAGTGCCTGGTTCTCCACGACGCCGATGACTTAAGGGTTCGAATCACTCATTTTGCAGATAAAACGCGTGCTATTCACCACTCTTTTTCAAATCAAGATTGACATCCCTGTAAAGTGGTAGGTGTGTGACGAATGGAAAGCTTGAAATGACGGTCAAATATTCATGCAACAACACATGGGCTATATCTAACCAACTGGTGATAGGAAAAAACCAACTTCACATTCTTACCTGTGTCTGTCCTTTGTTTCTCTGGTTTATTTGCCTTCTTTAAGTTTTAAGTATTTGTTTATAACTCGTAAATTTCGTCATGAAATTTAGTTCAATATTGTATCATTCTTTTCACACTACACCGAATAAATAAGTTCGATCACACTACTAACTCCTTCTCAGGATTAGATAACTTTCTCACGTATGACTTTTCAAAAGGCTGCAGATTTACATCAACTTCTGCCTTCGCTGTATATTGAAGATCAGATAGCTGCTTGAAAAGCTTAGACAACAAGTTACTTCAGAAGAAAACCTGTCAAATACTCTCCGCCTGATAAACATGCCTGAGGAAATGGCTATGGAGAGGAAACGCTCTATAGACTTGAGCGGAACCGAATTGGGATACGACGAATTGAGCATATATCTGAGGATGTTGTGGTAACTTTATGAAGAGCAGATGAAAGCTTAAGATCGGCTATGGTGGCAGGTGAAATGTATTGTAGGGAACAAGGGGTAATGGTTGTTCACTGATGAAGCCCAATACTGCAGTCAGAATTCAGTGGAATATACCTAGTCCTTTGTGGGTTCGCTTGGTGTCCATCTTCGATCAGGTGTTCCAGAATAGAGCTGAGGGGGGGGGGTAAACCATGAGTGTAAGTGTTCGATGATACGTTTGAGTATCAAACTCAGATGATAGCTGATACACTTAGCTGCACACGAACAGTGAATAAGTAGATGCACACTGGTGAGGCCAACAGCGGTATCTTATCATTCACGTTCATGAGAATTACTGGTATCATAAAGAAAGTCGAAGTCCAGCTGCGAAGGTTATCTCCGATGAGTGAAATAGGCGGTTTCTCAGTGTTTCTCCCAATGAGATTCCACTGAATTGTTGGTTCAGGTAGAGAAAGTTTTTGGTTCACATTGTAAAACAGCACATGACTACCAGCAGTCTATCATCATAAAACAGCAAAGTGAAGCATTCAAAGAAAGTACCACTCAAAACATGTAATGAATAAAGATTAAACAAAAAGAAGTTATACAAGTTTTAGAACAATGATACACAGGTCAAAAGAGAAGGGTGGAAATTGCAAAACGATTTGAAATACTCAAATAAGTGCCAGTGTTATAAGTAGATTGTTCATGCTGGGAGTTTCAGATCAGTTATTTTGCTACAGGAAGGAAAACGAGTGCCAGAGAGGTGTCCCACTGAAAATCTATGTGTTGCTTGTAACACAAGAGATGATTTCATTTAATTCTATTTATAACGGTTAAGTTACAGAAATTCCATGTTCTAATTTAACCCCCTTACTTAATTTCCTTTCCTATTAAAAATATAAAACTTTGGTTACTAAATTTACCTTTACATTTTATCTAATATCATATAATAAATACTGGGAACGTGAACTTAAATAGCATTCGATTAATAAGAGTGAAGGAAGAATAAATATTAAGAAAATAATGAAGAAATGATTAAAATTCTTTTTATTATATACATAAACAGTATATGTGAATGTTTTAGTATAGGTAAGCCAATACTGTGTGCAGATGACTTGAAGGTGACATATACCTGCACAAATACAGATATCGGCCCAACTATGAACTCCATACATGAAGAATTAGCAAATATGGATAGATGGTGTGACACGTGGAGACTTGAGTTTAATGTTGAAAAGTGTGGATGGCTCTGCATAGGCTGTTCCAACCTTAACCTCAACCTAGCAATTCAGGGCCACGAAATCCCCAGACTCAAATCTGTATTAGACCTAGGACTGAAATATTCACACAATCTATCATTTTCAGAGCATATCTCGAATCAAGTGTTGAAATCACGAAGGCTTATTGGTTTCCTACTCAGGAACGTCTACAGAAACGAATCCAGAATACTACTGTACAAGGTATGTGTGCGCCCACTCCTAGATTACTGCTCATTCATATTCACTAGTACACGCATAGAAGACAAACTGAAAGTAGAAGGAGTACAGAGGTACTTCACGCGAAAAGTACTCGGAACCGATAACGGCACAAACTACTCTACCAGATGTGAAATCCTAGGCCTAGAAACATTATGGTTAAGGCGACTGCAACTAAATCTGTTACTCTTCTATAAGCTTCTTAACCAAATAGTGTATACCCCTGCTAACTATACTCGGTTCTCAGGTGACACAGGATACAACCTTAGACACACTAAAGGTACAGTGCTCCTTCTGGAACACGTGCGTAGATACCGACCATGCACTGGTCCGCGCTCGGGTGTGCTTACGACTGAACGGACGTAGGAAACAGCTGGCGGTAAAACCATCACGTCCCCAGCTCGATCAGGAAACTAAATCCGTATTTCAGGAAGAACTAGCTAAACACATATCTGTGTTCGACAGCTGTGCTCACCCTGAAGAAGCTTGGAAAAATATCCAGGCAGCCATAGATACAGCTGTAAAAGCTGTGAATAAGGTAAACCCAAAGGTGAGTAAAAACCACTGGATCTCCACCGCCTCATCCGAACTGATAGATGCTAGAAGACTTATTCCGGCGAGCTCCGAATTCAATGAGGAGCGAAAGCTGCACAAGAGGAAACTTACGAAAAGTCTCCGCAAGGACCGTGAACAGTGGTGGGCGACAAAAGCCAAAGAGATGGAGAAAGCTTGAGGATAGGCAACACCAGGCAACTCTTTGGACTCATCAGGGAAACGGGTGGGAGAAGACAAATCATTAGTGAGACAATCTCGGAAAAAAATGGCACTATAATTAGCTCCAGGATAGACGACTGGATCGTTGGAAAGAGCATTATGAGGAGCAGTTTAATTTGCCCACAGCCACGCTCAACCTTCCGAGCATCCAACACCTCCCTGAATGGGATATAGACACAGGTCCTCCGTCACTAACTGAGGTTACTAAAGCTGTCACCAATCTGAAACTAGGCAAAGCAGCGGGACCTGATGGAATGACGCCAGAGGTATTTAAGTACGGTGGAGACAGCTTACTGTCCGGATTAACTGAGGTACTAGGCAGCGTCTGGGAATCAGAAGAAGTCCCATCGGGTTGGTGTAAGTCACTGATTATCCCCATATACAAGAAGGGAGACAAGTCTTCCTGTGATAATCACAGAGGGATTAGCTTGACTAATATAGTATCTAAAGTCTTAGGCTCAATAATCATGCGTAGACTGAGTGGTGCTCGGGAAGCACAAACACGAGAGAGCCAGGCAGGCTTTAGACCAGGAAGAGGGTGTATTGATCATATCTTCACCCTCCGACAGATTCTAGAACATAGGCATTCCTACCGGCGTCCAACAGTCATTATATTTCTTGACCTAAAGGCAGCATTCGACTCTGTCGATCGGGAAGTTCTCTGGAGATGCTTGGCTGTAAAGGGAATTCCAAGAAAATATATTGCACTGATTAAGGCACTCTATTCGTACTCATACAGCCAGGTGAGGGCTTACGGCGAGCTGTCATCTGAACTGATGACGACCAGTGGTGTCCGTCAAGGATGCCCATTATCTCCTTTTCTATTCAACTTCATCATAGATGTGTTAATGGACTTAACCCTAGGTGACTTCAGCGACTCAGGAATTGACTTGCTACCAGGGAATAATCTCGTTGACTTGGAATATGCAGACGATATAGTCCTTCTAGGCGAAGACGCTGACGAAATGCAGAGTCTTCTAAACACCTTGAGCCGCAATCTACGAATGTTTGGCATGCGATTCGCTCCCGCCAAATGCAAGATGATGTTACAGGACTGGACTACATCGACGCCTAGTTTAAAAATAGGAAGTGAAGTGGTAGAGCACGTTGACCGCTTCACTTATTTGGGAAGTACCATCAGCCCCAACGGGCTGATCTCTGACGAAATCTCAGCACGAATACAAGGGGCTCGTTTCGCATTTGTTAGTTTACGCCGACTCTGGCGTAGACGAGATGTTCGACTATCGACCAAAGGGCGGGTGTACTGCTCATCAGTCCGCTCCGTCCTCCTTTATGGTTGTGAGACCTGGCCACTGAGAGTGGAAGACATGAAAAGACTAGCTGTCTTTGATCATAGGTGCCTGCGTTCTATTTCCCGTGTAAAGTGGCATAATAAGGTGAGCAACATGGAGGTTAGGCGTAGAGTTCTAGGTAAACAGGGGAAATCAATCGACGAAGTCGTGAAGCTACAAAGACTGAGATGGTTAGGACATGTGTTACGTATGCCAAGCCATCGCCTCCCTCGACGAGCAATGTTAGCGGATATAGGGTCAGGCTGGAAAAAAGCTAGCGGCGGTCAAACAAAAACTTGGCATCAGTCAATGAAATCCACAACAGTTGGTCTAAGCCACGTAGAAAGGTGTAGACTTCCAGGCTGGGGTCCTCGGGACGGTAAAAATCTATGGTTGGAAACAATTGGTGACATGGCTCAAAATCGTTCTCAGTGGCGCAGATGCATCCACTCCCTGTGACTTATGATCTTCAATGAAACTGTTTTGTATTTCTTTATTACTCCTTTGTCTCACACCTCTGCTCACTGTTTCTATTATGCTTTTCTTGTACTTTCTTCTCTTGCTTCGCGTGCTACACGGAATGTGGCGACTTGAACTTCCGCACATTTGTGCAAAGTTCTATGTCGAAAACAGACAGACAGACAGACAGTGTCTATAGAACCATGTAAAACAGCCACCAGGCAAAAGTTTTTCTTTATTAGGTATGCCCAAATATGGAACAAACTACCTGAGAAAATACGGCTAGCAAGCACATTGGCCTCCTTTGAAAATGCACTTAATGACACACTAAGTGAGTTTGTAATTGATACCAATGGTAATTCCCATGTAAGAGGTTCAGAAATCATAGGCCAATTTAATGTATGAATTCAGAGACTACACCTGTTGTTGGTTTTGTCTCTATTTATAATTCCAGACAAAAAAGCAGCAGTCATGACAATAACACCCATTAAATCAAGAGTCGATCAAACTATGTCTATCTGATACAAAGGGCGAACCATAATCAACATACGAATGAAATATGAGAAAACAAGGTAGAAACTTACCGCAACACCACATGAAAAGATAAAGTTACTTGGACATCATTTATAATCCACCAACTGGTCTCCTACCCAAAAAGAATGCGGCGATGTTTTATCCGAAATGGCGAGGAAATACATAAACCCCCAGCAGCTGTTGTTAACACTCAGTGGGGGTAGGAGCCAACAAAGTAATCCTTTCAAAGCATATGTATACTTCAAATGGGCACGGAGACTTTGTAGAATACGTTATAATCCAAATCACTGCCTATACAGCTCCAATAAACCTGGATATCTATGATATAACGAAAACATGCTGAAAGCTGCATCTCAGATCAAGTTGACTCATTCCATGGTAATGATCTCCTCCTGCGTGCCTTATTCGACATATTGAATGGAATGGTTCGCAGTTATTCTGGTACTACATCGAAAAGAATAAAAAATTCACCGGTTGCTGAATCAAAAGTACTTCTCTGCATGTTTAACTGTATTCTAACTGCTATGATTAATTCCAAACCATTTATCCCATAATCACTCAAATTTCAGGAACGATCCAATTCTACCATTTAAAGAAGCTGGCGAACACGATGTAAATGAGTATTCATGATCTGAAATGAAGAATCAACTGGTTTTCAAACAGTTTTCAACATTTTACTCAAATTACATGTACAGTCCGCCATGCAGACACAAATGGCGCAAATGGAGAACTCTGGAATAGACCTCGGCACCATTTCATGCAGTAAAACAACTTAACATGACCTTATCTAGTTTTCCCATCCACGATCAAATTTCTTCCCTGTTATAAAACTACGATAAGACTGCTGAAAAATGGAATAAATATATCACTGATCTCAACATAATACATCAATAGAATTTAAGCCAAGGGTGCTGTTCACAACAAAGTTATATAGGAGGATTGACTTCAAGCTTTATTTTTCCCAGATATTTGTATTACATTCATCTGATGTCTGGGTTTTTTGTCAATGCGAAAACAATATTTCTATATCTCTTTATGTGTTACACAAACAGACTTTGTAGCAGACTGTTCCGACTGACTCTAATGACAGAAAGAACAACCAAACTGTAATTCCATTATACATCAAATTATGTGTAATTTATATGATAACTTATCCATGCCTGTAAAATTGGTATGTTCCTGAATGAACAGGAAGGAATATATTATTATTAAATCAATATTTATGCATTCCCATAGAATATGTGTACCCTAAATAGCTAGGGGAAAAATGTACCTTATTATATTATCTTTACTAAATATGCTTATTAATATTATGTGTAAATTATCGAATTGATGATGCCTGTAAACTGGCGTCCCTCATGTAAAAAATGAGAATATATATTATTATTATTAACAGTTTAAATCTTATGCAACTTTGCCAGATCAAGCTCGGTTGTGAAATGAATTTAGTGACAGGCACTTTCTTAATATCACTTACAATAATTATTACCTGATACAAAGTCAGTTCTTCTATACGGGTCATAAACTTGGCGGGTCACAAAGAATATTTCCAAAAGGCTGCAGACTTTTATTAACAACTGTCTTCGCTCAATACTGAAGATCAGATGGCCAGGAAGAATCACCAACAAGGAATTATGGGAACGAACAAAGCAAGAACCAATCGCCCAACAAATATGCAGGAGAAAGTGGAGATGGATTGGACACTCGTAGCTGAGGAGGCCACTGGGTGACATGGCGCGCGCGTCAGGCCATTGCTCGAGTGGAACCAGGCCGAAAGGGAAGCGGCGCGTGGGACGTCCAAGGGTGGCATGGAGGAGATCGTGTGAAGAGGAGTTGAAAGAATATGGATTAACATGGATGCAGGCGAAAAGTATAGCAGAAGACAGAAGAAAATGGAGACGTGCAGTTGAAGCCCTATGTTTCACTAGGAACCCAAGGGAGCAGTAGTAGTAGTAGTAGTAGATACATAAAATACAAGTATCAAAAATTCTTTTCAATCCTTCATTATTCCTCATACACATGATTTCATTTTTCGTTTTTGTTCTACTTTTATTCATCTTTAGAATTGTTACAACAAGTAATTCTTATCAGCTCATGTGTAGCTATATATTCTAATGGAACAGTTACATTTCTTCAATTATCTTTTCTGTTTTTATGAGCATGGTATTTCTGTAAAGATTGGAAAGCCTTGTAACTCGGCTTTAAACGTAGATAATGCTTGTTTGCGTTGAAGACATGGAATTAAATATCAGGGCGCTTTATTATCAGTGAACTTAATTTATACTGATGGTGAAACAAATAAAAGTGAATAAGAGACATTAATACACTATGCCACAAACGTAAAAGCATTTTAGGATGCCTGACGGTACGTTCGAAATTGGTGACATTTTTGCACGTGTTTGCTCTGAAATTCACTTGCTGCTTATTGTCATTTAATTCTTGAAATTATGGTCCAAATCTCTAAAAGGCGTGTTCGTAGAAACGCAATTGTTTTAGATAGTGGCTCAAATTCGGTTATAACTGCATTATCGCCCTGTAACACAGCATCAACTGCTTTCTCAAAATGGTTTAAGTGCAGATCTAACTCCTGTGATACAGTTGAAAGACTTTCTGTTAGAGAACTCTGAGTCCTGTAAATTAAACCTCCTTGTGAAACATATCCAGAGGCAAGTAAGTGAACTTCAGGAAAAATTAGGCCAGTTTGATAGCATGTCACTGCCAATCTCAAACACCACGGAGAGCCATTATAGATAAGATTTTACTTTGATAAATCGCACAGTGTTTACAGTTATATGAACTGATGACGTTTCGAGCACAAACTATTGCTCATAATCATATCAAGTTGATTATGATATGATTATGAGCAATAGTTTGTGCTCGAAACGTCATCAGTTCATATAACTGTAAACACTGTGCGATTTATCAAAATAAAATCTTATCTATAATGGAATTATACTCTACCACAGTGCCCAAGTCTTATACTTATATCAATAACCACGGAGAGCCGTTCTGGTATTGGCCAGGTTAAGTCCTTACTGGATGTAACTCAAAACAAGCTCGCGGATTTAGACCCAATAGCCTGTCTGTTAAAAAAACATCTTGAAATGTCTCCAGACAACCTAAATAAAGATGAAAATCTGATTGACTGGCTGGCTGCGGAGTTGATGAAGAGTATAACCTCTTCTCACCAAGCCATAGTTTACAACGTCCCAGATTCTCTGCCTCTGAAGACTGTAAAACACAAAATCCTGATTTGTTGTGGCATGGCTAGTGTTCCACGTGAACGCAAAAGACTTCGTAAAATGTCTAACCAGGCTAATTGTCCCATCATTTTTAAATTCAATGATTCTCTTGATGCTAGTAAGTTTACTGAATGTCAGGATCACTTAAGACTGAATAGCAGTTATAAGTCTACACCCGTAGCTCAGGATAAAACACCGTGTCAGCGAAGAATAATACGTTGTAATAACCTGGTCACCACCTCCTCTAGCTTAGATTTACCAAAAAAAGATTGTGCACAGCAACAGTCACCTAGTGCTAACAGCAGCATTCGGCAAACTACACAACAACCACGCTTGCCAATGGAACTAGGAACTGATTTAGATACCAGTACCCCTGTGAATGAAGCTTCATCGAAAGATGTTAAAATAGCTAAAACTTCTGCGGATTGTTCTAGTAGCTAGTACAGCAGTCGATGTAGTTGAAGATTGAACGATCAATTCGTGGTTGTTTGCTCAAACCCAACTCCTCAATATTTTTCGCTGGAGTCATCCATTCATCAGTCGTCGTCTCATCGTTCGCTGTTCAGTGGAAGATCGAAAACTATCAGAATTATTATCGTGATTTATTGTTATAACATTTACTCTTAAACCTTGTGTATAATAGCCTTACTGCCGATTGTATGTTGGCTTAAGGATAAAGGATTCTCGAGTCGCCAGTCTGTGTCCTGGCTTTTGCGATGGTTAATACAAACTGTTTCTGAAAGACTTCGAGGGACAGTCTGAGGTCTAGCGTAGTAATGTGGTGAGAGCAGGCCGTGAGAAAATATGAACAAGGCTGATTCAACAGCCAATCACAGCAGACTTAACGTGGCAAAATATGATTCGCAGATAGAGAACTCTATTTGTCGAGGAATCCCTAAACAACCAATCCGAAGCCTGCGTTTGTCTGCCTAACTTCTGATAAACAACCAATCAGATGACTGCGTTTGTCTACTTGCATAAGCTATAATAATTTATGTGAAATATATATATATACGTATTGATTTTCATAATAAAACGATCTGTTGCCTGGCCCTTGTCTTCTGTTGTTACAGTAAGAGCTGGACATTGTCAGTTTCTGTGAGTTGGCAGACAACAGCTGTAAGCCGTCCTAAGAAATTTCCACACAAACTTGGTAACCTCTGCACGATGAAGGAATTTCGCAGGGTTGTGACTAATGATGTGGAGGAATACTTTGTATTCAACAAGCCTGCTGAGAGTAAGAGTGTCAACAAACCCTCACTTGTTACGAAAAACCCTCTCCAGACACAAGTATATCTGGAGGTTTTCAGCATGCTTCACCTTGTAGAAAGTCAGGCTCCAGAACCCCCGAATTCTTGCAGCCAAAGCACATTCTCTCACAATTTCCTTTAAGTTATAAAAACAACACGAAGATGTATACCGGTATGGCGAAAAGCAGATGGATGGGTAGACCTTTTGATGCTATGCTTTTTAACCGTCAACCTAGGTCCAACCTCTACTACCCTTATATCCAGCAACCCATGGTAAATTTTCCAGGTGTCCTGAATCACTGGTACGACCCATGGCACCTAGGACCAACTCGGTGCGCTCTAACCCCGATGTACAGACACCCAGTCCGACCCCATATCATTCATAAACTCTTGTGGCGCTGACGCAAAAATAGATTTAGGCTATGGTGACATTTTAAGCTAGTTTGTAGTATCCCGTGACTTATTCACGGTATTGTTAATTGGTGCACGTTCCTTAATCAATAAGGTATCTGAACCAAGGACATTATTATTAATCGCCAAGCATACTGTAACTCTAATTACTGAATCATGGTGCTTATCCTCTGTACTTGATGTGTATTCAGGTACGCTGTACCCCGTGCAAATAGAGATTGGGAGTGCGGTGGAGGATGTCTAATATATATACATAACTCATTCGTAGTCAGCAAGGTGGAAGGTGAAATACTGAACAAGGTACCTGACTCACTCTGGTTTTTCTTACATTGAGATAAGTACAAACTTCTCATACGCTGTGTTTATCGAGCACCAGGTTCATCAAAAGAAACTGCCGCGTTTTTAGCTAAATCGTTTGCACACGTCTCCTCATTTAGTACTAATTACAATATAATTGCAGGGGACTTCAATCTTCCAGATGTCAATTGGTTAAGTAGTTTCGGCCCCCAACGCTTCGACGAATTACTTGCCACTTTCGACTGTTATGGATGGCAACAACGCGTCCAGACACCTACTCGTGGTGACAACATGTTGGACCTTGTGTTTTGTCATGACACTATCCCAGTCTCCACTTATGTTGGTAATAGATTTTCTAGTAGTGACCATAGAATGGTACCCTGCTCTCTGCCTTTCTCACCACTAAGTACAGGGAACAAACAAGATTCTCGGAGCATGATATATCGCAGTTATGTACATACAGACTGGAGATTAGTCGAAGAACTCATTCGACTCTATCAGTGGGATGACTATTTTACCACAGACTCCCTGGAGGCTGTAGTGTCCCCAATTTACAGGGATGTTACCCTTTGTCTAGATACTGTTGCTCCTAAGAAAATAGTGAAATTCAGCAGACACCAAGCTGAATATATTCCAAGGGCACACCTCAATAAGTTGAGGAAGTTGAAGAAACAGTACCATTTCACCAAGGATATATCACTAATGCTTTCAATCCACGAGTCTCTTGAAAGCTTCAGTTTAGGGGGTGGTTTCCCCTTACTAGCTCTTCCCTCGAAAACATTGTGTCCACCAACCAACTAATAGAACAAGCAGTTAAAAGCCTTGGACCTTCTACTAGCATGGGACAAGATGGCATTGCTTAAATAATTTTCAAAAACTGTGTGTGATATGCCCCTATTACTTTTTAAATTCTTCTCAATATCTACGGACACTGGCACTTACTCTAGTGAGTGGAAAACTGGCCTCATAATTCCACACTGCAAATCTGGTGATAAGGCAAACGTTCGCAATTACAGACCTATAAATATATCTCCGGTTGTCTCGCGAATCATGCAGAAAGTTATAAAAGATCAGTTGTCAGATTACCTACTTAGGGAAGATCTTGTTACAAGGTCTCTACACAGATTTCCCAAAAATAGATCCTGCGTTACTTGCCACTTCGACTTTTTCAGCTGCATCATTAGTAGACACGAAGCACGTAAGCTAATCGTTGTTCTCTACTTCGATATATCTAGGACGTTTGACATGACATCCAACAGTATTCTCTTTGAGAAGCTGTACTCATGTGGAATTCGCAACCCATTACTGAAATGGTTAAAGTCGTTTCTAAGCAACAGGGTATAAATAACCAAAGTCGGATCTGTACTGTATCATCCTAGGCAGATCTCAAGTGGGGTCGTGCAAGGTAGCGTCCTAGGTCCACTTTTATTTACAGTCTACATTAACAGCATTTGCAAGTGCTTCACCTCAGGTAAACCATTCCTATATGCTGACGACCTCAAAGTCGTCTACTCCTGCTACACTCATGAATTAAGCGATATGGTTACTAAAATACATCTCGAACTAAGTAGTCTCGCAACATGGTGTGCTGAATCCTGTCTAAACTTTAACATTGACAAATGCGGCTGGATTTGTATCGGCAACAGTAACCTTGATCTATAATAATAATAATTTTTATTTCTGTAACAGAAACCAGCCATTTTTACAGGCATGAACATATGTACATTTATGAAAACTTATAGAATATATAATATGATTTGTTAATTTAGAAATAAGTTGAATACTGGTAAATGTGAGAGAAACATTTAAAATGAAGTGTACAAATAAGGAAATAGATATAGCGTCAAATCTAAACTGTGATTGAAAAAAAAATACATGTCAATTTCACGCGGGAACCATAAATGGTTGCGTTAGTTGAGGAAGGTAAGTGGCATTTCTGTACAGGTGCTGACGTATCACATAAGAGATGCAGAATAAACAATAACTATCAGTAAATCATTCAGAAAGAGTTTTAAAGTCTATTAAACTTTAAATTTACCCGTAAGTACATCATATTTGTGACATTTCCAGTTGTTTATGAGACCCACTTTGAACTTGTCAGCAGATTTTATAATACCGATGATCCCGTTATTCACCAGATGAGCTAGCAATATCACGAATAAGTAGAGAAAGCAGTATGTTTGAAAAGAGAAGAAGACACAAGAAAACCAGCAGACACTACACTGTTAGCATTAAATGACTTACTTACTTTTTGAAATTCTGCTAATGACTTCTCAAATTCATCCCAGCTGAAGAAACGCCTTCCAAGTATGTATTCAGCAAAAATTCCACTTAAATCTGTGCTCCTGTCACTCGAATTGACTACCTGCAACGGACTAAAATAAAATTATCAATTAGGATCCATCTATGTCACAACTATTCCAAGATAAATCGTAAAAAAACAACATTGAAATACAGGGATGATAGATAACCATCAAGAAAATACCGCACGTATAACCTAAATT
Organism: Trichobilharzia regenti; assembly: GCA_944472135.2. Lineage (NCBI taxonomy): Eukaryota > Metazoa > Platyhelminthes > Trematoda > Strigeidida > Schistosomatidae > Trichobilharzia > Trichobilharzia regenti. The sequence goes on along the minus strand of OX235262.1, from coordinate 128,958,097 downwards.
ACAGAAAAACACAAGAACCCACCGGTTCGTTGACATGGCAAGCAACCGATAGACCAAACAACGAATCGTACGACAAATAAAGCCTAGTACATTCACAAACAAAGAAAAACAAAGCGTTACAATAGTCTAATTCACGTTTATAGTCATCACATATGCTGGCAAACGACGCAAACACAACCACGCAAAGACAGCACCCGACAGCACGCACCCAAGGACAATTCAAACTCCAATTGACCGCCACCATTCTAGCCAATGAAAGACGAAAAAACTGAGTCGCGGAAAAATATATCCTCACCCTGCAATGATTGGCAATGGATAAAGGCACACACGGGGTGTCGTTATGTGTTATCGCGATGTTGTGTTCGGGTTGTTCTACGTTGTTTTCAGGTGTTTTTTCAACTGAAATACATTACAAATACCATATTTTAACGAAAAAGCTTAGAAAAATGGTGGAAATTAGACGCTGTTAGCAGTTTGAGTGAACATGTATCTGTCATTGAATTTCGTTATTTCTTTCCATGTGGAATGTTAAAACTCTGCGTAAATTGTTGATTACGTTAAGGAAAACGAAATCAATTAGGTAATTGATGTATACTTTGCGAAATTCTGAAAGGGTGTTTTGAATCTCTGAGATATGAAAACTTGGTAACATTCAGAAGAGTCTACAGCTACAAAGGAGTGTTAGTTGATTTATTCGCAAGATAACAGTTAATAAACAAATATTTTTAAATAGTTACTTTGGTTTGGAGTATTTTCGTGTTGCTAATTATTTGTTAACGGATATCATACCATTGTTGATTTGCAGGTTGCAATTGTAATTTACGGAGTGGTTCATTTTATTTGGAGGCTTTAAGGAAGTGCAATTGAAGAATTTGCGCGTTATCGTTGGAACCTTTGTGATATTATAAAATTATTTATCAAAATAAATATCTCTTTATTGTTTTAACGGTGTTCTTTAAAGAATTCACTACTACTTCCCTTTGCTTGTCGAAGGAATAGTGATGTAGCCGGTTTTGGAATGCGTAGTGATTTAATCTGAAAGAGTGATAATCTACGCAGCATAAGAATACTAGGATTTTCTTCAATAGGATATACCTATAACGCGTTATATTCGATGTACGTAGCCGCCCTACATTTGTTATTATGTATATGTAGTAATCGCAAAACAAACCTAAGCTCAACGTACATTTTTTCGCAAGCCCTGATGAAAGATAATCTTTTACGCAGCCGTATTGAGTGTAACTGAAACATTTCATGGGAGGCTTGATGACGCACTGAGGAAATAATACCGGTTTACGATTATCACGCATTTCACACAAGTATTACTACGTTGCCTATCAGCTTCGTTAACTATGCAATGTCCTCGAAATGATAATTAAGAGAGATACATGTAGTCAACATAAATGCATGTATTTACAAAATAAAAACAGTTAAACAGTACATATTCACATTAAAAAGGGTGGAAAAAAATCACAGATGTAGATTTTTTATGGGTACATGATTGTCAAATTAAAGTCCACTAATCGTTTTATCCACAATATGTGGATCAGTTTCCCTTAGATGATTGTGACACTGGACCAGTCTTTGCAGCTTTCAGCACCACCTGATCCTTCAGAAGAAACTGGTTATGACCTTTCTATGCAAAGATTGAGATTGTATTCATTTGACCACCTCCGGCCACACTGAGAAATATCTAACGATATATACATATCAGATGAATTAATCTTACCTCAGGTGAACAATCCCTAATCTTAGCAACAATGAATATGTAAACAAGGGAGGGAACAATAGTAGAATCGGTATGAACAGTCCATATATCCCATAATAAACTTGAAGAATCCTAAAACTTCCGATTTATCTTTCACACTTTGTCTTCTGCAAAATGCAAATGTTACACAAATGCCTCTCCTCTCTGAACGCTACAGTCAACTGAAAAAGACTAAATCTTCAAACTTTATACTTCTTTGGGCAAAGTTTAAGAATGGAGTCCCAAGAGATGCGAACGCACAATGACCTTGAGCCGACCAATCAGAAAATAGGAGGAATTTTGCATAAAATTTAACGTATATTTACAAAAAATGCATAAAAAAAACATTAAACGGATTATATTTCTCTTATGTGACTTAAAAATACGTTCCAGTTGTGATGAAGAGTATCAGTTGCTAATTTGGACTAGTTTCTGTAGATGTAATCACCAAAGAGACTGAAGGTGTGCTGTTTTGGGAATGGTTCATCTCTCTTCTCTTGCTGTGTAGTCCTCTCCTCAGCCCTCGGTTTAGTTACTATGGTTCCAGTAAGATCATTGGCGACTACATACAAGGGAAATAAGAATTACAAACGAACTTGAAATAAACGAAAAATCTATTCCTAATCGCTACCCTAACCCTAACCCTAACCCACCCTAACCCTAACCCCTAAACCATAACCCTAAACCCTAACCCTAACCATAATCCTAACCCTAACCCTAACTAACCCTAACCCTAAACCCTAAACCTAACCCTAACCACAATACTCGCCTTAACCCCTATCCTAACCCTAACGAGATGTTAACACATTGTCCAAACAGTAATAAAAGTGTTATCTGGGTGAAACTTGCTCCTTATTTGATGAATAGGGTTGATATTTCAGCTATGATAATGACAGGAACCGTTAGCCAACGACTAGCATGAGTTCAAGGTCATTTGAGCGTTGAAGGTTTTGGGACCCTATTCTTAAACTTCGCCAAATACATCTTGAACTAAGTAGTCTCGCAACATGGTGTGCTGAATCCTGTCTAAACTTTAACATTGACAAATGCGGCTGGATTTGTATCGGCAACAGTAACCTTGACCTAAATCTTGAAATAAATGGGCGAAAACTAGCCAAGCTCAACTCAGTCGTAGATCGCGGTATTTGATACTCTAGTAACCTAACGTTCGCTGAACAGACTGATTATGCCAGACGTAAAACACAAAGGCTGATAGGATGCATAACACGCAATTTCTTTTGTTGTGAAACTAAGGTTTTATTATACAAAGTATGTGTCCGACCTATCTTAAAATACTGCCCGTTTATTCTTAGCAGACTCAGACAAAATGACAAGCTTAAATTAGAGGGAGTGCAACGGCAGTTTACCTCAAGAACTATTCGTTTAGAAAGTGGTCTGGAATACCATGAGTGATGCGACAGACTAAGATTAGAACCACTCTGGAAAAGACGTCTTAAGCTAAACCTTATCTTTTACTATAAGCTAACTAATCTTCTCTTGCATTCCTCCGAGCCAATAACTAGACCTACCACTGTCATCAGTTACAATCTTAGAAATTATCACAACCTAGCTGCCATACAGCATTGTTAGACTTGGATGCGGTACAACTTCTTCTTAAATAAGTTTTCAGTCATTTAGAATAAACTACCAGCTAATGTGCGCGATGCAAACACACTTCCAGTGTTCATCTCCTCAGTCACCAGACTGCTCAAAGATGACAATGCACTCATACGTCTGACTCTTACACCCTCTTTTTCACCCCACATATCTATTTTAAGTTCATTAAATGTGTAGTTACAACAGACTACAATTATAAATTTTAATATTATTGGAACTAGATGATAAACATTTCTACACAGGACAGTAATATTAGTTCACACATAATATAAAAGTTAGCATAACGGGACTAGTTAGTTAATGAACGAAAATAAGCATAGTTACTGGACAGAATATATATGTATATATTTATTAATCACTCCTTAAGGACTCCTCTTGCTTTCTTTTGCGTTGCTGTTGTTTGTCTACTTTTTTGCCTCGCCATTTTAGCTTCCATTTGACTTTTTGAATGAGAATGAAGAATGTAGATATTTGACCATTTACAATGACAAATGATATGCAAACATTATTGGTCCCGTATCTTTTACTTGCCTAGTTAATAACGAATTAACTTTCCCCACAACGCAACCTGGATTACGTTTGTGGAATATACTCTTATACCAATGGAAAAGTATCAATTTGTAATACAACGTTACGATTGTTACTTATAACATAACTGATCGTATCTGTAAAAATAGCTTTCTTATTACCCAATTTGGATATAAATCAAAAATAAGATTCGGATTTGTACACCTAAGTTATATTGTGGAATTACTTTAAGCTTTATTTTTTCCCAAGTATTTGTAATCCATCCAAAACTCACTTGGGTTTTTTTGTCAATGCGAAGTCAATATTTCTATATTTCATGATGTGCTCCATTGAATGACTAGTTATCATATTGTTCCCACAAACCAAAGAATAAAACGTCAGCAACCATGTAGTTTTACCATAAACTAAATTTATGTCATTTAAATAATACTTATGCATGCCCGTACATTTGGTGTGTCCTACACAGGTAGGAAAAAATGTGTATTTTATTAAAACATTATTAAGTATGATTTCTAATGGTATATGTAATTTATCATATTGATGATGGCCGTAAACTGGCGTCCCTCATGTACAAAATGAGAATATACTATTATTATTATTATTACATTTCGACGACTGTCTTTTGATAAATTTCTTTGCAGCTTGCCGGAAACCTGTACTCGATCGTAAATTTCTCTATCAGCTGTTGTACAGTACCTGTTTCTGTTGCAGGAAAAAAAGAATATGGTTGATTCCGGATTCGTGATAATAATAATATATTTCTTCCTGTTCATGCAGGAACATACCAATTTTACAGGCATGGATAAGTTATCATATAAATTACACATAATTTGATGTATATGGAATTACAGTTTGGTTGTTCTTTCTGTCATTAGAGTCAGTCGGAACAGTCTGCTACAAAGTCTGTTTGTGTAACACATAAAGAGATATAGAAATATTGTTTTCGCATTGACAAAAAACCCAGACATCAGATGAATGTAATACAAATATCTGGGAAAAATAAAGCTTGAAGTCAATCCTCCTATATAACTTTGTTGTGAACAGCACCCTTGGCTTAAATTCTATTGATGTATTATGTTGAGATCAGTGATATATTTATTCCATTTTTCAGCAGTCTTATCGTAGTTTTATAACAGGGAAGAAATTTGATCGTGGATGGGAAAACTAGATAAGGTCATGTTAAGTTGTTTTACTGCATGAAATGGTGCCGAGGTCTATTCCAGAGTTCTCCATTTGCTCCATTTGTGTCTGCATGGCGGACAGCCGCACTTTTGTGTGGCGTTTTATTTTTTATTTTTGATTACAGCTTGATTCCACACCGTGTTTTTGGTACAAGTATGGAATTTTCAGCGTGGATATCGGTAGCCCAAAATTCGCAGGCCGACCATAGATATCAGGTGTGCGTCGGCGAGGGCTTGGACCCCGGACCATGTGCATGGTCGGCGAGAGTCCTAACCACTGTGCCACCGACGCTAAAAGTCAGTGGAATGCATAGATACAGGTGAAGTTTAGTGTTTACAGCTGGGCAGTAACTGCAACATGTTTTACGATCACTTATAACATTCACTGTTTACTGCAAAAAAAATTAACTGAGTTAAATGTACACTTCAACATTCTAGTAATTTGGTGGATTTAAATACCATCCTCGTGATCAGGTACGTAAGGACATCTGGGTGTACGTCATTTTGTCCTGTTATTGAGTTTAGTTTCATAAACTTCCCCCTTTTGTTAATGTCCTGACGCCATATTATTTGTGTCCGTTCGAAGTCAATTCTCAGAATTATTTTGGAATGGCGTAGAAGTAGTATCCGACGTCTGTTAAAGTTATGGACGAAAGGCTTAGAAGAGGTTGCTATATCCATTTAGGGAGGATTCATCGATGTCTGCAAGTAAGTGCTTCGCATCATATTCCTAAGTGCCCCTGGAAGCAAACAGAACCTTTAACAGCTATTAATGGTGAGAACGGAAGCCGTAGCTCCTCTGTTGCGAAACATATTATAGAGACGACATAAAATCGACGTTTGCACATTTTAAAACCTACCTGTAAAACCTGTTTGGATTCTATCCTAAAGTTTGTGGGAGCCCAAGTGTGATTAGGAAGCTTAAACCACCTTTGCGAGTTCCAAAACTATTCGTCGTCATATGAAACCTTCTTTGTTAAACTTCGTTTTGATACCAGTCATGGTAGATGCACTGATACCTCCATTATTTGGTTTAGTGATCTTCATTGTTACTTTGACCTTCAATATGTGCTTTTAATTCGACCTAAATTTATTTCCTCACCTCTTAACTATTTATAAATTTCATATATGCTCCTATGACAAGTCGATGCGTGACCAGATTGTCCAAAACGTGTTGTGCAAATACAACACCACACGATTCAGACAAATTACGTCTTATTACTTTGTATAAATATCCACTTCTGTTAAAAATGGTGACTGGTGTAATCACATATTGATATAAACTTCCATTAATTCTTACTGTGCTACTTCGTTAATATTATATTGGTAGTTGTATTCATGTATAGATCCTGTGAACCCTTGTTTTCTTTTTTAGCTACTCTGTAACTCCAGCGACCTAGTGGGATTCGTCGCTGAAGAAATTGGTTTTCAGTATCGTTGATTTTGTACTGTGTGTTGAATCACATGAGTTGAATAGATACGTGAAATTACACAGAGTGAATGCATCTATGCCATTAACAAAGATTTGCAGTCATATCTCTAGTAGTTCTTCTGGATGAGCGTCAATGATTTTATGAACCAATTCCAGTTTTTCATTTGACCGACCCAAACACCATTTAAATCTTAACGTGTTCAGGCTAACATTGCCCCTCGAGGAAGGCGATGGCTTGGTATGCCATCACGTGTTCTAGCCATCTCAACCTATTCAGCTTCCATACCTTGAAGACTAACTTACCCTCCTCACCTAAACACTTTATGTGTAACCTCAACATCACTCGCAATATTATACTGCTTAACTAATGAGATAGAACACTGACACCTATAATCAAATACAGGTATTATTTTCATATATTCCAGCATCAGGGGTTACTTCTCATAGTCCAGGTGGAAAATATCGTCAGCAAACTGTAAGTTGATGAGACTATTCCCTGATAAGCCTCTAAAGTCAGTTATAGACTATCCTCCTAATATATGTGGGATTCGATTGAACTGATATGAGGATGACAGTTTGAGAAGTCAGCCCACTTGTAAATGTGTTTTCTCGGATAATTCACAAACAGTATCTAGTGAATAGAAAACATTCTGTAGACTTTATGAAACTCATAAACTGATACACTAGTTTTGCAGGCAATGTAGTGTTTCCTTAATAAAGTGAGAATTGGATAATTCGGCTGCATAAAAACGAGAGTGGTATCCTGGCAATACCAGTGACTGCAACAAGTCTAGGACGTATGCACTACAACTTTTACTTTACCGAATACCCCGGCAGATTTTAAATAAACGCCTAACAAATATCAAATTTATACAGGAAGTCAGTAAGATTTAGCATACTAAAAGTACTTTCGGCTTCCACAGGAGTTCTTTATGGCGAATTTATTCCTTCAAGGGCCTGCACAGATTACAGCTTCAATTAAATGACATTGACTTGGAAGAAATTTCATTTTGTGCAGATGAAAAGAGACTTTCGACAGGCGTAGAAGAATGCGTTGACATCGCAGTTAATCTCCGCTGAAATTCTAATGGAAAGTTGCGTTATGGTAGACACTGATAAGGCAGTTTCTACCATCTTACATTAAGACGACACACAATGATTAATTATGTCACCTTGTAAGTTTTAAGTAGAGCGAATTTATAGTAAGGAAATAACACTAATTTCCATGTTATGGGCGCAGAAACTCGTATACCGCAACTCGTGTGAACTGCAAAGCTTCGTGAGTCTTTATATTTAATACAACGTTCGTGTCTTTTGTCAGGACTGTCATATCTGCTTAACGCAATAAATTAAATAAATAATTACGGAAAGTCGTATGAAACCCGAAGTCTACTGAGGACAGCAATAAGAAAAATTAAGCCAATGTAATCAGTTTATCAGACTGGAAAATGTATGTGGTTTTGTAAAAAAATATGTGGTTGATACGTCACAGTCTAATTTTTAATGACTCTGCACATAAATAAAAATTCGCTGCTCTCGCTTTTGGTTTTTGGTGGCAAAGGTATTCATTTGAACATTATTCTGCAAAAGCATACAAAAATGTTATTTGAAATTGTATTCAACTACCCTTAAGGCTGTTGTATTCAAAAATTAGGGGTATGTATGGTTTGTCCAGGTACATTTCCACACAACTTCATTGGGTAATCAAGTATGAATTTATTTATTTATTTCATTTTTGATTACAGCTTGATTCCACACTGTATTTTTGGTGCAAGTATGGAGTTTTCATCATGGATATCGGTAGCCCAAACTTTGCAGGTCGACCATAGATATCAGGTGTGCGTCGGCAGGGGATAGAACCTCGGACCATGTGCGTGGTCGGCGAGAGTCCTGACCACTGTGGCACCGACACACAGCAACTTAAATGATAACAAATATAGAGAAACGATACTCGAGCATCACATTTGTTGTTTTTGGTTTTAAGTTTCTGATTTAGGAGAATTGTATGACGTAGGTGCGCGAATTTATCTTCGGGTGAATTTGCCTGTTACACTCACAAAAAGACTAACTTCTTTTACCTAGGTCTTAATTAGTACTCTGACTATCCTGCAAGTACTGAGGAACGAGTGAAAAGCAGACATAAAAGGATTCGCAACGTGCCTGTTACCACAAGTATATTTATAATGAATGTGATTAGAATTTAATAATGTAAAAAGGTTTACAACTTATCTGTACCCAGAGGAGTAGCGAACTTGAAAAATGTGCTCATAGAAGAGCACTGCGAAGGAGCAAGCGTACAAGTGCTAAAATATACAGAAAGTAAAGTACAGTGAAGTGAAGTTCCGTATCGCCGAAAAAGAGATACTCCGAATTTGATGTGGTGTGCCACCATGAAATCAAGGAAACATGAAAAATGTTACTACTAGCTGTAATCATCCACTGGAAATAAAGTGAAAACTGCAGCATAGGGTAGAAAATTTGGTATCAGTCCCGTTGTTTATAAGTGACAGGTGCACTGAATTCTTATTGTGAGGCAAAGGAGGCCTAATGGTCAAAGAGAAAAAACAACACACACAACTCAACTCTCAAGAACTAAAGGCCCTCAAAAAGCTGAAAAATAGGAAGGACATCGTCATTTTACCAGCCGACAAAGGAAGAACAACAGTAGTCATGGACAGAGAAGAATACACCAAGAAAGCTGAAGAACTACTCAAAGATGAAGATGTATATCAACAACTCCCAACAAATCCCATACAAACATTGGACAACCGCATCCAAAGGACCTTAAACAAGCTCAGCAAAACTGGACAGATCACAAAACAAGACCAATGGCGAATGAAATCCAATGGACCAGTCCTACCTCGATTCTACGGCAGACCCAAAATACACAAGGCAAATATCCCGTTACGACCAATTGTATCACTCCCAGGAACTCCAACATATAATTTGTCCAAGGAATTATACAGAAAACTAAAACACCTAACGGAATCTTGTGATCACTCCATCAACTCTGCTATCCAATTCCTAGAGAAAATCAGAGACATCCAAATAGATGAACAAGAAATAATGGTATCCTTCGACGTGACAGCATTATATACCTCTATCGGACAAAAACTAGCAAAAGAAACCATGGAGCAATTACTTAGCAACGACGAACAACTTCCACAACAATCAAAAATGCAACACACAAGCTGGATGGAATGCATAAATCTATGCCTAACAACATACTTCCAATTCAACGGCCAAATATATGAACAAGTCAAAGGAACACCCATGGGATCGCCAATATCAGGTTTGATTGCAGAAGCAGTGATGCAAAGACTCGAAAACATAATTCTACCAAAGATCAAACCCAAGATTTGGATACGCTACGTCGACGACACATTTGTAATAATCAAAAGAAACGAATTAGACAAAACTCACAACTTAATAAACAACGTCTTCAACGACATCAAATTCACAAGAGAAGAGGAATCCGAGAACAAAATACCATTTTTGGACGTCTTAGTCAGGCGAACAACTACAGGAGAATTAGAAACTCAAGTTTATAGGAAATCAACTCACACAGACCAAATACTGAATTACAACAGCAACAACCCAATAGCACACAAAAGGAACTGCATACAAACACTATTCAAGAGAGCAAGGACTCACTGCAGCACTCCCACCTTAAGAAAAATTGAAGAAAAGTATCTCATGGACGTCTTCCAAAAGAATGGATATCCCGGAATTTCATCAAGAGACATATACCCCCAAGCCAACCTACCAAAACAAAAGCCACCAAGGAAAACACAAAGAAAATCGCCTTACCATATATAAAGGATATCTCAGAAATCACTAAAAGACTCTTCAAACCTTTAGGAATTGACGTCGTACACAAACCAACAAAGTCGCTGCACTCAATTCTATGTCAACCAAAAGACTCAACAGCGAAAGAAGACAAAACCAACATCATCTACAAAATAAACTGTAACAACTGCGAAAAACACTACATTGGCCAAAGTGGACGTCCCCTTCGTCTTCGTATCCACGAACATAAGCTAGCCGTCAAAAGACATGATATACACTCCCTCATTTCACTACACACAGACAACCACGGACATCAATTCGACTGGGACAACGTTCAAATATTAGACAAAGGAAATAACAAGAATGCTAGAGAATTTTTAGAAGCTTGGCATTCCAGTGAATCATCAATCAATAGACACATCGAGATAGACAAAATTTATCAACCAATAAGAAAGAAACTTCACACACAAAGGGTCAAAGTTCAAGTCACAGAAACAATCAGTTCCAATACAAGTAACCTAGAAGGTGTGAAAACACACATAAACAACCAATCACGTCCAAGGTCACCAGGAGGAATGATTAATAAACTCGTGGAGAAACCTAAAAGCTCACTTCAAATTGAAGTATGCGCTGAAGATGTCACCCAGTAAGGTGATGAAAGCTTCGCAAACTAACCATCCAGCTCAGAGGACAAAACCACATCAAAATCATCCACCTGAGCCAGAAACCTTCTGTATCATATTTATTTAATATGAAGACTCACGAAGCTTCGCAGTTCACACGAGTTGCGGTATACGAGTTTCTGCGCCCATAACATGGAAATTAGTGTTATTTCCTTACTATAAATTCGCTCTACTTAAAACTTACAAGGTGACATAATTAATCATTGTGTGTCGTCTTAATGTAAGATGGTAGAAACTGCCTTATCAGTGTCTACCATAACGCAACTTTCCATTAGAATTTCAGCGGAGATTAACTGCGATGTCAACGCATTCTTCTACGCCTGTCGAAAGTCTCTTTTCATCTGCACAAGAGAATAATTGTCATAGAAAGACACAAAAACGATGAAAATTGAGGCCGTTTGGGGCGAAAGACAGCTGATGTTCTCTCGTGAACAGTGAATAATCGAGATGAGAACCTGTGAAATGGAATGATGTCATATTACACTGCGAATTGCGTCTTTTTTTTATCGAAATTTATCAAGGGAACCAAATGTATGAAATATGTTAATCACTGAATTTTGATGGTAATTTCCGCAAACTACAGTGAAACTGGCCGTCCATTCCTATTACTTATCCAAGAGATGTTAATCTGTAGTGAAAACTACTTTCGGATAAGCCTCCCGTGGTGTATAAACTCTTGACTTTCTTTTCTCAGTATCACTTAATAGTTGTAGTGTCCTTTTAGAGAATACTTATTTAATACCCTCGTATGGAAAATGACTGAATCCAGAAAATTCTGTCCAAAGTTACCGTTTTGTTGTCGTGGTGGTCATTATACAATCTGATATTTTGAGACTTTGAGAGTACTTTAAAGACTGTATATTTCAAGTTTAATGAGTGCTTATATCAGTAAGATAGAGTGCATAATTAAAATGTTTCGGGGATTAAATAATTCTCGGGTTTCTAGTTTCTGCTGTTTTGTACTTCATTATCCTAACTGTTGTGAGGCTTTTTTTTAAAGTAAATTACAGTAGACTTTTTTGCATGAAAACATTTTACCACTTTTAATTATTTACATATTTATTTGTTGTTTTTTTGTTTGTTTATGTTTTCAGTTATCAAAGTCTACAGAAAATACTGCACCGCATATCCCTAGTTATCCTGTTGTCCCCAACAGACAGTATAGATAAATGAAAATCCACGCTTTTTTGTATTTTCGTCTTTTTAGTTGTTAGTCTTTTTTACAATTAAAATTAAAACACCGTATCGCTTGAATTGACCCCCATTGTTGATCTTCTTTACTTATTGTATAATTTTACTGACACTAGAAATGATTAATGAGAAAAATATGCTATATGCTAATAAAACTTACCATTGTCTCATTGAATTTTTAATTCGTTGACATGCTAGATAAAATAATAAAATGGAAAAATCAAAGGTTTTTTTCACAGCTGGAGCAGGTAAATGTCTAGTTCAGGATGTGTTAAAAGTGATCATGATCGGTATCAATTATATCTTGAGAGAGAGATAGGTATGTGGTGAGAGCAGCCTGCTAGCCAATTGGTTGACATTAATCTATGTCAATGTCTAGGTCACTAATATGGGCCGTGAGAAAATATGAACGAGGTTGTTTCAACAACCAATCACAGCAAACTTAAACGTGGGCAAATATGATTCGCAGATAGATGGCTCCAATTTCCGAGGAACTCAAAAACAACCAATCAGAAGACTGCGTTTGTCTACTTGACTAGGCTATAATAATGTATGTGAAATTTATATAAATACGTGTTGATTTCCGTAATAAAACGATCTGTTCCCTGGCCCTTGTCTTCTGTTGTTACAGGTAGACATCTTAAGTTTTCGTCTTGGTAGATGGTTGGTAGCGATTGGCTGGAGTGTGGGGAAGCGCGGAGTATGCAACCCCCCCAAGTCAACGAACTTTAGCTTTCAATTCTACTCTATCTTGAGTCATAAGAAAAAGGTACAAACAGAGAAAATTTTCTTTTCGACGATTCATTTTCATGAGCTGTACAATCGTAATTATAATTAACACAGAAGTTTTTTGACCAATCAGATACTAGTAAACTTTGTCTCTGAAAATTCTACTACATAATGTGAGGTGTAAGAAGGGATGACTAATCCTAAGTTAGAAAGGAGACAGAAGTTGACATGACCTAATAAGTGTGAGATAATGACTAATCAATAAGCTAGTGTAGAATGGACAGGAACTAGTGGAAAGGCTAAAAAGTAGTTTTGTATAAGATGTGTGAAAAAGCAATGTTATTAATAAACAGTAATATAGTGGTAATAAAATATGGATGGTGGGAATAGTAATAATAATAAAAGTATTAAGAACAGTAATAATGATAGTAATAGTGAACTTACATATTAAAAGAGAGGAGCAAAATTATGGTAAGAAATTAACTCTGGTCATTGTAGGGCCAGAGAAGGTATGTATCGTTTTTGTATGCACAGGTCAGGTTTCAGGTCTCGAATAGCTAATGCCTCAGCTATGTACAGATGTCGTATCCGGAGTCCTTTTGTACGATATTGAGGGATTCTGTGTACCACTGTGAAGCATTCATGTGGAGGTGCTCGATGTCCGGAGCTGACAAGGTGTTCGAGGATTGAGCTGTTGCTATTCTTCTTTTCTCCTCTGGCTAACCAAGCTGGGCAGTGTTCCAGGATACGTTTGTGGACTTGACGTTGCGTACGGCCGATATACTTTGCTCCACATGAGCAAGTAAATTTCGTAAAATCCACATATCACCAAAATTAAGATGTCTCTTTTTAGCTACTTAACTTGAACACTGTTTGTGAAGACTGAGAAATATATATCAATATACATTATAATAGAGGTTTTTGTATTTCCCAATTAATGAAAACAAAACGAGATTGTTTTTACTGACGTTTCGCTATTTAATGCTAATAGCTTTCTCAAAGTATTATTATTATATCAATATAGTTGAAGGAGAATAATATTTTGATAACAGAAATGTTTTTGAGAACTTCCAGCTTCTTTTTATTATCATCATCATCTAATAATGCTGAGTAGTTCATTAGACGTTACCAAGTTCTGAAGGGAAGTTGACGTAAAAGCAGAGGAGTGTAGACCATTTGTTCTCAATTATGTGCGCGAGTGGCAAATGATTGACTTCAAATTTTGATGACCATGAGCTCTTAACAATACATGAACTCATTGATGTGTGGATTGCTGAAAAGTTTCAAGGTAAGTTCAACAGTGTTCTGTATTCAATGTCAATCTGTGGTGAAAATAATTTTGAAACAAATCAAATTCTCAAAAGAATGGATACTGAACAAAGAATACTCCTTTCGATGACTTCATCATCAAGCTCTACATTATAGTGAATGAATGAATTAGTGTTATGAACGACATTAATGTTTCAATAACATCGAATCAATAATATTGATAGATTACAGCTGAATCGCATCAACATAAAATAAGCTGAATGTCAGAAGAATTAGGAAGGATAATAGTACAAATTCATGAGTTTATAGTTTCTACTGAAGGCCAGGGCAATAGTAGGGGCTGGGCTTGCTTCTTTTGGATACAGAGCGCTGGTTGTTTGAGGCAAATCGCAATAGCCTTTGCTGTTTGGAGCCTGCGGTGCTTCGATGTTTTCGACAGTTTATTTAGCACCCGGTATAATATAGAGAAGGATTCATCTACGCTGGCTTTGTGGCCGGTTTGCACCAGATGTTCCAATATCGAGCTTTTAATAGTTTTCACTACACCTTTACTTAGCTCTGCTGGGAGATGTTCTCGAGCACGAGCATTACAATTGATCGGCTATCAAAATTTATCTCTGCTTGGCGGTTAATTTCAATGTTTGACCTCTACTCCCTCAACAAGAATTTTATTCTTCCAGTTTCTCATCAGCAAAACGTGATGAGTTGTGCTTTGTAAATACTCACGTGTGTATTGTGCACCTAACTTCAAACTAAAATGAAGAGCTACTTGTCATCAATGGACTTTGAACTCCACAGAGTGTGTATTACAATTGGAGTACAATTGTAATAATTCCAGATATAGTAGATACAGTAAATTTTTTAATGAAATTGATTATACTTACCTCTCTGCTGAATTGATTTTTGCATATATGCAACAAGTTCCATTCTAGCGATGTGTGCAGAAATTGACAAGCCTAAATTTTGATATCCTTTCCTAGCCAATGTTTCATATCGGCAATGAAGCCTTTTGCGTATTTCTTGTCCAATATCTGTTAGTGATGAAGGTTGGAATGTCTTTCGTTGTTGCTCCAAATTGATCTGTGATAATCTTGGTAGTTCATGTGTCGTAGCTTCTTCCCTGCATATGTATATGATAAAGAATAACACAATAATAACATTATATTAATCTGACAGTTTGTGTTATCGATCATTGTACGCCTTAAGGAAGGAAGTATCATTTTATCAATCCACTTTCAAACCTCTATGGTAGTTAACAAAATTGATTTTTATTCACCTTTTACTTCTAAGATTTTTGTGTAAATGTCCGGTGTGAATTACCATCCAATTTTTAATTGGTATTTAATGTTTGTTATTCAAAGTTGCAAAGATGTTTTCTGTGTAATGTGAAATTTAGCATAGTGTATGGATCCGTCCGTCTCCACTTAGATCCTTTTCAAAAATGTATTCTCAACAGTGTTTACCTTTCGTTCCGCTTTGTTACTCTTTTTTTTGTATTCCTGTTTTTTTTCGATGCCTATGAACAGAATCGTGTTTTTGTTGATCGTCTTCATTTAGATTTGATTTTATCTTACGGGTAGTATTAGCGAGTGGTTTTCAGTTTTATATGCTTGAAGCTATTGTCTGAATACTGTCCTTATTTGTTTTGTTAGCTGACCGGTTTTTTTTACACATGTTTGTCTTCACGGTTAAGAGATTACAAGTTGCAAATGATTGCCTCGAAAAACGCGCGCCTTTCTTCCATGTTTAAACTAAATGTTGTAAATAATGGTCGCCGAAGTTGGAAGTGATAGCCCATTGGATTCCATCCCAGTGACCGAGTATTATGGAAGTTCGACTTGTAACCTGTAGGTCCTGGGTCCGATCCCTAGTGGGATCAAGGGTGCGTACTGTGAGGAGTCGTAGGCAAGGACGAAACAACCATCCAGTACCCTCTGGTTTTCAGTAGTTCTCTAACTGAAGTTATTTCGTGATCAAAACTGAAATAATAGTTTGTTAGTCATCAGTAGGATTTCCTTCATAAATTCAGAATATATTTTACTAGTTTCAAATAAAGAATATATGACACTTAAAAGCATTAGTGGTTAGTGTTAAGATGGGGGGAGACATTTGTATGTTTTCCAGCATGATATGTAAACTAGACATTTGACCCTGACTTAGGTTAAAGGTCGTGTAATTGTATTAGTTCACAGGTGGTTTCCAACATGAGTGTGATGAGCTGCCTGGGTCTCGACAGGAATGGAGAAGTTAATAAATAAATACATTTCAGGTTTCTTAAAATTTGTTGTATAACTTCACACAGAAGTGCAGCAATTCAACAACAATTAGGCCGAGAATAATGAGAATTTAATGGATCTACGACATTATAATGAGTGAGTGAGTCTACACCATTGCGAATAATTTAGAGCGATATCACCAACATTCTCAAGCCATTCGTTTTTATTGTCTTGAGTTGAGGAGCTCAACCAGAAAGTTTTTATCTCCCTACCTGGCTTAAACCTACAGTTGAAGATTTCATGGATTGATGCCAGGTTTCGATCTAATCATCCATAACCTTTTTCTAATATAATTTAATATTAGCTAACGTTAGTATACAATTGGTGGATGGTGGCTAGCAGTGGAATCCAGGATGCGCATTTCGTCCTAATTGAGACTCGTCAGCTGGATGTACCTGCATTTCTCAGCGAGTGATGATGTTCCCACCGAGGCTCGAACCCAGTACCCATAGTTTCGAACGCCAAAGAGTTATCCAGTAGACCACTTGGGCCACGAGAGCCACCTCTTGTGCAACGGGTCATATTAATTATTGAATTGAATTTTTGATTTTCCCGTCGATTGATTGGACCGAAGTGCTCGGTCTAGTGGATAACGCTTTGGCGTTTGAAACTATGGGTATTGGGTTCGGGCCTCGGTGGGAACATCATCACTCACTGAGAAATGCAGGTACATCCAGCTGACGAGTCTCAAATAGGACGAAATGCGCATTCTGGATTCCACTGCTAACCACCATCCACCAATTGTATACTAATTAAATACCCAGACACCGTCGAAGCATCTGCACAAGAAGCCGACATGTCAACCTGAGACCGAGCACTTCGGTCCAATCAATCGACGGGAAAATCAAAAATTCAATTCAATAATTAGCTAACGTTACTCAATGTAGAAGGTGGTGGTTGGCGTGTGTAATACGTCTCCTGGCCATCTGTCACAATTCTATCGACTAGTCTTCCCTCCTTACTTTACGTCTAACCTCGATATTACTCATCATGTTTTGTCACATAACACAGCAGGCTACTCAAACATCTATGATCATAGACAGCTAGACTATTCAATTCTTTCAACGGTCGAGTTTCATAGATATAAAAGAAAGCAAACTGCTGCAGAGTAAATACATCCTTTGGTCAATAGCTAGATATCAGGTCTGTTCCAAAGATAACGTAATTTGGCAAATGCCGTGCGAACCTTGTGTTTCGTTAGTGGTCAGCCCATTTGTGCTGATGCGACTCCTTAAGTAAGTGAATTGATCAGCATACTCAACCGTTTCAGTTCTCATCTTTAAACTGAGAGTCAGTGCAGACTAGTTCTACATTTGGCGGAAACTAATTGCCTGCCGAACATACCATGATTTCTGCTCAAGGTGTTTAGCATTTTTATCTAGAAGGGCAATATCATTTGCATGTTTTAAATCGACAAGACTGTTGCCCTAGTGATAAGCCACTCCTTAAGTCAATCACCTCGTTTAGAGTCATAGCCATTAGTGCATCTATGATTAAACTAAATAAAAAGGAAGACATCAGACATTCCAATGGTTGTCATTTTTTGGGGTGACAACTCTCCCTAAGCTCTTACAGGGTTGCGTGAGTTCGAGTATCTTGATCACTGGGCTGTACTTCCTTGACACCCGCTTCATTGTTGGACATGACCACAGTACCTCTCCGTTGACGGAAGTTAAATGTCGTCTTCAGTTAAAAACTATGCTAAGTGTTGGACACCGATGACGTTTTTTGAATATTTCTGTAAATTATCCTAAAGTTTTCTTAGTCTATTCCTAGTTAAGTCACATCTCATTCATAATTAAGGCAGTGTGACTTGAACTGGATTGTGTGAGGAACATATCTATATAAACGAGTTTTTCTGAATCATATCTAATATGTCACAACAGAATGGTGTTAATTGACATAACAGTGATACAATATTATCTATTTAGTAATGATTTTTAGGGAACAGTTTATTGCTCATAGCCATACTCAGGTGCTCACGTGACTTTCAGATTCTGTTTATGTGTTTCTCTTGTTTCTTTTCTTCGGATTTTATTGCTAATAACATTTATTTTCTCTGTATCTCCGGCATTGATGGTGCGCCGTTTCTGTTCAAAGCGTTCGGTGTAGATTTGATGAACAAAGATTCAGGGGTCAATTTTTTCTCCACCTACCTTTATTACGTTTAAGAACTATGGCTGTATCCAACCTTATCTCGTGGGTGTATATTAGTACGTGCATTGCAGTGACTAAGTTTTTCTTTAAGTTGGCCATTTTTTGTGCCAATTGTTCTACATGCACCGAAATCCTTATTTCCCCAAATGACCTATATGACCCGAATCTACTGGACTGACGCATGTGGTTGGCCTCATAGTCATTGCAATGTATTTTGTAGATTAGGTTATTTTGTCTAATCGTGTCAGTAAGATCTTTCTGCCTGTAGAGTTTGTCCCTTAGTGAGTTTGTAGATTTGAATGCTTCCCTAGT
The DNA here is from genome assembly GCA_944472135.2 of Trichobilharzia regenti. NCBI lineage: Eukaryota > Metazoa > Platyhelminthes > Trematoda > Strigeidida > Schistosomatidae > Trichobilharzia > Trichobilharzia regenti. The sequence goes on along the minus strand of OX235262.1, from coordinate 128,939,186 downwards.
TCCCATTTTATTAAGAATCATACTTAGCGTTTCGGATATACGGCAGCACCGTGGATGTTTTAAGTCCCTTCTTTCTATGTTCCGCTAATGTTTATTCCTTTCATCAGATTTCCTGAACTTCTTAATACATTCTGTGGAATAGTTGTTTGACGAAAATTCTTTCTGCAAGCATTTTTATTTCTTTTAGAGGATAATAAAAACTAGTAAATCGCATGCAAAAGATGACTTTTTTGGTCGGCTGACAAATTGTTATCAATGGCTTATTTTGACGAAGCTTATTGCGTGCACCTGTTCCTGAATAAATGTATATAGTTGGATGAACTTTGAAGTAAAACAGTTTACTTCGCTGTCAGAATGACTCTTCTATACTTTAGAAAGCCTTTGACTTATCACCCGTTTTTGGTTTTAAATGGTGTATAGAAACTTGTCCTTTGTTTAAAATTGTTTTATAGAACTCGGTGTAAATCACCCGTAAAATGCAATGCTGAGGTTAAAGCTGTTATTTTGGTAATCAACTTGGATGAAGTCTAAAGTATCCAGCCAGTTCATCTCGCAGATTGTAGCGCTAACGTCGGGTTTTCTGTCGCTGGTGATTTCTTTAAAAATTTACCAAAGCCCACGGTCATTGTTGGAGGTGAATTTATCAACATCAAATCTTGACCTTTTAACCATCAAATCTCATGCTGACAATGATTATCTTTTATAAATTTGAACAAGGAAAGAAGAAACATTGGCGCAGAATAATCTGGATCCATTTTATTTCGTTGGTTCTCATCAGCTGTATACAACCTGAATTTTTCAATAAAATAAAGAGTGTACAATTTTAACAAATCTTTGTCCATTAGCAAGCATACTGTCAGAGTGTCCTAGTAAAATAAGGCATTGCGATTTACAGGGTGTCTAGAAGTGTTACGACATATATATATATATATCTTGTTAGAGATAAGTTTCTTGAAAAAATAATTAACTAACAGTTGTGTTGTTGGGGTGGTAACAAAAGACAATTAGTAACAGTTAAGTAATTAGATAAGAGAAGATCAAAATTTTACAATTTCGGTGTACATGAGGTCAGATGAGAAGATGATGATGTAATACAGTGAGCAGAACTCAGAAAATCAAGAAAAATGATCTCTTAAGAGGGTCAAGCGAAAAATAATAAAGGGGGAGGGTCGAGTGACAAGATAAGTTAACAAAATTAGAAAACAAAGAGTTACTAAGAAGTGAGCCACCAGGGTAATTGAAGTCCAACAACGGATTCTTTTTGGACACATAAATCAGGCCTCAATCGTTTTATTGCTATAGTGCAGTCAATTATTGACAAGTACCCGTCACATGTTACCTCCAACTGTGTATACCAATTGACATATTATTATTATTATTATTATTATTGTATCCTTTAGTTCCTAGAGGAACATCAAATAATAAATAATGATAATGTGGTAAATGTTTTGATCGTAGTTAATAACGATGATTATTATGATAACAAAATATTGATAATAAGGTTTATGCAGGTGGTGATAAGAATAACAAAGGTAGTAATATATGCATATCTAGACAGTTCAATAAATAAATTAGGTCAAATCTTGAAAGTTACGTAATACTAAAGGCGAAGTGGACAGATATTCAGAATTTAAACATTGTTCGCTTATATGTCTTGTTCTAATATTAAAAATGGGAATATTTAAAGATGTGAAATCAATTCACATGTATCTGCGGGAGCAGTTACTTTGGAATAACAGAGAGCAGGGCCTACGTCAGATTCTGCGAACATGTACCAAGGAGCCTCCGGTTAAAGAGACCGAACTGTTTAAGCTCTTCAGTCGCCAAACACCTGACTAATACAGGACACTAAGTAGATGTGCTGGAATCATTCTAAATAATTAACAGACAAAGTACCTCAAGTCTTCTCAGGTTTACTGAGGCTATAGCAATAAAACGATTGAGGCCTGATTTATGTGTCCAAAAAGAATCCGTTGTTGGACTTCAATTACCCTGGTGGCTCACTTCTTAGTAACTCTTTGTTTTCTAATTTTGTTAACTTATCTTGTCACTCGACCCTCCCCCTTTATTATTTTTCGCTTGACCCTCTTAAGAGATCATTTTTCTTGATTTTCTGAGTTCTGCTCACTGTATTACATCATCATCTTCTCATCTGACCTCATGTACACCGAAATTGTAAAATTTTGATCTTCTCTTATCTAATTACTTAACTGTTACTAATTGTCTTTTGTTACCACCCCAACAACACAACTGTTAGTTAATTATTTTTTCAAGAAACTTATCTCTAACAAGATATATATATATATATGTCGTAACACTTCTAGACACCCTGTAAATCGCAATGCCTTATTTTACTAGGACACTCTGACAGTATGCTTGCTAATGGACAAAGATTTGTTAAAATTGTACACTCTTTATTTTATTGAAAAATTCAGGTTGTATACAGCTGATGAGAACCAACGAAATAAAATGGATCCAGATTATTCTGCGCCAATGTTTCTTCTTTCTTTGTTCAAATCTCATTGTTTTTGCATCAATGTTTAACCATATACTGAGTAGTTTTCACCTGATAATGTCGCTATCTGGTTTCAAGTGTTTTGATTGAGATCTATTAGTCAGGTGTTCAATGTAGTCGTGAAATGGGGTAATATAACATTTTTGTGCATTGTAAGTCGACGATAAATTAAGGAAAAGTCGATTGACATCTAAATGTTGATATTTATCAGGATGGTATATTTATGCTACCTTCATGATTTTTATATTTCACGTATTGAAGACTTGCATACAACTTTCTAACTCCTTCCTGTTTTTATCTAGTAAAATTTTTTACATCTCTACCATACTTATGGCATGGGTGTGGCGTTGATTCAGTGAGTAAAGGTTTAATAACCAACCTCTTTCAACACTCAACTATATTATTTTTCCTCACTTTGTAATATAGTTGAGTTACTGTATACATAGCACTAGTAGAGTTTTTCTCAAGATTATCTCTCTTCACCTGGTCCACTAAATTAGCTTTTATAACGTGACTGATCGAGCTCGATTGATGTGGTCTCTGTAGTTGATCTCATTGTCATTGCATAGTACCTGATTATTTGAATGTCATTGTAATCATTGTCTCACTAGAAATTATCCTTATATCTTCTTTATTTGTATTATTATTTTATCCCTTTTCGTCCTGAGTGGAACACAAGGCTTCGAGCCTCTTGAGCCTTAAAGTTTCAGTAGCATTGGTTTAATTTTTTTCGATAAAGAAAGGAAGACGAAATTTGCAGTATGGGGTGGGGATGATAGCCTCATGCCCATCCTTCTTTCTTTACCGGCCTTACTATCGGCCTAACGAGGTTTAGTAGTGCGTCGGTCGAGGTTCGAACCCAGAACCATATGCGTTGTTGGCCAGCATTCCACCGCTGGACCGTCAATGCATATGTCTTCTAATATTCCTCTTTCAAATGCTAATATTTACAGAAGGCTTGAAATCTCTTCGTCCACTGTTACTTTCACTGTTGTGATTTCCTAGAGGTGGTTTTAGCGAACAGATACTCAGTTGTGCTGAGTAGTGGTGCTACTCAATTTTTTTGGCTTGATACTAGTCGAGTTTCCTGTTCTACTACTTAAATGCGTATATGTCTGCATATGTCTACCTTAATTGATATGAGGTAAAAAATGTATAAAGTCTGAATATCTGTTATGGTGTTTTGGTATTTCGTAAACGCTAGTGTGTACATCCTTCTCTTGTCTTCATCTTATTTCCCAGCAGAACATTTCTAATTCTCCAGAGTAATTTCCTAATCTAGAAATAAACCGAAAACTCAATAAATACCCTAAAAATAAACCAATGTCTGTAATGAATAGACGAAAAGTACTGTTATAAATAAACTTGGAAAGTAAAAAACAGTAGAACTATGAAGACATGATCAGAATGTTACATGAGAACATCAGCATGATTAGAAATAGTCGACTGTAGCGGAAGTTTAAATATTAATTCATCAATTTATGGTATATAGAGCAATGGAGACAATTTATTGTCACTGACTACTTATTTGAGCATTATGAGACTGCACAGGAATGCAGTACCCTTGTGTATTGACAACTGACTGAACATTAGTCGTGTGAGTTATACTACCTTAGCTTACTGATAACGAGATTAAACTCATGTATCGTTTGTTCATTGGGAATTCTGAAGTCCATTCGCATATAATCGACAGGTTTAGAATTGAAGGAAATTTTCTTCATGATTCAGTGGGTATTATAGGTAAAGAATTACCATTTTCTTATCCTCTGAAGTCCACCGTTTGTATACATGAGCCTAGTGAATAATTCTGTGACGTAATTAAAGTTGAACGAAACTTCACTGGCAATAGATAATTTTTTCTGACTGTGGTTTCACTGTGATATTTGTGTGGAAAATAGACTTTTTTTAAAATTAGGAAGAATGATTAGGAATAGGACAAGTTAATTTGATTGGACACTAGGAACTGATGTGATGTGTCTAGTCCTTTCTGACGAAGGCCAACTAGCACGAAACCAAGGCTTCTGCCGATTGCCTCCAACTATCTAAGAACAAGTTAACGTTTAGCATGTGAAGATTACTAAGAAGTGAACGACTTTTCATTAATACAGTCGATTTTGTGTATTCTAGAGTTTCAAAACACCACACCCCTACCTTCTGATGGCATTTACTAAGTAACATATCCAGTCTTTATCAGGTCTATTTTAATTTTTTCTGTGTCAGTGTACTTAATTCCTTCTCTTATTCAAACTAAAGATTGATTTCAGAGTAAAGAGCTAGTTAGTACACACCGTTGAAGACAGTCATGAATTCTCTGGACTGGTTTTCATTTCTTTGTCTTCTGTTTTTCTACCGTCCAGTTGATGTGTAAATATGAGGTGTGATAACTTGATAACCATGAGTCAGGAGTGTTTGTTTCTATACTGGTAGCGTCGTTTGTCTGTAGAATGCTTTCGTGATGCAAAAGACTGGTTGTTAAACTAATGCTTTCAGTCATTGTAATTTAACTTTATTCGGAAACGCATTTATAGTAAAACATAAATTTGCATATATGACTTTCATCCGTATTCTTCACCTCATCAATACTGAGAAATAAATGTCTACAGAAAACTTTTTTTTATCCGTTTTTAATCAACAAAACTCACATATGTTTTGCATCTCGAGCTTTCTGAGCAGCTTGTAGCAATAGCTTTTCAAATAGTTTAATTGTTTCTAGTGTGGGAATTTCACTTTTGATTTCGATAAGTAAACGAGTTAGCTGTTGTGGGTGTAGTATGTACTTTAGATGACTCACAGCTATTTGTAAATCATTACGAAATTGCTTCATTTTGTTAGGCGAAGGTTCTTTTAGCTTTTTCATTTTAATCATTGAACCATGTGATCTAGTGGGAATCATTGGCGGCAAGCTAGATGTATCCTTCTCTTGAATTTTGATTCCTGTAGAAAGGGAATTGCCAAGATCTTCATATAATCTTTGTTCCAACCATTTTGGTATTCGAAATTTTCCTTTAAAATCAAAAGTTGCTCCCGTATACCGATACTGGAATATTTTCTCATAACTTTCTATTGATTCACTGTCTAGTTTTTCTATTTCAGAAGTTGTTTGTTCTGACTGTTCATCTACTTTATACGGTGTTTTTGATGATGATAATAATGCTTTACGATTTTTACGTGTTTGTGTTTTAATCATTCCTTCTGTTGATGACAGCGGGACAGGTTTTGATGCCAGTATTCTATCAAACCATGTCCACACACCGATTGTTTTCTTTTCAGAATCTTTTTGATAAGTGAACTTCAAGGTTTGAATGTCTGGCCAAAGTGTATGCTTTGCCTCATCATCGCTTAGTGTTTTATACATTCCATGAATCTTATGTTGAGCAACACGATAACTTTCAGGCGATACAATTTGGGGTACTTGTTGAAAACGGGGAGTAGGTGTCCTAATTTGAATATTTGAAATAGTGGAAGGAGTTTCCATTTTACTTTCTGATTCTTCTAGATTAATCCCACTGTGGGGAATAAATTCCATTTTATGCCAACCACCCTTTTTTAATCCTGCGTATGTATGTTCTTCTACTTCTTGTGTTGGAGTTGATTCACTCATTGATTTGGGTTCTAAACCCATCAATCCAACTGGTTTATGAGTAGTATCTTGTGTAAATTTTACATGAGGAGAATGTTTACTTGATTCTATAGGTGATAAAGACTGAGTGACTTTTGCTCTTTTTCCTAACATTCTTCTTTTAGGAGGTTTCTGTGCAAATCGGACAGCGAATGATGTCGGCTGTATTGGAACAGATTGTGTAGGTGCTCTGGCAATAATAAAAGGTAAATGACTTCCAGTTACCATCATTGCTCCTAGATGACTTCTGACAGGGAAAATTGTTGTATCATCAAATATGTTCTCTGTCGCACTTTCTGAAATATATTGCTTGCCTTTCATTCGTATTCGAGAGTCATCTTCAATTTCTTCACCTAACGAAAATAATGGCATTTTTATGATGCCAATTTCTTTTTTTTGTATGCCTTCAGGTGTAGTCTGTTTCCCACTGATTTGAATTTTAGTCGTTTCATACGCCATTATATCTCTTTGATTTGCAAAGGAAAAGAAAAGAAGAAACAAAAAAGACACAGTAATTATGGATGCAAATTTATGAGGCACAGTCATAATTTGACAGATTAATTAAAAGGAGAGGTGGCGTTTTAAGTTGAAAGGAAGAAAGTCTAATTCTACGACAGGATGTCGATGGTGGCTAGTTTAAATCCTACCACCGGCTTAGGCTTTCTTTCCAACCGAAATTATCATTCAAGTGTTGGTTTGTAGGGATTTGATTGGCTACAGGATTTCATCATGAGCTGACATTGGTTAGAGAACCATTGATTAACCAGGGGACACTGGACAGCTGTTTCTTCCTAGTTTGGGACTCTTCATCAGTACCCACCCACCGCGATTCGAACCCAGGACCATATGGTTACAAGGCGAGCTCGTATACCACTAAGCCACTGGGACCCGATCCAATGGCCCTTGAATTCTAACCTCTGTCAATTCACGACACAGAGCGACCCCTAGCCAATGTCTTCGGAGAGTATTTGTCCTCACACCCGATCTGCTGCACCCTACTGGTCACGACTTCTCACTAGAACCCCAGGTAACTAACTAACTAACTAACCCCAGGACGAAACAGCTGTCCAGTACTCCCAGGTTTTCTAATGGTTCTCTAACTAATGTCAGCTCATGATGAAATCCTGTAACGAAATTATCATTCCTATACAAAAACATAATAGTGGCGACATAGAAGAAAGTAAATTTACCGAAATGTTAATTAGGAATGATTATCAACTTTGAAAATAAAAATAATAGGACAAACTTTTCATGTATGATACAGCCATTTATTATCTTCATTCTAGAATGTCAGCATAGCAAATGCCAGTAGACGTAATCTAATATTTTGCTGTCTTTATTTGAATATGATATTTCGACTTATATTCTGGCTTGTTTCTGTCTGATAAACACTGTCATCTTAAAAATCAATTGAATTATCGTGTTTTATTTGTGTTTTTCTCTCTTTCTGGTTTTGTTGTAGAGGTTAAATCCACATCTTCGATATTTAACAATTGACTATATTCAATCACTACACTTGCAATGGACGTAATCTATCTTATTACCCGACAAGTAAATTCTATCTAATCTCTTTTTTTCTGTCTCTTCATTAGTATTATTTTGTCTTCTCAATTGTCATATTTTACCTTTTCAACCTTCTTGTTCTCTACCCGCACCCGATTAAATTTCTACACCTCACTACCACTGTTACTGACTTGACCAACGCTCAATTTCTAGTCATTTATGTTACGTCATCCAACTTATTTGCTCAATTTCAGTTCTAATTTAAATGGAATTATTCTCCAACCCACTTCTACTTAGTCTCTACCTGTAATCACCTCTGTTGCTACCCTGAAACATTTTAGTCAATTATATTACGTCATCTAACTTACTAACTCAATCTTACTTTAGTTGTTGTCTAAATAACCTTGCTTCTACATTAGATCATTCTTGTATTACCTGATCAATTATCTAAACTTGACAAACCCCATGTACGCACACACACAAATAATTATATATAAATGCGATTGTACAGCTATGTGAATGAATTCGCCGAAAAGAGTCTCTTCGCAGAACATCTTCTCTTTTTCATATGACTCAATGGGGATTTTTAAGCTATTTCACAAGATACCAAATCACTTGTTGCAGGATTAAGATTTTGTGTTATGTACACTTACGAAGTTATTTCAATCAAAATCATGAAACGTGAGCTGTGTATGCATAGACAACCATCCATCACCACTTACCCTAAAATATTACATAATTCAGTTCTCTAGTGAACTTAGAGTGCGTTTGTTGTTCACGGATAGAATGCTCAACAACAACAACAACGGTGCACATGGTTTGGGTTCGACTCTCAGCCTACTCACACTCCTAAACCTTGCCAAGTCGTTAGTAAGCCTAGAAAGAGAAAAGGTTGGGCGTGAGGCTAGCAACCTCACCTCGTAAAACACTAGTATCGTTATTGAAAATTCAGTGCTTAAGGTTGAAGCCCTCTGTATTCCACTCGAATAGCAAAGAAGTGAAAAAGACTCACAATTATCTTGATTTCATTCAATGCGTTAGTCGTTATTCCTCGCTTTTTGATTTTATTTGCACATCTTTCACTTTCATAATTTTCAGTAGGTTTCATGGCATTGTATTCTTCAAAATGTCACTGTGTTGGCGGCTTGAGCTATTTTATTAGCATTACACCGGTTAATCCATTTTGTTTACTAATTATTTTTAATCTTGTATGATGTATATTAGTTATGTGATCTTTAATAGAATATCAAGTAAATATATTTATTTTTGCTTTTTCCACACCGTATTTTCGCTGCACGTATGGAATTTTCAGCATGTGATATCGTTAGCCCAAATTTTGCAGGCCGACCATTGATATCAGGTGTGCATCGCAGGGGATCGAACCCCGGACCATGTGCATGGTCGGTGAGGGTCTTAACCGCTGTACCACCGACGCACAGCCTTTAAGTGCTTTTACTTACTCCATATTTCTTGATATGCGTGTAAAAGCAAAGTTTAGGAAGAATAATGTGATTACGTATTGCTCGAAACTGTGTTGCTTTTTTTCATTTTATTTGTTATAGGTATGTAGAGCTTGAATATTAACATGTGATTGTCATTATACTTCTACTAGAATAAAAAATGATTGAGTAGGCAATGCCTCATGAATAGTTTCTACTTAACAGTAAGCTGGATGACTATTTTCCTAGGAAATTTAGTTTTTGCTTTACACTATAACAATGAAAGATTAAGCTTCAAGGTTTGAGTACTATGTAGTATATAACCAACTCTCTCTGTCTCTTATTGTAATTGTGGCTCCATTGTTAAGTGTCTGTACATTTACGTGATTTTCACATTATACAGAAGAATAATGACAAATAATAGTACATTCTCTCTACAGTCAGTAAATAGCACAAAAGTGTCAATCTGTCCATAAGCTACGGAAATCAAACTATACAAACAGTATATTGCAGTATCGCAAGACTTTATTATCATGTGTCACATTCAATAGTGATCACAACTACAACTATAACCTAAATATTGACTGCTTGATTACCAACTGATTCTGCTAATCGGTTGTTGTTTTTTTCAAGACTCACTTTTGTCTTCTAGTTTCAGTAAACTGTTATGCAAAGCTTACCTTTCCCAGGCCCCAAGACTAGATTTATCATCTAGTCGATCTGCTGCTTGTCTTATTCCTCTTGACAGTTGTTTACTGATTTGAATAAGTGGTGAATTCAGATCCAAATACTAAACACAATTTAATATCAGTCAAGAGAAAAAAAGTATTAAATATAAGCAAGATAATTCAAAGTTGACAGTAAAATGTGTATTATGAGATTTAAATTTTTGGAAATCTACTAGCGTTGGAGATGAAAGTGTATGCTTGGCAAACAATTTTTGAGATAATCTTCGGTACTTTTTTTTATAGCATTTCTCAATGTATTTGCTTCATGCTTATTCAGCTTTTTATAGCACTAAGTGTGTATGCGTTGGTGCTTCAGTAGTAGAGTACTCTTCAACCACACAGGAGGTACAGGTTTGATTCCCGTCCGACGAACGAACGAACTAAATCCTGCTTAGTTCACTAGTTGGTTGGAAGCTTATAAAAGAGGGATTTTTTTATTTCATTTGATTTTTATAAAATTTTGATGACTTAATTTTGTTTGCTTGCCTGTTCTTTAATTGCCTATAATCCTTGTATTCATTTAGAACTCTTACTTGATTTCGTATTATCTACTTTGTTCCTATGTGCATCCTGTGTAAACCTCACTCATCAAACTATACATATTATTACATTACTTCTTTTAACAACTGTTTGTGACAACTCATCACCTTTGTTATTACCCTAATTTCATTAACACCTAATTTTCTTGACTGATTTTGTATTACGTAACTCTAATTACCAATCTTCATCTGTTTAGTTAAAATAGCCATAACCAATTGTATTCTTGTTTGACAAACTTAATATACACATACATACAAAATAACACATATATATATATCTATAATTGTACAGCTAAGAAAATGAATTCACCGCCGAAAAGAGACTCTTCGCTGATCTACATGTTTTCTTTTCATTAATGCATGCTGAATGGATATTATCTATAAAAAGGGGGAAAGGTTGAGCGTGGGGCTGGCTGGTGACCCCACTTCATAAAAATTAAACAACACCTCTACCGAAACTTCAATAGCTTGAAGCCTTACTCTCCATTTCGGAATGCAAGTAATGAAAAGAAACGTGGTACATAAAAAGATCTGAAGTGAACACTAAACATTTGAGAAAAGGGGTGCACATTCTGTAAAAATCAGGCTGTTAATGTTTAATTTCCTGGTATCCCTACGTATTATAAATAATATACTGAGATCATTATACATGTTTAAATGAGTATACTCTATGGCATAGAATACAGATTACGATAAATCAAAAACTTATTGAGGATCACTGTCATTGAATACTATTATAAGGTCGATAATACAGATTGGTCTTTCAAGGAAAAGGAAGAGTATAAAGGATACAAGCCATTAAGGACTGAAATCAACTAACATGTTGCCAGGCTATTCAAATGCATTAGAATACATGTGTCCAAATACCAGTGCGCTCATAATCCTATGTCTTTTGAATGATTTTGCAATATGTCGTATACAGTCAGTCGTCAGTGTGAGTTAATTAAGATGAAGGTTTGCTTATTGGAATCATAATAATTTTTATCAAATTAAATTTACTTTGGGTATTATTAGTTCTTACAGCATAATACCCTCACGTAATTAAGGTGTTATTTACACACTGTTTTTAATACAAAAAGGCAAATAATACAACCTAAACATTTATTACTGATGGCTCCATGATTGTTACTGATGTCATAAGATTGCTAAGTGTTATTTACTGACTTAGAATTAAATTGTCATACAACTGCAGGAGAAAAGAGAATTGGTTACGGGAGTATTTATTTGCAACCTCACACACAGATATGGGCAAAATATGTCTACTATGTAGTAGAATCACAATTTGCGTATACTTTTGGCATTGTGCTGCTTTGTCTACATGTCATGTTTTCCATGTTGTTTCTCAAGCATTGTTCACTACATCCATCTCTCTGCCACTTAACTTTCTTGACGCTGACATACATATTTATATCTGCATCCATGTACTACTTATGGATCTTTTCAGTAGCATATGCCACAGCCATACTATTGTTTTGTGACACTTTAAGTTGCAGGGAAGTCTGCAATTTCAGTTACTAAATAAGGATTTATTTCCTCGAAATTGAAATTATCCCTTGGTCTGTGCACTAGCTGATAATTCCTTTCCTACCCTTTCTTTGTGTTCAACTTCATACTACTTACCTATAGTAAGTAGTATGGGATTAACTTGTTTTTCCCATCGATGACTTGTTTACTACTGAAGTTTAACTTGCTTAATGTGTTAATACCCAATTTGATATGTAGTAATTATTTTCGTAAAGCTATTATCCACCACGTATGCTTTGTTCATATATCCTTCGTTGTCAAACATTGTTTATTCAAATCTTTTTATTCTTTGTATGGCATTCGCGCACCGTTTAATCTTACTATGTATTGTCTTTGACACGGCTTTGTTGTCTTTCTAGCTAACGCACAGTAGCTGTGAATTTGACTGCATTCAGCTACAAACAACTCACATTTTCGGGTTTTTATATTATATGTCACGAATTTATGTACAATAGAGTACCATATTTAGACAAATCCTGTGTTTTATGGTTTTACGCATCACTCAACGCGTGGTTTCATTCATCCATAGGATTATCGCTCTGAATTTCTTAGAAGAAATCTACACTAACTTATACATCTGTTAGATTCTGAGATTTGTATAGATTTCAGCACTTACTTTCCATGGTTCTTTAAAAGTCTTTTTGATAAGCGATATGTCTTGAGTCATTACAGATTTTTTGGCTTCTTCTTCCATCTGACTCTTTCTACTGATCTTTTCTTCCAAAGTAATTTCCTGGAGATTAGTAGAAAAAAGAGTTTTTTATGAAATGGAATATTTGAAGCATGGATTAACAGTTTCGTTGATCACTTGACTTGACATTTTTTGAGGGATAGTTTATGTTGTCTAGATAAGTCACATTTATTTTTCATAGAAAAGAAGACCTTTGTTGATCAATAATAGAAACGTCAGAACAAAATACGCAAGCAGATACTTCGACAATGCCTGGGCATGTAATTAGAAGTTAATTGGTGGACGATGACTAGCAGTGAAATCCAGGATGGCATTTCATCCTATTTGGGACTCGTCATCTGGAAGTACCTTCAATTAAATTAAATTATTATGACCCATTGCACAAGAGGTGGCTCTCGTAGCCCAAGTGATCTAGTTTGTAACTATGGGAACTAGGTTCGAGCATTGTTGGGAACACCATCACTTACTGGGGAATGCAGGTACATCCAGATGACGAGTCGCAAATGGGACGAGATGCGTATCCTGGGTTCCACTGCTAGCTATCATCCACCAATTAACTTCAATTCTTGTCTAATTTTATTTTTTTTGTATTTAACTGATGGGCTACTGAACGTAGAAACTTGCACACAAATGTGCCATCTTGGCTGCTAGTTTTATTTTACTGTTGCTATTATAAGTGTGATTTGTTCATAGTGAGTTTTTCTCTGAGCTGGATTTAGAGGTAAAAGAATATTCCATTATCATGATTAGCGCTGCGTATGAGGTAGTTTAAAGGCCTTAAGATATCCATCCACCACATTATCCAAATCGATCCTAATTTGCCGGTATATCTGAGAGAGTATATGGAATCCTACTGATTAATGCCATCTTCAAATTCTACAGGTAAGCTTTCAATCAAATATGTTGCTTCACTGCAGTATGATAAAGTCTTTTACTGTTAAAGACTATCTTTTTTACTACTTAAATGAACTATTGTTTGACTGATTCTTCTGTACTGATAAGGGTTCTTTCCGTCAGATGACCGAAGTTGGTTCGATTGAAAGGCAGTAGTCTGCATTTATTCATTGATTTTTTATTCAACGTAAAATTCAACGAGTTAATCACTGTGACTGTTTGACTACTTTCTTCTAATGCTAGTTTGCACTAGTATAGTGTCTTAAAAGGCGGTTAAGGAAAGTGGTTCGACCGCAAGCATTCTTCTTTAAAAGCCTTAACTGAGTTATTGCTTTAAATTTTCTCCAACGTGTCTTTACCAAATAATAATAGTAGTAATTTAAGTGTGTATAGTTTTCTCGTGTGCAACAGAAAGTTGATGTCATATTAGTAACAAATACAGGACAACCGTTTTTGTTCTGTGGAATGGTCTCCCTTAAGATTAGAGTTTAATTCTATAATATTTGCAACCTATTCACCAATTAGTGTTAAAAATAATTGTTGATTATAGTTAAAAATGGGCTTTTAATAAACATATTGAACATTATATAAACATATTGTTGGAGAATAAAGCTTTCATCTGAAGATCAAGGAGCCTAGTAGCTTATGATGTTAAAAGTAATTTCAGGAAAGCTGTTAATGTGACTATCTAATTATAACTTTTTATTGATTGTTAATAATATAATAGGTCATGACTGAAACTGAAATAAATACGTGGGTGAAACAAATGATTCCTGGATTACCAGCTGGACAGCTATTGTCATCTGTTATGAACTAACTACTTATTCACGTCGCTGCTGAACATACATAATTCTCGATAGTTGCAGTGACGTAATAACCTGGTTAGTCGCCACGTCTTATAATCCAGTTGATACAGCGTCTAACCAGTTTCCTTGTTGGCTTTCTTATAAACTGTTTGGAGGAAATGTTGTTGATGAAATAAAAATATCGGTAAAAATGAAATCATTCGTTTTCCTTAGTACATCATTCGATGAAGTGATATATCGTGGATTACTTGATTTGTAAGCGTAGAAAACACCATGGGTCATGTATTATTTCACAGAATTTTTGGACATTATAAAAAAGATAAGTGGAAAAAAATAACCTGTCATTACTTCGTGGAGTCCAGCAAATAATCCTGAATACATCTTTTCCAATGGTTGTCTTGGTATATCTTCAAAGAATTCTGATGTGACAAAGTTTGCTAAGAATATTCTTTCAATTAAATCGGCATAAGATGATGGCAGTTTCACGTTTAAGTCTATGATTTGTTAGATAGATAGAATTTGCCATAAATAAAATGGAATGCATATAAAAAAATGGCAGGACAATATTTATTATGCTTTTCAATACATATAAGTAATATGCTAGCATGTATTTCAGCAGACAGCTAAGATTATAGTTAAAAATTTTCAAAGTAACCAGAAGGTCCTGGGTTCGAACCCCGGTGGGTGCATACTGTTGAAGAGTCCCAAACTAGGAGGAAAAAGCTGTCCAATACTCCCAGGTTTTCCAATGACTCTTTAACCAATGCCAGCTCATGATGAAATCCTGTAATCAATCAACCAAATCCCTGCAAACCAATACTTGAATAACTTAGTAATCTGTCACGAAGAGGTATTCAAATATTATTATTATTATTGTATCCTTTAGTTCCTAGAGGAACATAGGGCTTCAGCTGCGCACCTCCATTGACTTCGGTTTTCTGACAACTTTTTCACCCTGCTCCAGGTCTGCCCACATGCTTTCATCTCCTCTTCACATGACCTCCTCCAAGTCACCCTTGGACGACCAACTCGCCGCCTCCCTTTCGGGTTCCACTCGAGGGCTTGTCTAGTGATGTCACTTGATGGTTTCCTCAGCGTATGGCCAATCCATCTCCATTTCTTTCTGCCTATTTGTTTCACAATCGGTTCCTGATTGGTTCGCTCCCAGAGATCCCTGTTGCTGATCTTTTCTGGCCATCTGATCTTGAGTATTGAGCGGAGACAGTTGTTAATGAAGGTTTGAAGTTTGTTTGAGATGCTCTTTATGACTCGCCAAGTCTCTGATCCGTATAGTAGCACTGACTTCACATTGGAGTTGAAAATCCGGATCTTATTTTTGATGCTGATGCTGTTGACCTCCACACAGATTTGAGAGTAATGAAAGCTTGTCTTGCTTTTCCGATTCTGGCTTTGATGTCCTCGTCAGTTCCGCCTGTAGTTGAGACGATGCTTCCCAGGTAGGTGAAGGAGGTTGTTTCTTTCAGGTTCTTCCCATTTATGCTTATTGTGGTCTGTTGTTGCTGTTGATGTTGGCTAGGAATCTTCATCATCTCTGTTTTATCTATGTTCACGTGAAGTCCTATCTTTGATGCTTCTTCTGCCAACTTGTTACTTTTCACTTGCATATCTTCCAGTTTATGGGAAATCAGACATATATCATCGGCGAAATCCAGATCCTCCAAGTCTTTTGTGTCAGTCCATTTTATGCCTGTTCCCTCGTTGGTTGCCGTTGTCTGTCGCATTATCCAATCAATTGCAATCAGGAAGATCATTGGTGATAGTAGACAGCCTTGCCTCACTCCCGTCCTCACTTCGAAGGCTTCCGTAAGTTTCCCGTTGTGGATTACTTGGCATGCAGCATTGTCGTATAACTGTTGGATGAGGTGTATAATTGTCGATGGGACCCCGTAGTAGCGAAGTAGTTTCCAAATGACCTCTCGATCGACGCTGTCGAAGGCCTTTTCAAAGTCGATGAAGTTGAGATAGAGAGGTGACTGCCATTCCAAGCTTTGTTCAATGATGATCCGTAGAGTGGCGATTTGATCAATACATGATTTGTTTCTCCTGAATCCAGCCTGTTCCGGACGAAGTTTTTCATCTAGGGCTTGTTTGATTCTCTCCAGGATGATGCGACTTAGTATCTTGCTTGGAATGGACAGAAGCATAATTCCACGCCAGTTTTTACATTGACTTAAGTCTCCTTTCTTTGGAAGTTTGAATAAGTAACTGTTCTTCCAATCCTCGGGTACTTTGCCCTCTTTCCACACCTTCTCCAGTAGTGGTGTCATCAAGTCCGCTGTTGTCTCTGGGTCTATTTTCAAAGCCTCTGCTGGGATTCCATCTGGTCCCGGTGTTTTCCCAGTTTTAAGCATCTTGATTGCATTCAGGACTTCTGATTTCGTCGGGGGGTCAGTGTTCACTGGTAGTTCTGCTTCCGTTGTTGGTATTGCTGGACGTGTTGTAGGTGGCGGACGATTTAGAAGTCTTTTGAAGTGTTCAACCCAGTGCTTTCTCTGTTCCACCTCTTTGGTGATTGACTTTCCATTGTCGTCCTTTATTGGCTTAATCTGTGTCGAACGTTTGCCCGAAAGGTTCCTAGTTGTTTGGTAGAGTGTGGCGAGGTCTCCTTTGCCTGCAGCTTGTTCTGCTTCGTTTGCCATGGTTTCATAATATTTTCTTTTGTCTTCCCTGGCACTTTTCTTCACTCTTTTGTTCAGTGTATTGTAGCTTGCATTCAGCTCCTGTTTTTGTTGCTCGTCCGTGCACTGGATAATCTTTTGCTTCACTGTCCTTCTCTCTTCTATTAGTTTCCAAGTGTCCGTAGTGAGCCACTGTTTGTCCTGTCTCTTTTTTCTGCCTAGAATTTCTATGCAGGTTTGGCTCCACACCGTTTTCAAGTTGTTCCAGTGCTTTTCAACGCCGACCTCTTCGCTAGTGTTGATTTGTGTCTCGGCTTTGTCCTTTATGCTTGCAATGAAGATGTCCTTTGTAGCCTGGTCCTTCAGCTTTTGAGTGTTGAACTTGGCTTGTGGTCTATCTGCAGCTCCTGATTCCCTGAAAGCTTTTAATTTGATTTGGATTGTCCCTTGTACGAGATAGTGGTCTGAGCCAACGTCTGCTCCTCTTCTTGCTTTTGTGTCCAGTAGGCTGCGCCTCCACTTCCTTGAGATTGAGATGAAGTCGATTTGGTTTTTGGTTTGCCCGTCTGGTGACACCTATCATCTTATTATTACTGGTTGGCGGCGGCTCTTCATATCTTTAAATATTCCCACTTTTAACATTAGAACAAGACATATAAGCGAACAATATTATTTTCAATTAGATCTTCAGGCTTTACTCTAATTTACGTAGATTTATGTACATAAATTTTTAACCAATGACGGTGATTTTGTGGATCAAACAATAAATAATGATAATAATGTGGTAAATGTTTTGAACGTTGTTAATAACGATTATAATGATAACAAAATATTGATAATAAGGTTTATGCAGGTGGCGATAAGAATAACAAAGGTAGTAATATATGTAGACAATTCAATAAATAAATTAGGTCAAATCTTGAAAGTTACGTAATACTAAAAGTGAAATGGACAGATAATCAGAGTTTAAATAAATATCACTAAAACATGAAGGAAACGAAAAATAAGAAAGCGTGGGGGGGGGGTTTAATTAGACTTTACTTAGACCAAGGGAGAGACAAAGGTAGAACAAACTTATTTCGTATGCAAAGACTAGGATTGTTCTCTCGAATTCCCATAGCTTCCGCTATGTGTAAAAGACGGATTCGAATTCATATCGCGAATCCGCAAAAGTTAAAATTCATAGGTTATTGAACTCTTTATCAGTGAGTGAATAGTCAACGAGCTTGCCTCGTAACTTCAGTTGCCTGCATTCAGCTAATGCTAGGGGCTTAGGTGCGTACTTTTGAAGAGTCCCCAGCTAAGACGAAACAGATATTGAGTACTTTCTGTCTTTCAGTTATTCTTGTGATCCAGCTTGAAAACAGTGAAATCCCTACAAGCTAACACTCGAATATTATCAGTGTTGTATGATACATTGTTTTAACTGACAAGGCTTTGAAAGTGAGGTGAGATTAGGTTGTGATAGACGAAAGTTAACAAGTATTTTTCTTTCATTGGAACATTCAAGTAAATAAAGTTTGATTTTAAAGGTATATTGTGAGTTTTGAAAAAAGTTATGCTAATAACTAATTACCAAAACTGATTTTCAGTGGCATTTATTTATTCTGTAATATTTTACAGTGTTTAATTTTTATACTTTCGGGAATATTGATTTCTTAGTTAAACAATAACAGTATTGAAAAGTACGTCAATTTACTTGAGAAGTAATGTTGATATCTGAAAAATGTTGAAATAAATACAGTGGCGGCGATACACCATGAATTGGAAGAACGTAGAATCAATAAACTGGCCATTGGATAGGGTCCAAGTGGCTCAACGGTCTGCGAGCTCGCTAGCCTTGTAACCAGAAAATCTCGGATTCGAACCCCGTGGTGTGGCCGGGTACTGCTGAAGAGTCCCAAACTAGGCCGAAACATCTGTCCAGTACTCCCAGGTTTTCCAATGATTCTCTAACTGATGTCAACTCATGATGATACCCTCCAACTAATCAAACAAAATCCCTACGAAAGCCAATACTTGAAGCCACAATAATAGTTGAAATGTCATATTTGTGAATTTTAGATGAAAACTCCTGAATGAATATGATTAAAGATTTCCATAAAACGTTTTCTTCTATGTCATCCTCGACAGGCGGAGTCGTAGAGTATCTATGCCAAGTAGACAGTATAAATCATCTTAAAGGGAACAGTAGACTTCCATGTGTATTTAATGTTTCTGAAGTGTAGAAATGAAATTCGTTTACATGTTTAGTTGACAAATATCTGAGTTGAAGGTTTGAAGACTAAAATGAGCTACTTAAACCTACTGTCGTTGTGGTGTGTGCTGCTGATAAGATTTATCAGTAGTATACATATATATGAAGAGATATTCATCGGCATAAAACATCAAATAGCAGGGAGATAGATTTGATGTTAGAGGAAGTAAATGATACAGCGTTGTTGAGGAACATGGGAGAAGTGAAAGGAAAACAAAGTAACACAGTATAAAGACCAGAAGTAGTACAACACGAGAGATATGTGCAAATGGTGTGTTGAAGATAAGATGTACATAATTTGGCTATATAGAGATACCATATTCCCTCAGAAATATTGCTTCACCAAGTCTTTGCCTTCTCCCTCTTCAGGGTGCTTTAACAATAAACAAATTCAAAGAGAAATATACAGAATAATAGATGAATTCTTTGTATCTACTAATGTTAGATGGAACTTTACATCAGTGTTTAGTTTGTAAGGGGATATTCGAGTTTATTTTCCTTTTCTAGCAAACCTCAATGATTATTTGAGAAACACAACGACTACAGACAGATATTCCAGCGTAAAGTCTCCTAAGTAATATGTACCTTTTAGAAATATTTGAAACACAGATTGAAGCATGTTTTCTAACTATTTATATAAGCCGCCTAGATATTATTTAATTTAATTGCAGATTGTATTAGTGCAATTACACTTGATAATATTGTGGTGAGAGCGGACTGCAGGTCGAAAACGGTAGATAACAATTTACGTCAATCTTCACGTCCTGAATCAGAGTCACAAGGAAAACAATAACAAAGCTTAACCTTGAGAAAATCACCAGCCAATCACAGCGAAGTTAAAGCGTCGTAATATGATTCGTAGACTTGATTTTCTGAACCTTCAGCAAGAAAACAACCAATCAGAAGAGGTTTCTTCTCTGCTGACAATAACTCTAATAATAATGCAGATAAAAATCTATAAATACCTCTTGATTTTCTCAATGTAGGATCTGCTGACTCGCCCTTGTCTTCTATCGTTGCACTACTAAACGGAAAGTCTCTGGTTTTCAGTGGTTCTATAACTGATATCGATCAGTGATCAAACTAGAAACAAATCAAATCCCCACAAACAAACTATTGAAAATTATTATTACTACTTTGGACCCACTTATTTCTTATCCAGTCTTTCCCTAATGTTCTTTTGTCTTATTTTTCTCTTCGCAAAAGTGTGACGTTCTCTTTTATCAGACTTTTTTTAACCAACACGTGAAGAAGCACAAATGTTAAAATGCGCTATTTTAACATCACTAAAGAAAAGTAAGAAAAACTGAAAGAGTTATAAAGGCCCATCAGTTCAATGCACTGAATTTTCAGCGTAGGCTTTTACAAAGAAAGGTACAGTATTTCAAAATGTTACATCCCATGGAAGAACATATAACGGATAGGAAAGAGGGAAAAGACGAAACGAAAAATGAAAATAAACTATGATAAACAGGAATGTACACGTGAAAGAAAAATTGCGTGGACAATAATGAAAAACCTCAAAGATTTAGAAATTCAGAAGGAATGAATGAATCTGTATCAGTGAGGGTGATTTTTGACCATGCAGACAATAGTTTCCAACTATGGAGTTCTTAGAGCTTCGAGGACCCTCAACTAAGCAGTCCACACCTTTCGTGGCACTACCAAATTAATTCCAGTTAACCAATCCTATGTCAGTTAACACTACTCACTGGGGAGTAATTAATTTATTGAATCGCGACGTCAAGGAATGAAAAAGTAGAATATTTTTGGATAATACTGTAACAGCAGAAGACCAGGGCCAGGAAACAGATCATTTATTAAGGAAATCAACACATATTTATATATTTTCATGTACATATTATGGATTATTGTTAGCAGAAAAACACAGTCTTCTGATTGGTTGTTTCTCACTAAAAGTTAATCTTTCATCTCTTTGTGGCTGTTTCTTGAATGTCAGATCATCTATATGTTAACTGTATCCGCCTACGCAAAGCCTTTGTTCTCATTTTTCTCACGACCAATATTGGGGACATAAACACTGACGTAAATTACAGTCCACCGATTTTGACTAACAGCCAGCTCTCATCACAATACTACATCAAAAGTTGCGAGTCCTGGAAAGTGTAATTACTCCTTTTTTTTCTAGAAACTGTGTATCATAAAAATACACTTTATGTATCATAAAGAACACCTCAAACAAACTACAGACCTTCATCAACAGCTGCCTTCGCTCAATACGAGTCAAGATCAGATGGCCAGAAAAGATGAGCAACAAAGATCTCCAGGAGCGAACCAACACAGCAGGAACCGACTGTGCAACAAATAAGCAGGAAGAAATGGAGATGGATTGGATTGGCCATACTCTGAGAAAACAAACCATCAAGTGACATCACTAGACAAGCCATTGCTCGAGTGGAACCGGAAAGGGAAGAGGCAAGTTGGTCGTCAGTGCAAGGGTGACTTGGAGGAGATCATGTGAAGAGGAGATGAAAGCATGTGGGTAGACTTGGAGCGGGATGAAAACTCTAGCAGAGAACCGAACGCAATGAAAACGTGCAGCTGAAGCTCTATGTTCCTCTAGGAATTAAAGGATGTAATAATAATCATTCATATATTTGTTTCTCTTAAAGTTATAAAAATACTGCTTACCATAACGTCTTTCATCAATTTGAACGTCTGATAATAATGTTGGCTGTAGTAAAATAGTAAATCAGAGAGATATAATATTTTATTATATATTATTTACTGTTTTAAACAGAAATACATTTTCCTCAAAAACATGAATTATTTATCGACCAATGAGTTATAGAAGAAATAGTGGGAAGAAACTTTTTACTTAAACTTCTTTAGAATTTTAAAGAAATTATCAATCTTTAAGTCAAGCTAAATTGTCAGTTTATGTAAATGTCTAAACGAATTTGAGATTTATTAGTCTCGAAAAAAAATTTGACCGTTGTGTATATGATTTTTTCATTTTTCTATTCCTTTACGTTCTCAGAGGAACATAAGGCTTCAAGCCAGAACTTTGAAGTTTCTGTAGTAGTGGTGTTTATTTTTACGGCATGGAGTAGCTAGCCTCATGCCCTTCCCTGTTCACCAGTCTTAATAATGGCTTAGAAAGGTAAAGGAGTGCGTCTGTGGCCGGGGGTCGAACTTCGAACCAAATGCTCAGTTGGTGAACATTCTACCACTGTGCCACCGACAAATAGGTGAGCGCAAACAAAGTTCTTGGAACTAAAAGGATGGAAAACATCTGTAGATGAACTCAAAGGATGATACGAAAAATATTTAAACTAAACACAACACGTCAAACAGGATACTAACTGGAAATGAAGTTTGAAGGTTTGAATCGTATTATTGCTGTAAATCCATTATTAATTGAGGAAATATTGAACCTACTCTAGAAATAATCAGTAATGAAGAAATAAAACATGTGTGCTAAAAAATACTGCATATTCTAATGAAGCAGAGGCGAAAGATATCCTCCAGTTTCACTAAACAAGAATATGAAAAAAATAGACTGTAGTTACAAAAACAAATAAAGGAAATGTACCAGCGATGATGAACTTAAGTAAATACTAAAAAATGTATTTTAATATGTCTCATGCCCCATACTTGTTTATTGAGATGAAGTTCGACAAAATAAACAAAATGAAGGAGACATCTTCAAGAATTAAAACCCAGAATTAAGAAATCA
The DNA here is from genome assembly GCA_944472135.2 of Trichobilharzia regenti. NCBI lineage: Eukaryota > Metazoa > Platyhelminthes > Trematoda > Strigeidida > Schistosomatidae > Trichobilharzia > Trichobilharzia regenti. The sequence continues at coordinate 128,916,332 of OX235262.1, read as the reverse complement.
TTTCTTTTTAAACTTGAACACAACTTTTACTTGCCTTCATGATTCTACTTTTAGTCAAAGAAACTCAAACCACAATGCACTTATAATCAGTAGTTGACTTTACCAATTCACTAATATACAATCTCTCCAAATACCTATCGTCGATACCTGTGGATACCTCTTCGAAATTACACTTAACATACTATCCAGGACATACTTGATTTTGAATCCACGAAAGAAAACCAGGAAGTTGAGGAACTTGACAATTAGGTAAGCTATGATATTAACTCTATATATACTAGCATTCCTATGACTTTAAGTCTTGATATGATTTTCACTTAACTAGGACCAGACGCAGCATTATCAGAAAGATGTCACTGAACACGAATGGGATAATCAATGCCTTAAAATTTTGTTCGGAAACTAATTACTTTACACTTAAAGGAAATTTATATCTACAGACAGATGGGGTAGTCATATATATATATATGCAGGAAAAAGTGGAGATGGATTGGACACTCGCTGAGGAGGCTGCTGCGTGACATCGCGCGTCAGGCCATTGCTCGAGTGAAACCCGAAAGGAAAGCGGCGAATGGGACGTCAGTGCAAGGATGACATGGAGGAGATCGTGTGATGAGGAGTTGAAACAGTATGGTTTAACATAGATGCAGGTGAAAAGTATAGCAAAAAACAGAAGTAAGTGAAGACGTGCACTTGAGCCGTATTTTCCACTAGGAACCTAAGGGAACAATATACTGGTATCCTGTATATGCGGCGGTTTGAAACAGAAGTAATAAAGACTGCTTAACACATTTATTTACAGTCTAGTAAAAAACGTTCTGCTAAGCAGATACTCAGTTTTTTATATGCTCATTTTAAAATGTATTTTCCTTTGGCAAATCCATTGAAGAAATCAAATTATTATTCTCAATCATTACAGTGCTTATAATTCGTTTGTTTAAATTTAGTGCATTTTAACACTATAAATTTTAGTGATTGTTTTAGTATTGAAGTATAATTCTAATGAAATATTCAGTTAAATATCTAATATTAGTCTTCATACATTTAGGTGTCTTGAAAACGTTAATCTTTTTAAAAATTTAAAACAGGTTTAATAGTGTTAATTATAAGATTTCGGTTGAGCATTCAAATGATGTTACACACAAAGTAGATTTGAAAATGCAGTACTTACTTTATTTTCTTTAAGATATAGAAATTGCTGGAATTATATAAAAAAGAAGGGAAATATTTACATTTTCACATGTTAATTTAATATTCTACACTTATAAATCCAAATCACGAAACATTGTATTCCGATGAACACATGAGATTCAAAAATGAAACACAATTAGTCTAACATAAAACCATTAGCGTAGCTTTAGAGCTAAATGAATTCCGTCAGATAAGTTTGAAATGTGGTCACCAAGGTGGTTGACTTGTCATCGCAGTGCATTTTAAATTAATGTTAGGAGGTTAGAGGTAGTCAGTAGGTAAACCCTGCTGGAAATTCACAGCAGCCTGCTAGAAATCGGGCCACCAAAAACTTCCATCTCTCTATTGCATATATTTTCTCTCGTTAGGTTTGTTGTAATCGGTTAAGATATGACCTCTATGTGTATTTAAAATGTTTACAAGCTTCCTAGTTGCAAGTTCCTACTGAAATCGAGAAAAGGCCTGATTGCGGGTGGTAATGTGTTCCAATACACGAGACAACTGCTCTTCAATTAATTAAGTCCTTCGATCTCAAAATATGCTTCTGAACATCTTACAGTCACCTTCCCGCCAGATATCGTGGATTTCTTAAAGGAAACAAGGCAGATGTATTATAATGGAATGGTTTGTGCTTCAGCTCAGATACCATTGTGTCACAGAATACAGTGTTAATGAATATTTTACTTGAAGATGTTGTACGAAGAGAAAATATCCTGCAATAAACTCCTCTGAAAATTCTGTACATTTTATAAATACTATCCAGAATAACGATATTATTATAAGTGTCAATAAACATGAGATCTACGTTCAGGGATCCCTGGCGATAACCACCAAATGGGGATACAGTTTTTTTTAAACATAATTTTACACAATACTTACATCTACCAGGGTTATAAAAGCTCTTAGTAACTTGAAATTTTAGACTGTTTATCGGTTTTCAAAGTTGGTTAACGTTTGCTGGTGAAAAAACATACTTTTTTTCATCAGGCGTAATGAATTGAATCTATAGTTCAGTGAAGTGTATCAGTGCATTTAATAGACTAAAAAAAGGTTTTTCTGAATCTAAAACTCATATTTTCTCAGATGTAAAAGACATCAGTGTATGAAAACACAAGATTTGATAAGCACCAAAAACATATTTCCTGTCTAATTGGCTTTAGAAAATGAAATTTTAATTTAGATTTCGATGAATAAAATTCATTTCCTGAGCACATTTCTCTTAAAGTGTTTTATAAAATAAGACCAAGTCGTCCAAAGGGGTTTCAGATATATCTTCTATCCATAACAGAAGCTCTTGCTAAACACAAGGTAAACCCTGAACTGTGTATACAGGAGTAGTTTATCTAATCCTTTTTATTACCGTGGCCTTAAACCTTCCTTTGTTTAACTCGTATAGCAACTTGGTATCTAATTCATATTTATTTGGTCTTTTTTGTCGTCGTCTTATTTCTCTCAATCAAACTCCTAACTTTAAACTTTACTTTATAAGTATTCTGAATTAAAAACTTCATGCAATTCTTGTCATTAATTAACTTGAACAAAGCAAGAACAACAACTGTACCATGATAATATGAGCTCATCTTTTATTATTTCAAGGATTCTTCTCAACTGGTTACAACCTGAACGATAAAAATATGAATTACATTAAAGATTTGAACACACTTTTCCTCGATCACAAGCAGTAATTGGTAGGAAGTAAAAGTAACATTAGTTCGGAATGATTTAACTAATTAAGAGTTACAAACACTGACTTTTTATAGAATAATTAGGCAATTAAGCTCACACACATATATATACGCAACTTTGTTTTTATTTCCAAGCATAATCGTCTAATTATTCTGTATATAGTCAGTGTTTGTAACTGTTAATTAGTTAAATCATTCCGGACTAGTGCTACTTTTACTTCCTACCAATTACTCTTTGTGATCGAGGAAAAGTATGTTGAAATCTTTAGTGTAATTCAGATATTTATCGTTCAGGTTGTAACCAGTTGAGAAGAATCCTTGAAATAATAAAAGATGAGCTCATATTATCATGGTACAGTTGTTGTTCTTGCTTTATTCTGAATTACTGACCGTTTTGAAAAATGTTCTTGTTTCCAAGATCGTGTCATTTCTAATATTTGTTTCTCAGTGGTAACTATTTCTGAACGATACTCATTACTTATTGTTTTTAGATTACATAATTCCATTATTTTGCTTGATATGTAAATTTTAAATGTTTTGTTAGCAACTGGTGTAACTGATTGACCTAAGTGGCAATACCCTGACTCTTTACGACACTATCTAACTGTACAGGTGTGAATATTTTTTTGCTGGCTTGGGTCTTTCTGAATTATGTTACATCGGTATTTTTCATATTTTAAAATAAAGAGTTGTACTTTGTGCAGCATTTTATAGCTTCAGTTTTTCCCTTCTAGTTTTATTACTCACCGTTGGAGTTTTGATCCAGAGGGCTTTGGTATTATTGTAGATCTTATTCATTCAGTTTCCAAGGTTATAAGCTACGAGTATTTAGTTGATTTGTAATAATCTTCATTTCAAATAGTTTGTTACTAAGTAAGCTCCAAAAAACTAATGTAACGCAAAAACTAGAAATTGTTTACATTGTCTTTAAGAAAAAAGGTGACTAAGTAATAGACTAGTAAGCTGAAACTCCGTACCTGGGATTTGGTTGTGAACTGCTTCACACTTATGTGAAATGCTATGATGAATAAATATCTTACAGGACACTTCTGTGTATTATAGTGATTACTGTACGATTTAATACCACGCAACTCTGTATAGGTATTCATTTCGTCGTTATGTTTTGTTTTATTCCTTTACGTTCCCAGTGGAACATAGGACTTCAAGCTAAAGGCTTGAAGTTCCGGTAGCAGTGGTGTTTACTTTTACGGGATGAGGTTGCTAGCTACATACCCAACCTTTCCTGTTTACCAGTCTTAATAATGACTTAGAAAGATAAAGGAGTGCGTCTGTGGCCGGGGATCGAACCCTGAACTACATGTTGCGTGGTTGGAGAGCATTTTACTGTTGTACCACCAATAAATTTCATTATTATGCAGTGTTTCCATTCAAAACAGCTGTGTGTCCCTTGAAAAAGATACCTTTTTACAGTGAAATATATATAAACATATATCATCTCATGTAGGCTGTATATTTTATGTTCCTTTGATGAACAAAAGACTAAAACATGACGCCATATCTTTGTCCTTTGATCTATTTCACCTGTCCCGTTAGCATTGTGCCTCTTCAGTTTGCCACGAGTATAAACTTTACACTTGCCTATATTTTTACACCTTATTCAATAATCAATAAAAATTTCCTGTATAGTTTGCATAGGCCACATTCGATTTGTTTAAAAACTCTGCACTAACTAAATACTGGTTATTATTTTCAGTAGTGATTTTCCAATGCACAAACAATAATATAAAACTTTGTACGTTTAACCTACCTCGAATCTTTTTCTCAGATCATCTGATTTAAGACCGAATAAACTCAATATATCAAGCTTATCATTAATTTCTTCGTATAATTTTTTGTCTTCTCCATCTAAAAGCAATTCTTCGTTTTCTAGAAGTGCTATTCCGTCTAAGATATCTAGTATGAAATTCTCAACTATAACAGAAGCTAATTGTGAACTGATAGCATTTTGCCTGAAAAAATAAAGGTTTAAAAGAGTTATTATGCTAATATGCTCACAAGTGTTTTGTAGCTTTCAGATGAAACATAATGTACAGTTTTACTAACATTATAATAGATTTTTAAATGATTTTTAAATAGCCCACAAAATCTACTGAAAATATCACCATATTCTAATTAAATGTATTTTTTTAAAGGTTAGCTCAATTCACTATACAGCAGACATCATATAGAGCGCCAATGAAAAATAAGAGAGCAGTTAACAGCTACTTCGCCTCAGTTTGGGATAATCAGCAGTAAGCGATCCAGTTATCGTGGTAATCAAGCTGTTATGAGAACTTATACTCGGTTAGTAGTCTTTTAAGGCTAGTTACTCATATTTATCGCTGACACAGATATTGTATACATACATTTCGCCTTGGAGAGACTGCTGTGTATGGCTATATTGATCTCTAGAATCAGGTATAGTAATAGTTAAACCTAATGAAGAAAACGCACTGCCTAAGGACATTATGGAGTTTCTTTTACTCTCTGATCAACAATGAATGGATCTACCGAATGGTAATTCTTTTACAACCTAATCCCATAGTAGCTGACATCGGTCATCTAGGCAGACTGTAGCCTATTGTGTATATTTCGCGTTATAGTTACCTCATTCACTGAAGATTTAGAGTCCGACATTATTTACCATGTTACTTCACCTAAAATGAGTTACTAAACAAGGACTTTTATGATCGTAACGCCTAATCTTTTCATATCTACTAGTTTTGGGTGTCATGTTTCACAGCTTCAAAATAGAAAGAACAGAATGGTCTGCTACACAGTACACAAATGCCAAATAGGCGTGTTGAGAAAACTAAAAAGACAATATCAAATGTGAATCTTTTGGCAGAAAGTCACTTTTTGAGACATAAAAGTTAACAAAAGTCACACGCATCTGTACATCTAAAAGGAAATCAAATGAGAATGGTGATAGGGGGAGTCATTGATAGATACCACTAGTTGTTACTTCTGATGAAAACCTCCCATATACTGTTTAGTGACTACATGAATGTGAGTAGTGTATGTTGATTGGTAAAATCCACTTTCTTAGAATTTGGTTCACAGATGAACATTGACGCAACACATGTTCACCAATGGAGTCCAAAAAAGTCCAGATATGTGATAAGAGTCATTCTTGACGAGTATGTTTATCTACCATAACAAGTCTCTGCAATTGAGTGTAAATGTCATTGATTTTCTTGTGTTTGTCTTCCTTGAAGTCATTGTGCATTATTGGAATCTGATACCTTTGGATATTATATTAATCAAGCTGATTTCCCTTTTGCTATCAAGGAAATTCCTTTCCTAACTTTGGAACTGTGATATTCAGTGATCGCTTATCAAGTGGATTTATTTCAAATTCCTCTCCACATGAGAGGATGACAGTTGCTCCCTATATTAATTCATCATCACAAAAATATGAAGCATTCCCGGTGAAAAAGTGTCAGTCTTTTTAAGAATGAGTGTACCTATTAGTGAAAGACTGGATATGTAAGGACATCGTGATTCACTATTTCCTATACTTATTGAGTATTTAAGCTCACAAACAAACGCATATTGAGTATCTAAATAAGTGTTTCAGAAAACGAAAGACTTTGTATCGGAATGTTTATTAGGAAATTGGTATCTCCACATAGCCAAATTATGTACACCTTATACACAATGCACAATTTGCACAGAACTCCAGTGTTTTAATACTTCTGGCCTTCATATTGCGTGTGTTTCTTTGTGTTGCCTTTACGTCTCCTATGTTTCTCCAGAACGCTGTATCATCTGCCCTCTCTGACATCAAAAGTATCTCTTTGATAATTGATATTTTTATGCCGATGAACATCTCTTTATGTACTACTGACAAATTATATCAGTATCACTCGCCATATGAGGAGTTTTCCACTGAACTTCTTCCTTAACAAAACTATTTCTATCTTGTGTCGGCTTGATGTGAGTAGCCACCGGTTGTGACAGTGTAGTTATGTAAAGTAGTAATTTTACGGAGATAAAAGATATGTAAGGAGCAAAATACAAAAAAGTAACTGACCTAGCATTCACAAAAGATTTTCTGAAATAACAAACGGGCTTATTCTCATATTTTCGTTTCCCTTGATTGGATAAGAAAAATGATCACAAGTGGTATACGAACTCGCCTTGTAACCAGAAGGTCCTGGGTTCGAACTCTGGTGGTGGGTGCGTACTGCTGAAGAGTTCCAAGCTATGACGAGGCAGCTGTCCAGTACTCCCAGGTTTTCCAGTGTTCAGCTCACGATGAAGTCCTGTAACCAATCAAATCCCTACAAACCTGCACTTGAATACAAATGAAACAATTTCGCTGAGAACTCCTAACTTTCATTTTATAAAATCAAAGTGAATAAATTCCCTATATTATTACCTATTTTCTATTTGTAGGAATGGAAATACACTTATTACCGAATTTTAAGTTTTATCAGATAGAATCTGATATTATCTGATGAACTAACCTTGAAAATTCTTGATCGATCACTATTTACAGAACAATTTCAACATCGTGCATGTGTGCTACTGATAAGATTTGATGTCAGAGAGGGCAGATGATACAGCGTTGTGAAGAAACATGGGAAATGTGAAAGCAACACAAAGAAACACACGCAATATGAAGGCCAGAAGTAGTAAAACACGGTAGATCTGTGCAAATTGTGCATTGTGTATAAGGTGTACATAATTTGGCTGTGTAGAGATATTTTCTATAGTTTGGTTTGTAAGGGTTAGTTTTGTTTTTACAAGTTGATCATGGATTGATATCAGTTAGAGAACCATTGAAAACCAACACCGTATTACTGGACATCTGTTTCATCCTAGTTTTTGGGATTCGAATCCAGGATCTTCCGGTTACAAGGCAAGCTCGTATATCATTCAGACACTAGGACCCGATTCAATGGCTTATGAATTCTGACCTCTACCAATTCGTGATTTAGCGCGACCCCAATCAATGTCGTTTGTGGGACATCCAGCCTCACACTTGACGTCTGATGAACCTCACTGGTCACGACTTCTCACTAGAAATCCGGGAAACTCCAACCTGTAGCAAGTCACTAGCGAGCATCAGAGATACCAGGTCTTCGTATGAATAAAAAACTCCTCAACTGTGAATATACTATTAAAATCTATGACTTTAAATGCTTTTAAAGGAAAAAAAATAGGTTTAGCACACGAAGAGTTTGTTTTACTTACTGATATAAAAATACAATTTTCTCACACAATTCTCTGTTTGATTTAGCTTGTGAGTCTAATGTAAACCAAATCGCTCTAGATGACGCTGACATTTCGTTTATTTTTGTTCGATTATATCTTAACTGAGCTTCAATATCATTGCATAGTCCTTTGATCATTTTCTTTTTTTGACGTAAAAATTCAGCTTTTTCAAAAGTATTCATCTATCATTCAACAATGTGTGAAATGAAAATGTCTGTTGGTTAATAAGGTTAGAAACACTTTTTTTTAATTTACAGATTAAAGTTTTACAGACAATGTGTGTTGAATAATGTTATTGTATCATACATTAATTCAGGAAGTTAATCGACTTGAATTCTATGAAATAATCTTCATGAGCTTCTCACACACAACCTATTGTGTAATTCAGTTTAATTGCACTGGTACTTCTACAGTAACAACAGAAGACAAGGGCCAAAGCAGCATGGTTAGGCAGTCAATTATATAACTCTTTCACTTATACAAGTATTTGTGTTTCTGTCGTGTTTATAGATATAGATACTTCAACTGCTTGTTGTAGACTATATAATACCAGCTTTTTGGTCACTAGATAATTAGAACTTACATTAGCCATTATTATATGCATAGTTTGTTACTTACATCCATGCTTAGCTAGTATTGTAGCAACAGAAGACAAGGGCGAGGCTACAGATCCTTTATTACGGAAATCAACACATATTTATAGATTTTCGTGTACATCTTGATAGATTATTGTTAGCAGAAAAACACAGTCTTCTGATTGGTGGTTGTTTCTCACAGAAATTTAACTTTGCATTTCTTTGTGGCTGTTTCTTGAATGTCAGATCAAAGCCTTTGTTCTCATTTTTCTCACGACCAATATTGGGGACATAAATATTGACGTAAATTACTGTCCACCAATTTTGACTAACAGCCAGCTCTCACCACACTACTACGACTATTGTAACGTCAGAACACAAGAGTACTTGGCGAAGGGATTACTTATTAGCTGCGTCAAAATCACATATCCTCCATATTGTACTTATTTGTTTTCCTTTCATATGCTTCATGTTGTTTCACCAGTGTCGTTCATTTCTTCTCTTCTCTATGAATATTCTTGCAAATAGCATACATATTTACAACTCTGTATCTATATACTATTAACAAATCTAGATATGATGGAAAGGATTTGTAGCTCATACGGATGGTTTTGATGTAGTTGTGTTCTCTAAGTTGGATGGTTTATTTGCAAAGCTTTCATTACCCTACTAGGCAATATCTTCAGCACATACTTCGATTTGAAATGAGCTTTCACATTTCTCCATGAGCTTATGAGTCATCTCTCCTGGTGGGTCACCTTTTTTGTGTGTTTTCACACCCTCTAGGCTACTTGTATTTGTAATGATTGCTTCCTTGACCTGAAGTTTGATATTTTGCGTATGAGATTTCCTTCTTATCAATTAGTAAAGTTTGACTGTCACAACGTGTCTATTAATTGACGATTCATTGCAATACCAGCCTTCTAAAAATTCTCTGCCATTCTTGGTGTTTCCCCTGTCTAATATTTGAACGTTGTCCCAGTCGAATGGATGTCCGTGGTTGTATGTATGCAGTAATATGAGGGAGTCGATGTCATATCTTTTGACGGCTAGTTTATGTTTATGCATACAAACACGAAGAGGATGTCCACTTTGGCTAATGTAGTGTTTTTCGCAAGTTGTAACAATTAATTTTGTAAATGATGATGGTGGTTCGATTGTCTTTCACTGTTGAGTCTTTTGGTTGACACAGGGGGGAGTTAAGTGATTTTGTTGGTTCGTTTGCGACATCAATTCCTAAAGGTTTGAAGAGTCTCGCAGTGATTCCTGAGTTTTCTTTTATATATGGTAGGAGAATTTTCTTTGTGATTACCTCGGGAGTCTTTGATTTTGGTAGGTTAGCTTGAAGGTAGATGTCTTTTGATGAAATTCCATGGGTATCCATTCTTTTGAAAGACGTCTATGAGACATCTCTCTTCAATTTTCCTTAAGGTGGAAGTGCTGTAATGAGTCTTGGCTCTCTTGAATACTGTTTGTATACAACTCTTTTTGTGTGTTATTGGGTTATTGCTGTTGTAATTGAGTATTCGGTCTGTGTGAGTTGATTTTCTGCAAACTTTTCCTCTTCATTTTCTTTCCAGACAAATTTCTGGGTACTAATTTCGATATAAAATGGGTCTTTAGAACCCTCTTTAAATGAAACATTAATTCCTGGGTTGTCTGTAGGGATTTTCCTAGAAATATGTTCATTTCTACTCACACTGATCGTTTTGTTGAGTCGATATTGACCCTTTAGTCATGTGACTAGATGTCTGTTAATTGGTACAGTCAGTCTCCCGAGGAAATCACAAAGAAAATCACTTTAACATATACAAAATACATCTCAAAAATCACTGGAAGATTCTTCAAACTGCAAAAAAGATGAGTTGGTTCGACTCAGAAAATAAAAGTAACAGCAAACTGCAAATATCTACACATAAAAATGACTTTTTTGCATAAGGGTTGGCAATCCTTATACAGTACTTCTAATTATTTAACATTATCTACGCGCTTTCATTCTCAATAACAGTAATTTTACTTACTGTGATGCAAATACCTACAGTTTATGTGGGATAAACAGTGTAAAACAGAAGTGCTAGACTTGTTTACCAGTCACCGTAGAGCAAATACCATACAAAAAAACATCACATAAAAATATCTGTCTTTCCAAAATGATGCTGACTTATGTGGTTTTATAAGATTTAGATTTCTAATATGAACCATTCAGAAACCTAGATGATTCATGTTAAAATAAATGAATTTTTTCTAAGTGAAGAAAATCAATTAAGACAATTTTAATCAACATTTTAGTGATTCTTTTATTCACCTGTGAAAAGTTGTCAATCTCTGTACTTTTATCATCATCCAAATGGTCAATACCACCTAAAACACTCAACAAATTGAACAGTTTATTGATTGGAGTAACTTTATCAGTCTGTTTACCAGAATCCATTTGCTCTTTAATTCGATTAACCAGCTCATCTGGATTGTTTGCATCAATGTTAAATTCCCTTAACAACAAAAAAGACAAGTTTTTTTTAAAAAATATTAAAAGTCACATGTCTTTGATATTCATTTAGTGATAGATTAGCTGATTAAACAAACACTGAGAAATTATTTTGGTTAGAAAAATGAATAATTACACAGAATTTGAAAACGCAAAACAACAATGTTCAGTTGAATGAGGAGTCAGTATGTAACTTTTCAAAACGAAATCACTCAGGTAGGTATTATCAATACAAGATCTACAGTGGCGTGTGCCAGTGACAAGATTTGTAAGTAATTTACACACGTAGATATATATATGTATCATCTGGTAGAATATTGGGCTAAGTTCAAAAATAGCGCCCCAGGAGTGCGAACGCATGAGTGACCTTCGGCCGACCAATCAAAATATGAGGAACTTTTACACAAAAAGTGATGTATACTGACAGGAAAATGCTCGAAAACACATTAAACATGACTAAAAAATACGTTCCAGTTATAATGACGAGTATCAGTTGCTAAGTTAGACTACTTTCCGTGCATGCGTTCACCAAGGTGACTAAAGATAAGCTATTTTTCTGAATTGTTTTTCTCACTTATCCAGTTGCGTAGTCTTCCCCAAAAGCCCTCGGTTGGATTACTATGGTTTCCAGTAAGAGGATTGACAACTACTTACCAGGGAAATGCGAATAAGAAAACAAATTAAAATAAATGTCATCAACTCTAAATCTATTCATAGTGGTAACCCTAACCTTAATCCTAACACTAATTACAATCCTTATCCTAACCGTAGACATAACCCTAATCCTAACAATAACTGTGATCCTAACCCTAACGAGCTATTCACATATTGACCAAATAGAACTTAAAAACGTGATCTTGGTGAAATTCGCTCCTTAGTTGGTGAATAGCATTGATATTTCAGCGATCATAACAGGTCCCTTTAGCCAACGACTGGCATGCGTTCAAGGTGATTGGAGTGTTCGCACTCCTGGGACGCTATTGTTGAACTTCGCCGAATATTGAACAGTTAGGAGATAGATTTATAACGACAGAAAACAAGGGCCAGGCAGCAGATCGTTCACTGAAGAAATCAACAGATATTTATAGATTTTTATGTACATTATTATTCGCTATTGTTAGCAGAGAGGTAACGTCTTCTGATTGGTTGTTTCCCTCTTGAAGGTTATTCTGTCACTTCTTTGTTGCCGTTTCTTAGACAGTCTGTCGATATATCTGCGAATCCTACCCACCCACGCTTAGTCTGCTGTGATTAGTTGTTGAGTTAGAATTGGTTTTTGTTTTGTTTTTTTCATGAACAAGATTTGGGACGCAAACATTGACGTCTACCATTGTGGTGAGAGCAGGCTGCTAGCCAATTGGTAGACATCAATCTACATCAATGTCTAGGTCACTAATATTGGCCGTGAGAAAATATGAACAAGGCTGATTCAACAACAAATCACAGCAGACTTAACGTGGGCAAATATGATTCACAGATAGATGGCTCCATTTTCCGAGATTACCCGAAACAACCAAACAGAAGCCTGCGTTTGTCTGCTTAACTTCGGAGAAACAACCAATCAGAAGACTGCGTTTGTCTGCTTGAATAAGCTATAATAATGTACAGGAAATATATATAAATACGTGTTGATTTCCGTAATAAAACGATCTGTTGCTGGCCCTTGTCTTCTGTTGTTACACCATTGCTGTCTATCAGTTTTGGCTAGCAGACAGCTCTCACCACAGATTTAATGGCGAAGTGGAGAACGGAAGGATTTTTGTGAAACAACACAGACAAAAGAAGCACAATATTGGAGCACATGTGTAAATTGTTTTTCTGATATAGGGTACCTTAGCTCTATATCTGTACTTCAAGTTGCTGATAGACATTAACGTTGTCAAACACTTTTGCGTTTAGCCGATAGACTAGCATTACTCAGTGATGGTCACGATCGCTACAAATTATATATGCACATCTGGTAGAATGTGATAAAAGTGAAGGCTGTTAAAATATTTGATCGTAAATTGTAGAGTGCTGCGGTAAAAATGAAGGATATATTACCATATAGACAAAGATAAAGCATGCATTTCGCTGCACAATTGCATTTAGTACTGGGTCATATCAGCGTCCTTCTGTAACAATGGGTCACAGTGGTCATATAGATCTCAGCCAGAATATCAAATTAAAGTTTACTAACCAGTTCACAATTCACACAGTTCGAGGTGATTATCTCATCATCCTTTAGAAGTTGAGATTATTCAGATCATAATATGTAATGGGATTAATACCATGAATGGTAATTAAGAGACCGAGCGTAAATGCATGGCATTATACAATACTACTTAAATGAGATGAGTAGCCACAAAGTACTTATTTCAACCAGTAGTGTTAGATTACCATATCGAATGACCGTTCGGTGTTTAGACCACTTCGTTCTGGCTATCAAACATTACTGGTTGATACAAGTGGTATACAAATACTCATTTCAGTCAACAGTAGTATATAGTTTTAGATGCCAGTAAAAGAAACTTACAATTCCTTACACTGTTTGGCAAGACTACAAGTGATTTTATGAATTAATGTGGTGTGCTGGTCTACCACCCTTCCACTTCATACTCGCTTACTTCTAATCGCACAAGAATTAGAGTTTTAGGGGGAAACAAGATGGCATATACAGCATAACATCACAGCGTCTACTGATATGCTTAAAATCAATTAAAAGACTGTACTGTTCATTTTGTGGCTTTATCAAACACTGATAACGTTAGGATGACAATGACGGTTGAATAACTAAAGTCTCCTTAGAATTTCTAGCTATAATAATCATAATTTGAAAATATATGGAGGGATAAGATTCCCTTTTGCACATTGGAATCTACTCTTAGTGAATGTCAATACTTTTAGTCTTTTGAAGTCAAGATAGACACCTGTTACCGAACAAAGTATATCTGGATTGTAAGTATTTCATTTCATTTCCTATATGTTCTGTTTACCTCGATAATTTGGTTCTAAAACTATGGGCAATTAGGTTACTCAAAATAAGGTGCTTTTTGCCAGGTAGCCTACTTTGATACATTTAATAATACTGCAGCTGACATGAGTATGTTCCCAGTAAATTATAATAAGTACCAACTACACGACTAGTTAAGACGGTTTATATTGTTTAAACAGTAAGGATTTAGCCGATGAAATATTCATTCACTGTAAGTACTTCATCACTAACCTTGTTGCTTATCAACTTATTACTTAAGTCCCAGACAATTTGGTATAAAAAAATAACACGTAACACCTAACAGCTTATCAGTTTTGTAGTAGTCACATAACCTTTAAGTAGCTAATAAATGACAGTTTTTGAAAATCATTTACACATTCATTAGTTTGAAAACTGTATGAAAATAGTTTCTTTGTCTTTTAGCATACTGATTTATTATAATAAAAAGTTAGTATGTTAGTTAGTAAGTGTTCGTTGAAATTTAGCCTCCAAAGACCTTCCCGATAGATGAACAAAATACATCTACTGGCCATTGCATTCATAAAATCTAGAAGTGGCCAAAAACCAGATCAAACAATCCCGTACTATAACAAGAGCAGGCTTAAATACGATCAAACCAGAGTAGACGAATTAAATCGCTGGGCAAAGCTAGTGGTAATGTCTCTGCAGCACTGGGTGACGCGGGACATGAGTTCATTCAAGGTTGCAGATACGCCTTGCTGACAAGTGCCAACTAACACGAAACCTAAGTCCTAGGTTTCCTGTCGACTACCTCCAACCATCTGATAAAGGCAGGATATTCACTACAGTGTGATTGAACAGCCTAGAAGCCCTACCATATGCAATCAACACATACTTGGCGGTTTGTTGGCTTAACATTCTAAAGTACGTAACATTTGTACATAATGTACTTTTGTATAACAAAATCGAATTAATCTCTCCAGCATTGAACAATCCCTCGTCTATCC
The DNA here is from genome assembly GCA_944472135.2 of Trichobilharzia regenti. NCBI lineage: Eukaryota > Metazoa > Platyhelminthes > Trematoda > Strigeidida > Schistosomatidae > Trichobilharzia > Trichobilharzia regenti. The sequence continues at coordinate 128,901,231 of OX235262.1, read as the reverse complement.
TTGTTTGTGTGGGGTAAGGAAGGTGGGGTGTTTTACTGATTAATAATTGACATCTGTTTTTTTTTCAATTGATTCACCTATTTTGTTTTTAGTATCAAACACATAAATCGACAGTATTATTAAATCATCACAGGCACAACAGTACACAGATGTGAAAACTGTGTGGTCCCATTTTATTATACGTTGGACTGCTTTATTCTTTTTCTATTTGCAGAAAGTAGTACTACAATTTATAGACAGATTTATCTAGAACTATGAACATTTTTAATATTGTGAAACTATTTTCATACCGAGATAACTAATTTTCACTATGGTTTATCACATTTTATTTTTTACAGGATTTCATCATGAGCTGACATCAATTAGAGAACCATTGGAAAACTTGTGAGTACTGGACATGTTTTGTCTTATTTTGGACTCTTCAGCAGCACGTACCCACTGGGACTCTAACCCAGGACCTTCTGGTTACGAGGCGAGCTCGTATACTATTAAGCCACTTTGACTCACAGGAGGTCCTGGGTTCGAACCCCGGTGATTGCGTACTGATGAAGAGTCCCAAACTAGGACGAATCAGCTGTCCAGTACTTCCAGGTTTTCCAATGGTTCTCTAACTGTTGTCAGCTCATGATGAAATCCTGTAGCCAGTCAAATCCCTACAAACCAACACTTGAATATTTTATTTTTATTTTGGAAGTTTTTTTGAATTCGGATTATTTTTGTCACTACCGAGTTTCCTTTCAATTTGGTATACGAATGTAGAAGGTTGGGGTTTCGATTGCATTCTCACAATGACAACCAGTCTTTTACTCAATCTATTTTTGCAACAGTGCCACTAAAACATTTAAGTGAGGATTAATCGTATGCAATCTTTTTTATTTGACAGATGAATCCTTTTTGCCTCGATTATTTTATGAAAACATTTTGACAGAATCTACACTTATCAATAAGATCTTTTTAGGTTGTATCCCGCTTTTAAATAAACATGAATACTAGTCTAAGTGAACTGCCAATCTGCATAAACATTTCATTTAAGTGAACATTTTATAAATCGATAAAGTAATGCACTTACTTTGCCAACAATAAAAGAATTTCTTCAGCCATTACTGATTTACTTGAATCTTCCAGGGCTAATAAAAGATTTTTAAGGCTTAAAGATGGAGCAGGCGTAGCGTGTAACTCATCTGTTTGCTGGATTAAAAATTGTTTTAGTTTTGATGTAATTTTTTCTCTCTCCTGTGTAGGTGATAACTTTCGTAGTATAGTAGGCACTTTTAGCTGTCCTGTAACAGGATCTCTTTCTACTTTGGCTCTTTTTACATCATCGCGTACAACATGTTTTCTGACTGCTGCTTTCAAGCTTTTTAACTTAGGCTCTTTTGAAACTATATCTTTCTCTAAACTTTCACTTTCAATACCTTCTTCAATCTCTTCGGCTTTTCGTATACGCTTATAAGGTTCGATTGCTTGTCGCTTCAATGATGATGTACTCTCTGATTGAGATAATTCTGTAGGTGATTTCCGGCGTTTTACTTTCTTTGTTTTAGGAGTACCAGATGGTTTTTCTTTATGAGCACGTTTCACACGTCTTTTAAGCTCTGAAGTCATTCCATCTGCCTCCGTTTCTAAGAGATCTTCTAACTCTAACTGTGAATCAGTTGTTTCATCTGTTGCAGATGAATCTAACACTTTTTTTTGCTTCTTTCCAGGTTTATGTTTCTTTTCGACAAGTTCCTCCTAAAAATGCGGTAATTAGATTTATTTTAAAGTTAAGAAATAAATTTTAAATCCCCGTATTTTTGTAAAAGAAACAAAACTATAAGATGACAACCTATGTTATAAATTCGTGTTATCAATGTAGGTGAATGAAATTAAGACGATAAAAGTAAGAAATTAGTAACTCATAAAAACTGTGCAGTTTTAATTTCATCTATGGTAGAAATAATATGAAGAATCTGATTAAAATATAAGTAGTGTTGTTTATTTGTGTTTCCTTACTAACGGTAATATTAGTGTGTATTAAGTTCTTTCTAGTCATTAAAAAAGTGTATATATATGCTCAGAAATATGAATATTCATTTGGAGAAAGCCCTTGAAAAACCTTACTGTTAGTCGTTAGAAGAAATGATTTGTGCGGTGACATTTCAAAGAAGAAACCTACAACTGACGATTTCAAGATACTAAGGTTTACCATATATATCGAGAGAGAGGTCAACAGCACTAAGCATCAAAAATAAGATCCAGATTTTCAACTCCGATGTGAAGTCAGTGCTACCTGCCATACTGACGTGTCATAAAGAGCATCTCAAACAAACTACAGACCTTCATTAACAGCTGTCTTCGCTCAATACGAGTCAAGATCAGATTGCCAGAAAAGATCAGCAACAGGGATCTCTGGGAGCAAACCAACACAGCAGGAACCGATTGTGCAACAAATAAGCGGGAAGAAATGGAGATGGGTTGGCCATACGCTGAGGAAACCATCAAGTGACATCACTAGACAAGCCATTGCTCGAGTGGAACCCGAAAGGGGAGCGGCAAGTTGGTCATCGTCGTGATATATATATATATATATATTACAAAAGGGATTTTTCTTCACTCTTGAAGAGTAAGCGAATTAGGTGGGAAGAGCTGTTCAATGCTTTTTGGTTTTCGATGTGCGTCGGTAGCACAGCAGTTAGGACGGTCACCGATCATGCACTTAGTCCGGGGCTAAATCCCCGGCCCTCGTATTAATGGTAGGCCTGCAAAATTTGTGCTGCCGATATCACATGCTGAAAATTCCATACTTGCACCAAAAATAATGTATGGAATCGAGTTATTATAAATAAAAATAATAAATAAATGATGTCAATTCATAATGAAATCTAAGTTGAAACCAGTCAAACTCTCAAATGTGAATGCTTGAAAATGAATATTTATTTCACACGAATATTTTATTAAGACGTAAAGAAGTGGTAGTATATCCGCCTAAGACTTCCCAGATGCTGGAGATGGACCACGAATCAAGTTCAGTACTCAGAAAATGAAGAAGGGAACTACGGAAGAACACTTCACTGCAGCCATCAGGGAAAAGTCGGAGACATTGTGTGGCATCACTGGAGGAAATCTAATTGTCAAAGAGAAGAAACAAAAAAACAGTAGACTAATCTTTTAATTGACTTTTGAATCGACCACCACTTACAATTTGTTCAGAAATACCACCAACATGGCCAGAACTGCCTACGACAAAAGCAGCAATCTTGAATGTCATAAGGTTAATGAAAGCCGAAAATGCCGTAAAACCAAAGTGGAATTTCACCAGAAGAACTGTAAACAAACACTGAGATCTAGGCAGACATGCTCACATAATTATTCCGGAAGATTAGGAGGTAGGAGGGCACATGTCGATTGGTAGAGTGGGTATCTTGTCATAATACCAAAAAAGCGACTTAGTCCTTCTCAAAAACTAGTGCTGAAACACGCTCTTGTTCATGCTAAGCAGAATATTGAGTCGCGTCATCCTGGAGAGACTAAAAAATGCATTGGATACAGAATCCAGCCTCGAAGAAGCCACATTGAAGAGGAGCAAATCATGTACGGATCAAACTGCAGATCTACGCTTCATTATCCAGCAGAGAATAGGATGACAGTCAATTTTCTACCTAAACTTCATTGGCTTTAAAAAGACCTTCAGTAGCGTTGACCGCGAAGGGGTGCGGAAACTGCTTCAATACTGCGGAGTAACTCGACAGCTATATAACAATGACACATGTCAATTAATTCACAACGCACAACTCAGTAAAGCCTCTGAAGTGAAGACAAGAGTATGACATGACTGCCTGCTATCAATGATGATATTTCTGATTTTGGTGAACTAGATCATGGGGAAAACAGTAGGAAGCGAGAAGATAGGAATACGTTGTGCTGACATGAAGACCATGGAAGATTTGAACTTTGCAGAAGATTTATTTCTACGGTCAAACACACTCAAAGATCTACAGGCGAAGACAAATAAGTTGTCAGAAGCAGCAGCAGGGCAGACAGGATTTCGAGTGAACATAGGGATGACAGAGGTGATGAAGATCACTAACTGACTAATAACTAACAACAAACACCAATCACTTTCAGCAGAATAAATTTGAAAGGGGTCACTTCCTTCACTTATCTGCTCAGTATCGTTTCAACTACAGGTGCCAACACGGATGAGGATGTCACAGCCAGGATCGGAAAGGCAAGGCACTCTGTAACTACTCTAAAATCAGTATGGAAATCCGCTGCACTCAGCAAGATGAATAAGATCTTGTTTTCTCGCACTATTTCAAGTCAGTTTGTCTGCACGGTTCGAAGACTTGGCGCGTCAAGTGAAGCATTTCCAACAAGCTAAAAGTGTTTATCATTGGCTGTCTTTGCCCCATATTAAAGATTGGATGACCAGAAAGTATAGGCGACAGCGAACTCTTGCAATGAACTAACCAAGAACTTATTGCACAACAAATATTCAGAAAAAAACGAAGATAGGTCAGACACCCACTGAGGAGACCGCCGAGTAACATTATGCACCAGGCCCTGGAGTGAAACCCGAATATGAAACAGTGAGTTGGGAGTCCGAGGTTGACGCATAGGAAATCCTATGGAGAGAAGTTGGGAGACTATGGGCTATCATGAAGCCAGGTGAATAGGAGTGCAGATAACAGGATGAAATGGATGTGTACTGTTGAAGCCCTATATTGCACTTGAAGCCTAAAGAAATAATAACCAATAACTACAGTTAATTGTGTCACGCTGGCTAAGTAGTGTTCTAATTTCAACAGTGATCTCGTAGGTTTAAATGCTATATTATGTTCAACTTTTTCATTGTACCTCTGTGGCGTTTCTGATGAAATTAAAGTCTTTAGAGAGATCTACAGGTGGAAACAAACAAGTTGTCAGAAGCATTCTGAGTGAACGTTAAGAGGACAGAGGAGATTAAGATATCTTACCAACAACAACAGGAACTTATCACTATCGACGGGAAAAATTAAAGGAACTCGTCTTTTTCACTTATTTAGGCAGTCATGTTCCAACTACAGGTGACAACGAAAAAGATGTTTAGGCTAGCCAGGATAGGAAAGCCATATGGATCTTTATTATTCTGAAATCATTTTAGAAATCTGCTTCACTCAGCATAAAGAGTAAGATCCGGATTTTCAACATAGATGTTAATTCACTTCTTCTATATGGTCCAGAGACTTAGAGCGCCACAAAAAGCATTTATACCAGGCAATTGCCTTTTATTAACACTCGCCTCCAAGCCATACTGAAGATCAGATGATCGGTCAGAAAGGAGAAGTAACAGGGAACTCGGAGAACGAACAAATCAAAACCTTATCTCCCACCAAATATTCAGAAGGAATTGGAGAAGGATTGAACATATACTGAGAATATCATATAGTGGAACCTGAATGGGAAAGGATGACTTGGTCGTCCAGATGTGACATGGAGGTGATCGTGTGAGGATGAAATGAAAGCTTATGAAAAGTCATAGAGCCAGTTGAAAGAGATTGCGAAGAACAGACTTAAGTGGAGTTGTTCCACTTGAGGTCCATGGGAATAATAATAATAGTTCACCTTATCATAATGCTGCTTAATTAGATGTTTGTTTAATTTGTCTGGTTCAGCTATAAACATTATTAAAATTCCCCATAAAGTTTCGTTATTTTGGTTATTAAAACATCAAATATCATGTTAAATATAGTCAACTAAAGACTTATGAAAAGAAAGATTAAACTTACGTCTACTGCCTCAAATGAAAGAAATGCCTCCTGTACATAAAAAAAGAATGCAACATACATTTCATCAGGTAAGATAAAAGAAATTTTACTATTTGAATAGAGCAAGAAGACAGTTTGTTCAGAATAAGATAGTACCATCATTGCTTATTTCGTTGGCTTCTCATCAGCTGCTTACAGCCTATAAACATAATTAAGTTTATGTACATTTGATAGCCAGAAAAGCGTTAACATACTTGCAAATTTTACATGATGTCAGTTGACAGGAGATTCCAAACCTAGTGAACAGTGCTGTGAAAATTAAACTTATTTAGTTTTTACACATGGAGTTCAAGTTTAAATGAATTCGGTCTATGCATACAATGGTAATGGAGTTACGTAATAAGGACGAGAGGTGCGTAAGATGATGCGTAACTAATTAATTGGGTAACAGTGTGCTGAATTCAGCTCAGGTCATAGAAACAAGAGACAAGCATAATTACACCATATCAAGAGGAGTGAGGTTAAAGCTAAAGATTGATTGACCAAATGATTACGTAATGATGATGCCATATTATCTTTTACAAACTGTTGTTCTTGCTCTATTGAGATTCATAAAGGAGAATAAATATATGAAATTCATTATATTTATTAGTTCATTCTCCTGTTTATATCCATATACAAATTATGGTGCATAAATTCACTGATGTGAAGTATAGTGAGTGAGTTATACAATCTTGGATACGTTTGAATTATTCCACGTTTTTAATATGAAATCACCTGAACTTAACTGAATTTTCAAAAAGAAACTTTGCACAAAATCTCTACAGTTCAACTTGTCACACTCAATAAGGCGCACATAACTGTGGAGTGCAGAAATATAAAAGAAGTGTAATAAAAGGAAATGTTTAGGAGGAAATAGTCGATTTGAGAGTTCATGAGAGTTAAATGTATTTGGGCCACTGATAACCATTTTGAGCCATTTCACTAACAGTCTTCAGTCATTGGTTCTTAACCCCACGAAGACCAGACATTGGTTTCATTTCGCTTAGACTTTAATATAGCTGAAAATATTGTTCCTCAATGTTGGTCTGAGAACTTTAAGATTAGAATTAAACTGTTCCTTTCTACAATCCAATAATCTCTATACTATGAAATGATAGAAACTGAAGATTGGGTTGTACTGATCTGTGTCAATTAATAATATTCATTATTATTATGGTTATAGGGATAAGCTGTTTATTTTATGATAACCAAAATACGTCCGATATCTAGTACTGTTTGCGAAACAGTTCACTCACTACTTCATATATCTGTGGTGAGAGCTGTCTGCAAGCCACAATTGTAGATAACAATTTACGTCTATGTTCACGTCCCGAATCAGGGTCATGGGGAAAACAGTAAAAAGGCTTAACCTTGAGAAAATCACCAGCCACTCACAGAGCAGGCGAAGTGTGGAAATAATAACAGAATAACCTTCAACAAGAAAACAACCAATCAGAAGAGGTTGCTTGTCTGCTAAAAATAACGCTATTAGTAATGCAGATAAAATTCTGTAAATACATCTTGATTTTCTCAATAGACAATCTGTTACCTGGCCATTGTCTTCTGTCGTTACAAATATATATATATATATATATATATATATATATATATATATATATATATATATATATATATATATATATATATATATATGGTAATCTAAGAGTACTTTATACTTACCTCAAGTAATTCCAGATGATCATTTACGACAGTACCAAAGTTATGCAAGATTGTAAGCGCAGAAAGTGCATAAACAAATGCATTTTCCCTGTCTTTTGGTTTGGCATTTCTAGATTCTTTTACAATCTGATAACACTTTCCAAAAAGCTTTTCAGCATAACCTATAATTTGTTCTATGCATGCCTTGGTTAAACCAAACTGCCTGTAATTGTGATGAATGAAAAAAGTACATTTAACTTTTGAAGACTAAAGTAGAGAGATTAGAGCAACTAGAGTAATAATTAAAGACAACTGACTAAGAGTTGTTCACGTCAGGAATATTGAAATATCTTGTAAAATGGATCGTTTCTTTTAGCTAATTAGACTAAATACTTTGACCTCATTTCAATTTAACCAAGAGGAATTCATGTTTTGATGATTAAAATATGCGAATTTACTACCACCGAGACCATATATTTATTCAGTGGTACATTAATAACTTAAATGCCTTTCATGAGTTGTGCTCTTTGACACTCTAATCGCCCACACTATCAGAAGGAATCTCAATGGTTCACCTACCCCATTATAAGCCACTGGCTTGATTTGAAACCGTATATTCTTCTTCATTGGCCCAATAGTACCTTAATTCCTGAAGCAATAGATATGGTTCATTCTTCAGCTCATAAAAATTCTCTCCAGAATAAGGGGGCAGCACTATGCACGTAGTACTTGTGGTGAACAATATTTTATCAGTCTGAAATTCTCAGAAAGTTCACACACATAATGTAGTGTCTCTTAACCGTGCTTTATTTGATATATTCACTCACGTATTTATTGGTAAGTTAGAAATACTTTTCAAGCATAAAGTTACATAATTATGATATAAAACAGACCTATTTGTTATCAAACAAGAAACTGCATTTCTAATCAAATTTTTAAGAAGACAGTTGCAGCGAAGAGAATTTTCTTTTCGACGAAGTCATCATCTAGCCTGTACATTCGTGTATTTATATCAAATGGGTGGGAAAGTTCCAGAATAATTTCCGGTTAAGGGTTAAATTAATAAAAATTACAATTAGGAATTCAAATGCCATAATAAACAGGGGGAAGGATAAAACTCAAACAAAGTAGCATCATAATTACTAAGGCGATTGACATTGTGTAATTGGGGGTTAGAAATGTAGAAATAACAAAATAGACAGGATGTTTGGATAAAAAACTAATGTGATGAATAATTGTTTATGCAATCAGGGATTAGATGTGTAGAAATAGTAAAATAACAAAATAAACAGGAAGTTCGGATATGAAAATATGGTAGTGTAAACAGGGATTAAGAAAAACTTAAAAATAACATGAAAAACAAGAAGTTTAGGTACGAAAGGCGATGGGATGGCCATTACTAAAAAAATACCTGTTTATGATGGCCAAGTAATAAACAAGATTCAGTCAAATCTATCAAAGGGAGTGGAAATAAGACATCTGGGCATAGACGAGGCACTAGCTATCCAAAAGCTCAAACCCATGCTATGTATCCAAAAGAAAATACATCCAACCTCTGTCCCTGCCTTGGCCATCATAAACAGGTAATTTTTTAGTAATGACCCTCCCATCGCCTTTCATATCTAAACTTTCAGTTTATTTTGTTATTTTACTATTTCTACATATCTAATCCCTGATTGCATAAACAATTATTCATCACATTAGTTTTTTATCCAAACATCCTGTCTATTTTGCTATTTTTACATTTCTAACCCCCAATTACACAATGTCAATCGCCTTAGTAATTATGATGCTACTTTGTTTGAGTTTTATCCTTCCCCCTGTTTATTATGGCATTTGAATTCCTAATTGTAATTTTTATCAATTTAACCCTTAACCGGAAATTATTCTGGAACTTTCCCACCCATTTGATATAAATACACGAATGTACAGGCTAGATAATGACTTCGTCGAAAAGAAAATTTTCTTCGCTGCAACTGTCTTCCTGATAACTCCTATGACCCAATATGTATATTTCGTGAATCAAATTTTTATATTAACACTTAAACGATGCTTAAGATTTAATTTGTGTAAATTAATATTAGCAATGGAATCTCTCTTAAGTTGTTAAACAGATTGTATTATCCAAATTCCTAATACTCAGTATTTTTATGCTAGTGCTGGCCAAATCTACTTGGTTGAACCTTTATTATTAATGCAATGAAGATACCTGATAAATGAACAAATAATGAAATACCAATGAATACTGTGATCTAGAAGTTAATTCAGATTTCTAGATTTATTACTCTTGAATCGAGCGAGATATGGTGACAAGAAAGAATACTCTTAGTTACTATCTTTTCTAGCACACTCTAGAGTAACATCTCCTTATAGTTCAAAACAAATATTTTAGTGAATAGGACCGTAACAAGTAGCACAGTTCAAAATGACTGATCTTCAAGATGAATTATATTCGCTGTCTTCGAGTCGCACAATTCATGGTGAAAATTTAGTTTTTGAAAAAAAACCAGAATTTTCGAATTACAGCGTACTACTTTCGTGATACCATAAATGAAGACCTAGAAAGCAAGCATAATTGCACAATGATGTGTACTACTGACTGATTTAAGTACTTGGCAACTACTTGCGTTTTTCACTATTGCTTGTCAATCAGATCGAAATGATCTATTTCATTCGTTTGGAGCCGATCTCACAATGCGCGCCCGGTATAACTCACCTCAGGGAGTTGAATCTATCCAAACCATCTGAATTTTGACCACCATCTTGACTAATTGGTGACAAAAAGTCCATCTCCATTTGTTTATTTACAAACTGCAAATCTGTTGCTATGTATTACCAGTTCGGACAGAATTCAGGTGATTTGAACGGACTCAACTCTCTGAGCTGAGTTGAACTGAGTACACCACTTCTGAACTGGACCTCAAATGAGCGAAACGATCGTCCAATGTTAAATTAACTTCACTTCAACTGCTTAACGTCAGCGGTTTCCAGTTACCGAGATCAGTCGATCAGTAGTACATGGCGTGATGAAATGAATATAGGTTCTTCAAGTGATAATTTTATCTAACAGGAGGACCTCATCATGTATCCACATTATCCTATCTACACAATTTTCGAGTAACTTCATTTTTTATACTCAATAAAGTGTTTGTGATTAGACAATAAAGAAATGTGACGCCAGTTACACTGTCATAGAATAGTTTAAATTTTTATGATATTATTGATAATTTGTGTAATGAAAACAAAGTATTTTGTTTAATAAGGTTACTTTTACTTAACTTTTTAAAATAACTAATGCTATTTCAGCTTCACGCAGCTCCTCTACATCTTTAATACGACATAACTGTTTAAAAATATTCTTTGCAATAACTTCTTTTTTTATATTCTTTGACTGACTTGAAAACCATTTGCACTCAGTAATCTCTTGCAGAAAATCACTCTGACTAGTCTCCTGTGTAAAATTAAGATAATAGCATCATATTATTATGATTACTTTTTTTACGCTAGAAAATACTCATCAGCACGTGAAAGGAAACAAGAAATTTGGCAAAAATATCTTATCAACAAACATATTCTCAAAAGCTTTACCTTCTCAATTTACACACATACATGGTTTCGCATACTTACAATCATAATTTCACTCAACATAGAAACAAAGGTGAGATTAAAGAAGAAAATAATAACTTTCAACTTGATATGAAAGTTTGCAGTTTTGATGAGAAATGGACATAAATCACAGGGAACATGGATGACGAAATAATGCAGGATGGAGAAAATAGTTACATTATATGTAAGAAAACAGTTTTTAACGTAGACAAGCGTAAACGGATTGTGTATAGGAACAAACAAACAAACAGAAATAATACTTTTATAACCGAAGATGAAAAGCTTGTAGGAAATGAAACAAATTGAAACTAAGATACCAAACATTATCAGAGCCGTCGTATACGCGAAGGATAAACTAGCTTCTTTTGAAAGAATATCTCCAGATTTTAAGCGTACGGTGGATTTCTGTTTGCTAACCAAAGCAGACAGTGAGTCGGTTGGGATGTTGTGACAAGTGTTGACATGTTGTTCCATTATAGCTTTGGGTAGTGCTGTCTGACTCCATATTAGTTTGTTTATTAGATGTATCACACAGTGAAACAGTAATTTACTGGATGAAGTTTTGAACATAATTTATTGTTCATAATCATATCAACTGTAATCACACGACTTTGAAACTTGAGTTTTATAGTTTTCTTTGTTCTCTCCTATTTGTCTTCATTGAGGTAGTAGAATTTTCTAGATATCTGGATGGACGGGTGTTGAATCATTCCTATTACATGTATTTGCATTGGGTTCGATAAACAAAGCTTCTGTTATCAATCTCTCCCTTCATACTGTAACATTAGATTTTAAATCTGTCCTCTTATCCCATCCACAGTACGCAAGTTTTACACATATATTAATAGGGCTGTCTGACATTTGTTGAAAGAACGCTAAAAATATGATCTACATACTCAAGAGAACTAATATACACAACTTCGAGTGATCGTTCTTGGGAGTTTGACCTTCAAACTGCTTAGAAGCACTGGGTTGTATGGAATTAAGAAAAAACAGTCTTTGGGTGGACTAGAGATTCGCCATAATCAAGGCACTGGATTGCGTTCCTCTCTTTATAGACTTGGTTTGATTATTCACAAATCGTGCCAGATATGCAAAATCAGCTAGGAACTAGTAATGTTTGCTTTTCTAGTTTCGAATGGTTTCAATTCCTACAAGCTTTTCATCTTCGGTTATAAAAGTATTATTTCTGTTTGTTTGTTTGTTCCTATACACAATCCGTTTACGCTTGTCTACGTTAAAAACTGTTTTCTTACATATAATGTAACTATTTTCTCCATCCTGCATTATTTCGTCATCCATGTTCCCTGTGATTTATGTCCATTTCTCATCAAAACTGCAAACTTTCATATCAAGTTGAAAGTTATTATTTTCTTCTTTAATCTCAAGGCTTCCTGCCGATTGCCTCCAACCATCTAATACCAACAATTCACAGTGCACCATAATGGCAAGCCACCTAGCATGGTGGCCACATTGCAAGCTTGACTGATAGAATTTAGTCTACAGCGAAAATAGGACTAGACACATTACACTAGTTGCTGACTAGTGTGCAATCAAAATGTTTGGTATATTATGTAGGGATGAATCATTTTTACTTCAATTTATCCATGAGGAATCATTCATTTCTAATTACTAATCAATATATCTGCTAAACATCAGATGCATAAAAATGAATTTACTATTTTAGATACAGAATAGATCAGTTATCTATCAGTCATACAGTCACTAAGTGTGTACATGTTTTGAGGGGAGTTTAATGTATACCTAAATATTTCAAAATGCCTTCAAATATCTTTCAGGATTCATATTCATCCAAGTTTTCTTCTTGTATCGTCTACTTTATACACACTGACACAATATTTTGTAATTTGGTTTATTTTTTTCAAATTATTAAAATTTTAAGTATGGTAATTTATGGTTTTCATTCATTGAAACATTTATTTGTAAGTTGCATACATACAGAATTTTTTTATTTCTCTACGTTCCCAGTAGAATATAGAGCTTCAGGCTAGTGGCTTGAAGCTTCTGTAGCAGTGGTGATTATTTTTACAGGATAGGGTTGCTAGCCCCATGCCAAAACTTTCCTCTTTACCAGTCTTACTACTGCCTTAGCGAGGTAGAGGAGTTCATCGGCCGGAGATCGAACCCCGGACCATATGGGCGTGGTCGGCGAGCTTTTTACCGCTGTGCTACCGACACACATACAGAATTCTAGTGTATGATTATAACTAAATCCAAATGTGTAGTATTCTTGTATAGAAATATCTAATAAGCGATAAAAATACAAGAATATCCTGAGAATTTGTTATCCTCAGGAAACTTGGTTCCTTCACATAGAATATGAATTCATTGAACAGTTTTTATTTAACATAGTGTAAAATTAAGTATTCATTATTACGATAACAAAAGCAATTTAGAATAACAGCATTTTTGAGCAGTCTATATTTATTTTTGTTTCTATGTGTATCTACCACTTTGACTGTTCCCGTGGAGTCAGTTAAATAGGCCGTACAATCAGGTGTGTTCATCATCGGATTCCCGAACATCATTCTGCCTAGTTAAGTAAAGGACAAACAAAATCCATGCATAGGTCTATTCTAACTAATCTTGTGGATACAGAATATAAGATTGTTGTTAACGAGGCTTTCAAAGTCTTAATTTTACCTTTAGAGTTCATCTACTACATATTACTGAGGCCGTTGGGATCCACATTAAGAAGTTTAACTTATGTATGCGAAAGAAACTGGTTCAGACACTGTCCTTCCCCTCCTGCCCGTCAAGGGTTTAACTATCCTTAATTTGTTGCGGAAATTTCCTTAATTTAATATAATATTCTATTTGCTATTACACTTTTATGCTTATTATAATTTATGCATCTCTGGTGAACTGTAATTCCACTGACCTTAATCAACAATTCGACAGTATTAAAAAAAACACCAATATTGTGAATGGCGACTATTCTAGAATATTATATATATATATATAATCGTTGATCCCGAAGAGGAAATTATCGAAAAGGATATTCTTTGCTCAATTTGTTTTTTTTTCAGTAAGCCGTTTGCACTATACTTCAGGCACTCATTCAATGTCCTTAGTGCAACGGGATACTTACAATATTTCAGTAGTTTGTGTAAAAAGAAGAGGCATATGGAGGCATCATGGAACTTTAAAAAACCATTTTGAGAATGGAAGTAAATTAGGAATTTATTATCAATAATAATATGGAAACTTACTATTGGTGGGATTTCTTCCATTTTGATAATATCCTCTAAACATTTTGTTTTTGAAAACCAAAAATAAAATCATGTTAACTTATGATAAAAACTTATTATTTACTGTTTGACATAACCATCATAATCCAAATATCATTAAACAAATAAATATTTCTTCTGTTGATGTCAGATGGTTGGAGGCAATTGGCATGAAGCCCTGCTTCAACCCATGTTTCGTGCTAGTTCGCACTTATCAGTCAGTCAGCAAGACGCATCTGCAGCCTTGAAGGAATTCATGTCCCTACTGAAATCCTAACATGCGTCACGCAGTGAGTGCTGCACTCAGAGAAGTTACCTCTCAGGTATTCGAGCTAGCGATTGACTCCCTGTAGGACTGTATTGGGTACTTTGATTGCACACTGATTAGTAAATGGTATAATGTGTTCAGTCCTTTCTTTAGTGCAGAGTGCATTCTATCAATCAGGTTTGCAATGTGCCGACAATTTTAACATTAACAATTCAAAATGCACAGTGATGGCAAGCTAACTAGAATGGTGGCCACATTGCAAACCAGACTGACAGAATTCAGTCTGCACTAAACAAAGGACTGGACACATCACACTGGTTACTAGTGTCCAATGAAAATAGTTCTTCTTCCTAACAGTCCTGATAGTATATAAAGGAGATCTGGTCAGTAAATATTAAATTTTAAAAGATTTTTCGAGGTTTAGACTAAGTTTCGTTGCTAAAAATTGCTGAAGCAATGGATTAGTTTATCTTCTCGTTGTTCACGAAATTCCTAGTAACAAATTTTGCTGAAAATCGTTCAACTTCATATAAAGAAATAAAAAAGGATCGCACAGAGTAATTACGTCTGCGCCATGTCACCACTAGTTGCTAACCAATGGTTTCTAGAATCAGGAGGACCTCATCAAGGTAATCTATACCATCCAAAGTAGGCCAGACTAAGTATCATAGATTTCAGGTATTTGCAACATTTTTGTTTATTATTATTATTGTTTCCTTGGGTTCCTAGTGGAACATATGGCTTCAACTGCACGTCTCCACTTGCTTCTGTCTCTCTTCCGCTGTACTTTTCACCTGCATCCATGTTAGTCCATACTCTTTCAACTCCTCTTCATACGATCTCCTCCATGTCACCCTCGCACTGACGTCCCACTCGCCGCTTCCCTTTTGGCCTGGTTCCACTCCAGCAATGGCCTGACGCGCGCGCGATGTCACCCAGGGCCTCCTCAGCGAGTGTCTAATCCATCTCAGTCCACTTTCAGCAACATATTTGTTGGTTAGCGATTGTTTCTTTTCTTGATTCTTCCCATAGTTTCCTATAGTTGGTGATTCTTTCCGGCCCGGCTATCTGATATTCAATATAGAGTGAAGACAGTTGTTGGTTGATAAAGGTCTGCAACAGGCTGTCGGAAACATTCTTTGTGACCCGCCCACCAAGTTTCTCATCCGTATAGAAGAACTGACTGGCTCGACGTGTTTGTATTGAAAATCCCACCAAGTTTTGTTGTTGATGCTGGCTGAGTTACGAAGATTTCCAGATTGGTTTTAGGTCGATGAATGTGTTTCTCGCCTTCTCGATTCTTGCTCGATTTGATATCCTCGTCCGTTCCGACTTCCTGTAGTTGAGACAATGCTCCCAAGATAAGTGAAGTGAATGAAGTAACTCTTTCAAATCCCTCCCGTTGATGGTGATTGCTGTTGTTGTTTTGTTGGCTGGTTATTTTCATAACCTATGTCTTGTCTATGTTCACCTGGAGTCCTGTCTTCGCCCTGCTTCTTCGACCAGTTTGACGGTTTTCGCTTGTAAGTCTTCGATTTTGTGTGACATCAAGCATAAATCATCGCCGCGCGAAATCCAGGTCTTCTAGGTTCTTCGCGTCAGTCCAGGATATCCCTGTCTTCTCGTTTCCCACTGTCTGACGCATAATCCAGTCATTCCACCACAATTAGGAATATCATTGATGATAATAAGCACCCTTTTCTGACTCCTGTGTTTATTCCAAACGCCTCGCTGAGTTTTCCGTTGTGGATCACTTGACATGTGTCGTTGTCGTACAGCTGTTGAATGAGGTTGATGAACATTTGGGGTACGCCGTAGTACTCGAGTGGTTTCCAAATTACTTCGCGGTCAACGCTATCAAAGGCCTCCTCAAAGTCTATGTAGTTGAGGTAGAGGTTTGACCAACTCAAATTCTTTTACAACCTAATTTCGCTTCGGATAACACTTATATGTGTAATATCTGTAAGATCATATAATATACGTTTGTACACTTTTCGTTTATTCATAGTTTATCCTTATAAAACGAACACTTGCATTTTAATATCTCTTGTCCAAATAGCTTTAAACGTGGTCTACTCAGGACTCTGTACTATAGAGAGAGGAGAATATGCTCTATAGAAAAACTAGAGGAGGAATTTGAGTCCCTTGAAAAGATATTGAAGAGCAATGGGTACCCTCAAAGGTTCATCAACAATTATGGAATATCTGAAGTCACAAATGTAAAACAAATCACTGTGGGAAAAAGCCAGTCTATGTCCAGCTTGATTATAAAGGTGAAAACATTGCAGTGATGATCAACAGAAGGCTGAGTACGTCACTAGCCATAGCCTATCCTGCAGCTAAGCTCGTTCCCGTCTATCGAACACCCTATTATTTGATGCAGTCAAAAATCGATAGATATCCTCTCCAACTGTATATACAAATTTACATGTATCTGTGGCAGCAGTTACATTGGAAGGACAGAAAGAAGGGCATATCTAAGGTTTTCTGAACATGTGCCAAAAAGCTTACATCTAAAGGGAACAAACGCTTTAAACAGTGCCATCGCCAGGCATCTCCTTGACACGGGTCATGAGGTGGACGTCGGAAAGTCGTTCAAAATTATCAATAGGAAAAAGAGCTCAATTCTCCTTAAGTTTGCTGAAGCCATTTCCATCAAGCGCCTGATTTATGCGTCCAGAAAGTAGCGGTTATCAGTCTTCTTTGCCCTGGTAACTGGATATTTTCACCTCTCTCTCTTCCGAAACCGAAATGCTAAAAGTTTCCATTGTATATGATTATTATGGTTCGAAAACGAACACAACTGAATAATACAATGCTGCTACGTATTTTACTTGGTCAGTAGAAAGCTTTCAGCATTAGTACTAAATAGATAACTTAAAATAAATTACATTCAAGAAAGATACCTGGATCTTCAAAATCAGCTTCGAACCGCAAGCCATTGACTTGAAGCAACTTGTCCTCCTGTATTTTCGCCTCCTCTTCTTTATCTTTTATTTCCTCTCGTGCCTCCCATCGGAAGCAACATAATCATCACTCTCTTCTTCCTCTTCATCTGTTTCAAAAATATCTTCAAAAATATCATCAAATGTAGTGGAACGGTATGTTTCTTCTTCGTCCTTCAGTCCTTTCTTTTCCTCTCCTTCCTCTTCTGAGGGTTTTGAGTATAATTCCTGGTCAGATTTCTCTTCTTCCGCCTCTTTAATCGTTATTTCTGGTATTGTTCTGGATTTGCCTAGTTTTTTCTTAGATTTTGCCATTACTTCACTTATTCCAGATATTTCTGCTGGTTTTTCATGTCTGATAGTCGGACTTTTCAAATGATCCTCTTTTTGTGGTTGTTTCGGTTTTGTAGTTGACTTTTTACTAACTTCCTGTACTACATGCTCTTCTTTTGGAACAGGCACTTCCTTTTTTTATTTAAAACAGTAAGATTGTAAAATCAAGTGAGTGTTGATAAAAATGAAAGAAAAATTTCAAACGAAAATAAAATTAAGTTTTTAGTCTACAAATCAGGTATAAATATTATTAACAAACTTACCCAGTCTTCTGGAAGTTACATACAACTGCTTTAATTATAATAAATAATAATTTCAATGATGGAATATAATTAGTATTGCCTATTTCTGAGACACGTCGCCGAGTTTATGTATCGTTTAAAAATATTTAAAAACAGAATTTAGTAGGTAAAAAACAACAACGAACAACTTGACCCTGTCATTCCTCATTAATGATTAATTCAAATATCATTATGTGAGTATTACATATCCTTTTTGTTTATTCCTTCGCGTTCCAAGTGGATATAGTGCTCCAAGCTAGATCTTTGAAGTTTCAGTAATAGTGGCATTTATTTCTACGAGATAGAGTTACTAGCTCCATACCCAATCTCCTCTTTTTATTAGTCCTACAACCAACTTAGAGAAATTTCAAAGTACCTCAGCCGGGGTTCGGACTCTGAACCACATGTGTGGTTGGCGAGCATCCTACAGCTGAACCAACGACACACCAGTAAATAACTGTAATATACGTTAATGGATTTTTAAAAAATGACACTTAGATGTGGACCCATTTACCATGAAGGCCATCGTGATCTGCTCTACACGAAAAGTGTTATTTGTTTCACTTATAAACGTCGAGGACGTTAACCTTACTTTAAAATACCCCTAAATATTATTTCAGCTTTACTCTTTCCACAGAAGTATTTGTGTGCATTCCTAGGTCACAAGAAAACTAAAGTTGAACACTCAACAGACATATATAACGAAATATATTTTCATTTAATTTTTGTTATTTGATAATTTTAAACAAAGAATTCTTTTTCATCATAAAAAGTATAATTTAATAGTGTAAGATAGCAGGAAATTTAACCAACTTAGATTCCCTATAATTTTGAATGTTTGGGTAAATTTCTCTCTGACGTCTTATCTGTTTATTAACAGTTGATATATTTTTTCTTTTGATTTAAAGTATATTTATCGGAATTCTCCTTACCCTTGTTCTTTGTCTGGTAATTTTTATCGACCTTATTCTCAGGAACACCATGTGTAATTTAATTTAAAAGCACTTTATTCCTATGAATATCATTAGTACCTTGTGTTTTCGCATCAGTTTTCACTTTGTCATTAAGAAAACGAGTTCGCCTTTCTTTATACTATTGAAGAATCTTCAGAAGATATATATATATATATATATATATATAGACTAGGGCAGTATCAGTCAAAGTGTTTTGTGCTAAATCTGTTCACACAGGGAACTGTTGATATGCGCAAGGAAAACACTGATTTGTTCAATCTCTTTCGCTACCAGGGCCTTAATTCCTTTAATGACCCACACAACAAAAAAGGTATGTAATTTATCCTCATTCACTTTGGCTTATTCCTCTTTTTTTTCAATCTTCTAAATTTAAAAATGTACTTCATACGTATTCTGATACTCTTACTTATATGGACAGTATTCCTGTTCATTAGCGTATTAGCTTTAATGAAAATCTCTTCTGAACGCTAATCATCACTTAATGTTTTTGGATTGCTTAACATTACTCAACGAAGTTTCACAATTCGTCCATTTTCTCTTCCTAATTTGTAGTTTCATATATTTATTTACCACGTGATATTATTGACTAATCCTTGTAGGTGCTTTCATGACCTTTCGGAACATCATGTATTTCTAAAGCTTTGAAGACACGCTACGAAAAGAATATTTTTTTCCATACATTACATACGTTAAATCTAGGTCTGTTTAGTGAAGAGTAGAAGACTGGCACTTATTCTTGGAAAAAACGAGATTTTTAATTGAAATCTAGACATATTTATTATCAGCTTAACAAATGTTAAGGACGCAAACTATTCAACAAATTTTATGTTTTATTGATATTGATTGATATAAGAATAAAACTTGTGCACTGTGGTAGAGTATAATTTCATTATGGGTAAAGTTTCGTTTTGATAAAGTCTCACAGTGTTATACAGTAATGTTTACTGATGACGTTTCGAGCACATTGCTCATAATCATATCAAGGTAACCACACGACTTCCTAACTTCTTTTATATAGTTCCATTGTTTTTCCCTTGATTTTCACTTGATTTGATTGGTAGTAGTATTTTCCATATTTCGGGTATGAGTGATGAATCATTCCTATTGCATGTGTTTGGTGTAGACTTGATGAACAAGGATTCAGTAATCAATCTCTCTCTCTCTCACCACCTACATAGATTACTTCTTAGAATTTTAACCCTATCACACCCTATTGTGTGGCTGTGTGTTAATGAATGCATTGCAATTGATGAGCTTTTTTCTAAATTACTTATCTTCTCAGGATCAACCATTCTAACCTTAGCTAAATTCTTATGTTCCGACAATCTGATTACCCCTGACCTACTGGTTTGACCTATGTAGTTGACCTCACTCACAGTCATTGCAAGGCAATTTGTAAATTATATTACTTCGTCTAATTGGGTCAACCGACAGGGTCATTTAACCTACAGAGCTTGTCCCTGAGTGAGTTTATGGGTTTGAATGCTACCCTAATTCTTGCTTTACTGAGAATCCGACGTAGGGTCTCAGATGTCCCTTCTTTATATGGTATAACTGCAGATGACTTATATTCTCTCTTATTTATGTTATTATTACTAGTTTCACGATTAATTTTCTTTTCTTTTAGCTGTTTTCAACCTGCTCAATGAATGTTAGAAGATAGTTATTCAACACCAACGCCTCTGCTATCTGTTTTATTTAATCATTTAGATCTTTTCTTGTACTATTCAGTGCTACTGCTCGGTTTGTTCAACAACTGACTAGGCCTCCCTCAACAGTTAACGGATGAGATAAATTAAAGTCGAAATATATATTAGCAGAATGCGCTGGCTTTTTTAAACGCTAGTTTGCAGTTAACGTTCTTTTATTCGTTTTATTTTACAATCTAACATCGCTAATTCTCCTAGTTCATTTTCTGATTCAAATGTGAATTTTATTCCCTCCACTAGTGAGTTTATGTGTGTCAAGAAGCTAGAGATATGTTCTGTTTTTAACACTGTGAAAGTGCCATCCACATATCTCCACCATATTTTTGGAGTAGGATTAAACGTGTTAAGAGCCATATTTTCCCAGCTATCCATAAATGTGTTATGTTTTCTTGTAGGACTACTCAGAAGAACTTGACCACAGTTATTTCACACTAGGTCTGTGGATTTCATTTGAAAGCTTATGGTATTATGTATCCATCACATCTTGCCCACACTTCACAGGTAAGTGATTTATAGACTTATTGGATTCAAGGCAAAGCTCATTTTTTCCGTGAAAACGCGAAGACAGATTAACTGGTGATCCAGTACAGATTTTACCATAGAATTACATTTATTTGTGGTTCTACATTCCATGAAAAAAACAAAAGTAGAAAAAATAAATGTGGTGAAACTGTATTACGGGATATTATATTAGCGCAATTTCTGAGGTTCTAGGATATCACAAAGGGAAAATATACCTGTACTAGAGTGAACGATTTTGACCTATACCACTACCAGTTTCCAGTCAATGATTTGTAATGACTAGACCAAATATACTGCATTTTTCTGTATAGGTCACACTGTCTCTAACTCTTTTCAACTAGGTCCTACTTCTGGTTGCAATGTTTATTTTCGACAGCAATGGTTTGGCATGTGAAGCACATAATCTGGCCATTTTTAAATCGTGGAAGCAAGCACCAAGCCATTGAATGAATGTTTCTCCTTACCTAACACTACAGCGGACCATATGACTTTTCATGTTGTTTCAAACTACTGAACCGAAATTCAAATTCACAATCTACAAATTAATTTTTAATTTATACAGTTCAAAGTGTAATTCCACCATAGATCATTTTGAGAACCGAAATTATACGGATGACAGTATTTGGTGTGGTTGGTGCCATATATGGTAATTAAGAAGGTGAGCATATTTACAGAAAAACTACATACTACTGATTGTTGATACTGGATGGTTGGAGGCGGTCGGCGGGAGGCCTTAGACCTGCTTCAAAACAAAGGACTGGACACACTACACTAGTTGCTGACTAGTGTCCAATCACAGTATCCAATACAGTCCTACTGGAGGTCAACCGCCACCCCGAATATCTCAGTGGCACCGTCTCTGATTGCTGCATTGCGTAACGTGGGTTCGAATCTCAAAAGGGACATGAGTTCCTTGGAGGTTTCAGATACGTCTTGCTGACTGACTGGTGAGTGCGAACTAGCACCAAACGTCGGTCGAAGCAGGTCTTCCTGCAAATAGCCTCCAACCATCTAGAAATATCAACAATTCAAAGTTCATGATGATGGTGAACCACCTAGAATGGTGGTCAAATTGAAAACTTCACTGATGGAATTCACTCTGGACCAAAGATAGGATTAGATACATTACACTAGTTACTGATTAGTATCCAATCAAAATACTACTGATTAACTGAGATAAGTAGTTGTATACGCCTCACATCAGCTAGTAGTGATTGTCAGCCAAATCGAAATAATCTAACCACTACCAGTTGATGTGTGTCTGTATGGTATACAACTACTCACCTCAGTCAATCAGTAATATAGAGTTCTACTGAACTAAAAGCATCTGCGTTCAGAAAAGAACAGACTTTAATTCATTCCGTCACACCTTATTTTAATTTTAAGCTAATAACTTTTCAAATTAAATAC
Organism: Trichobilharzia regenti; assembly: GCA_944472135.2. NCBI lineage: Eukaryota > Metazoa > Platyhelminthes > Trematoda > Strigeidida > Schistosomatidae > Trichobilharzia > Trichobilharzia regenti. The sequence continues at coordinate 128,878,502 of OX235262.1, read as the reverse complement.
AACCAGATAGTATATTGTTTGACAACTCGTTTCTGTGATAAATGGATCGTCTGAATATCAAGAACTCAGCGAAAGTTTAATTTACCATAATAGATTCAGTCCCAGCAAAAACATAAGACTCTAATAAAAATCAATGAAAACTAATTAACTCACTTCTTTTTTCTCAGTAGTTACAAGTGATTTTCGGATACTTTTTCTTTCTTCACGTACATCTTTTTCACTTGGAATTGGTGTAGTAACAGGTGTTGTTTTTATTTTCACTTGTTTAATACGATCATGCACTAAGCGAGCAGGGATAGTTGGTAACTTTTTCTTTTGTGTATACTTGGTATCATCAACAGCTCCAGTAGACTTCTGAATAGTAGAAGGTTTAGCATCTGTGATACCTTGTGATTTACGTCTTTGTCGTTCAAGTGCATCTATGCTAGTTATAGATATGCGTGGTGGTGGTGATTTAGGTAAATTAACTGACTCCTCAATACACCTAGTCACTTTCTCATTGTCACACATTTTAACAGATTCAATTAATTCTTGAATATCTTTTATATGCAGAGCCTGACTTATTTTATTTTTTGCATCGTAACTGTCACAAATAGCTTCATTAATTATAGTAATGGCTTCTTCTTTGCTTAATCCTTCCTTTTTCAAATAATTTTGCAGTATATTTCTTGTTTCAGTGAATGAATGCAAAAATAATTCAAGACGTTGTTTATCACCAAGAAATTCTACAAACTGTGTTCTTACACTATGCATTACGCCTATAGTCGTTTTTGGATCTAATATTGTCTCAATATGCTCGATTAGTGTTCGTGGACCACCGAATAGATTAGTTAAATAATGAAATAACCATGTAGGACTAAGAATACTATTAATCATACCAACTCGAATATTTCTAGATCGAAAATATTTGTCAAGTGATTCAATACTCGATGCATCCTTTTTAACTGCTTCATAAAATAAATCCATAACTTTGTTTATTGAACCCCATTGTTCAGTCATTTCTTGTAAATACTTCTGAACTAAATCAACTGGCAAAGATCGAGTTCTTTCTTCTTCTTTTTTTCTTTCAATTGTCTTTTCAACACCTGGTCCAAAACGATCTATAGAATCTTCTTCTTTTTGTTGCGCCTCTTCACCTGGAGCATGTTCTTTATCTTGTTCAGATTCAGATAATGCTTGTTTTTCAGCTTCAATTCTTTCCAAGTTTTCTTGTACTTTAGCGAACGAAGAGTTTATGTGAATATAAAATAAAAATGGTAAAATGAGTTAAGATTTATTGTAAAATGACGGGTAAAAATGAGTATTCTAGTTTTATTCAACTAGTAGGTTGGATATTACAGTAGTTTCAATGTGTCTTAAACCTAGAACTGAGGTGTGAATCTATTGCTCACAGATTATATGTCTTTTGAAGTTTTTGTCTTACTCAAAGACTAGGAAATGGCTTTTATTCCCATTTTCTATTGTCTCCACAGTGGTGACTGAATAGTCAAGTGACAGTACTCTCAATCTTCACTAGTGATAGAGTATAGGTCGAAGTTGCTTGGAGTTCTGGTGAGAAGTCATGACAAATGGACTCCCCTAAGTTACATGTGAGGATAAATACTCCCCGATGACATTAGCTGTAGGTCATGCTAAAATTCCCTAGCTGGCAAAAGTTAGCAGTGATGGGTCACTGGGTCCCTTCTCATTTACCTTGTAACATGAATGTTCTATTTTCAGTCCACGGTGGAGTCATGAGTGAATAATGCTGAAAAGTTCAAAATTAGGATAAAAAAGCTGTCCAGTAATCCTCAGTTTTCAATGGTTCGCTTGCTGATATCGATCAGTGCGCAAACTGGACACGTTATGGTATTTATCAGTGCACTATGTGATATAATGTTATGGCAAAACATAAAGTCTTATCAAAGAAACTTAGCTTCATGTGGTCATTCTTGTAATAACAGAATGATAGTATATAATACTCATATTAAAGGTTTGATTTATACTTATGTCAGATGTTTTCTTCATTCAAAGCATATGGTTTATTTTCCATTCGTCTACCATGGTAGTGTTGGTTCTATTCATAACGGTACGCTTACAAGAAATAACTAGCTGGCTGTTTGTTGCTCCTTCGTCAGTAGTTAACTTTAAGATGTTTTAAGATACCTTCTATTTCCTAGTTGGTGAGATGTTTTCATTCTCGTGTGAATCTAGAACCAAGTGTTTTGTGGGACAAATGTAATGAATATGACTTATCCGACATTTCTTAAACTCACAGGAGAATTTAATCTGTACTCTGGATTTGTTTAGGTGGAACTAAGATATACAAAGGCACTAAATGAATTCAGTGAATCAGAATGAAACCAATATATTTGCAGTACAAAATCACACTGCTTTTATCTTCTGGTAAGTTTACCACAATATGAATGTTTAGTAATGTGGGATGCTACAAATATACATGTAGAGGGAGAGAGAGAGGGAGAGGGCTTAACGAAAGGCAACTACCAGAACCCTAATTCACACAGTATCTTTAGATAGGACATAGTTTAAATCCTTGTTCACATACTTTATCACCCAACAGGGTTCAGGATGAGCCCTTTGTTATATATCACTTGAACGTAATTAATTTGCATCTGTTGTTCTGTGACCAAGTTTGTGGTCATCTCAGTCCAGATATTACTTACCGACAAATCTAGCGGCATTTTTTATGCTTTCAGATTGATAATCCTCAAATTGCTAAAGTGTATACATTAGTCTGAGTAACCCACTTGATGGAAATATAGTCTCTAAATTAAGGTTGATCATTTAAATTAAATAATCTTCTCATTACGAGATGTTTCATTGATGAAAAAAGCATTAATTTTTACAGCTCAGCATCACATAAGTGTAACTGGAATCAAACGTATATTCTCATTCAAGTGAATTTCTAAATCTTGTTTATAAAACTGTAACATTTTAAACAGCCTTAAGAAGATTGTTTAAGACTACAAGTCAGTAATAGATACACCAATTGATCACATAAAACTTAAGTGTTTCTGTTATGCTTTTAGAATAATGATTGCCACATTTTCACAAATATCGACAGTAAACAATTTGTAAAGGTTATGAGATACATTCAGAATGACATTTTAGAATTTAATCTAAATGCATCTTAGTTCATCTGAGTTTCTTGTCTAGATCTTTCATATTTTGAAAATCTGTTCCATATTTTTTTTTAAATTTAGGTCCAAAACAACCTAGAATGCTTACTTTTCTTTTCAAAAAGTTGTTGAATTGTTTGCTTGGTAAGTTGTTTTGCAATCTGTTGCATTTTAGCTGTTTTTGCAATTCGTGCAGTTTCATCCTCTTCTAAAATATCTTCTTCATAAATATTAACACATGGCTGTTCTACTAAAGCTTCAACTTCTATCGTTGCACTAGTAACCAATTCAGCTCGTACTTTTTCGATTGCAAGAGGTAATTTATTCGACATGATAGCTTTTAGTAGACAAACATCTTTCAATGAGGCTATAGATGATAATGTTCCCATGATTTTTTCATCAGACTAATAAAAAAAGATTAAAAAAAGCATTTGCATGCTTGTTTAAGTACAGATAGATTGTATCAAAATATATAGCTTTCTGTCCGGAGTCAGTAAATGGTCTGAGTCAAATGGTCTTAAACTGAATCCTTCTAAATATCAAACTGTTAATTTCACCTTAAGATGTAAACGACAGTCAAAAAAGTCATCGACTCTCATGACAGTTATAAGATTGACGACAATGATATAGGAATTAAATCAGAAATCAAATATCTTGGACTTATTCTCTCTTCTGATCTCTCCTGGTCTTCCCACATCTTAGCAATCTCCAGTAAAATATTCGGCCTGACATTTTACATTAAGAAGTTAGGGCACTCGGGTATAACTCAACCCCTCCTCTTACAATTCATAAACTCTTGCATCCTACCTGTTCTTCTTTATTGTTCACCCTTATTCTTTCTGGTTGCTTAAAAAAGGGACTATGTCACAATTCGTGGAATGCTGAAGACTGTCAGTAAGATGAGTGGTGTCCCAGTGGATCACATAGTTAACGTCGTTGTCGATAGGCACTTGACTTCATGCAGTAAATTTGCTAAAGGGATTTTGTCTGACTTGGAGCATCCACTTTACCCTCAGCTTTCACCATGCATCTCCTCAGGTAGAAAAATAAGTAACTTCAGAAAACTGTATGCTCGCACGTCTAAGTATAGAAATTCTATGATACCATACTTGGCACCTGTTTTATGTGATGAAAATAGTGTCAGGCAAGAATTAAATTACGTTTTTTCATCTAGTAAATAAACAATTTCGTCCATCCATCCTTATATACCTTCAAGTTTTACTTTTATTATTTCTACTATATTTATGGTCATGTTGATTCTTTGTTTTACTCTCATAACTGCAAGCACCAACCTATCTCTATGACTGCTGTAATCTTTGTTTTTCTCCTCACCATATCATGTAAAGAGAACATTATATTCAATATTTTTAAACATGTTAGGATTTCTATACCGCATCGACAATTCTGTGTGAAACAAGCCCACGGCAATTTTCACTTGTATTATTATTATTACCTTAGCTGTTATCATTATTATTATTTCCATTTTATATGCTGCATGTTTTTGACACTACCTCGATTGTAAATGTGAAAAATTTTCTGTGTGATTAATTTTATCTATAATTTGAGGAAATTAGATGCAAGAATGTGATTAATGCTGAAAATTCTATTCTGTATCACAAGTACTGTTTTTGGAATAAAGTAAATCATTATTATCATTATTATTTATGTGGTACGTCTCTCTAAATTAAAGAGGTGGATATCTACAAATATAAATTTCTTCATGTAATTAAGAACACATTAGTCAGCAGAGAGATCTCTTTTTCTAACTTCACTTTAAATCTGTACAGTTATTTTGGCGTTTATATATGCAGTATAACTTGATGTTAGAGGTCAACGGTTATTGAAAGTTAGTGACAAGGCAAATAAAAGTGCATGAGTAATAAGTGTGTCTGAAAAACTAAGGATAGTATTGCGTAGTCATAAGAGTTGATAACTAATTAGCTGAATGATGAATAATCATTTAGAAATAGTTGATATGAGACAAGGGAACAAAAGATCAGAAAATGAGTTGCAAAAACATAAAACGGACTGCATAGAGCTTATTATACATTGATTCAGGAAGACGAAGAAGGAAGAGAAAAAAGAAAAAAATTAGTACTTGAACACAAACTCCAGGTTTCTTCTTAAGGATTACTAAGGTTTCAGCTACATGAAGAAAATATAGACGTAAGCCTTGGTCTCTGCTGACACTATATGACAAGAACTAACAATATGCTTCAGAAATAAGCTGTTCACTGCTCTACATTCTCCCTTTGATAACCATGCTGTTCATCGGCACGTCCTGTTGGTACAGCCTATGTACTTTACTCCACAGGAGCAGGTGAATCAGTAAATACATCTTGGATTCGTCAACAGTGAGATCCTGTTTTTGACGTTTTGGTGAATAAGAGCATATGTGCAGAAGCTGACGAGCAGCTATCTGTTCTAAGATATCGAATGAGTAGCATTAATCAGTTAACGTTTTTCCATCAGTTTTTCATTCTGAATGGGACATAAAGCTTTGAATTTTCAGTAATAGCAGTGAGTTTTACGGAGAAGGGTCTCTAGCTTCATGCTAAACTTCTTCTCTTTTCTGGGCTTACTACCAGCTAAACGATAATTGGGAGTGGGCCAGCCGGAAATCGAGCCATGACTATTTGTGTGACTGGTACGCATTCTATCTCTAAACCAGACATGCACAATCAGTTAACTAACAGTTCCACTCAGCTGGGGGGTGTTCTATAAGTTTGAGTAAATGTTTACAACTACTTCTTCATTAAGTTCATCAGATGATGATTTGATAAGATGACACAGTTTATGTCTTATGCGTACCAATCATCCCTGAAAATGTTCTCATCTCCCGTGTGTGTGATTAAATGGAAAATGTTTATCCTTTAGTTTAAAGGTTAATTTTCAGTCCATGTAGTTAGATTTAGTCTATGGAATGAATCATTTTACCTTAGACTCTAAATACAACTGTTATTTCATGCATTCCGAATCCATAAAGGTGAGATTCAGAATGATGATAATGACAAAAATTTGCTCAGTCAGAGTTGTATTGCAAAACCAAAGATGAAATCGTACTACTTCTGGGAGAAATACATAATCATCATAGGAAGATGTTGCTTCTAGATCGTATACATACGAAGCTTCACTGTTGATTCTTAGTCATTAAAGTGATCTATTTTTTCAATGCACACATAATATCATGCGAATTTTTTAAGTTTATTCATTCAGTCTTGTAATTTTTTATATTCTTCTTCGGTAACTTGATTTTGAGTAATCAATTCCATTGGTCTCATTGCACGTCTGCTCAAAGTTATACTTCGATTTGTCAGTCAGTCACTTTGTAGTTCCATATGAATATATCTTAGTAAAAGAAAGCGATAGTGATTTAGTAAAGTGGTTCATAGAATATACAACTTCCTATTATAGGCTTTTGGCTACAGCTGAGATAGGGCAGAACACCTACCAAACTTTGTTTGTAATTATCCTAAAGATTCTCACCTTTTACCCTAACCTGACTTGGTCGCTGCCTTAGTTATAAAAGTCAGGCTATATCTCTTCAAGCCCTCGGAAAGGCATTCCTTTGCACATCCTATGCCTTACAAGATGATAATTATCACCGCTTCAGTGGTGGTCTTGACCCAAAAAGCTCTAGACAAAGTTATTTATTATTTTCAATCGTTTAATTTCTTGAGAAGCTGCATCATTCCTAATTTTTTCTGTTGAGCCACCGAAAGTTGTGAACGATATCAGTGCAACTTTTACTCTCTGATTTCATCACATTTAAGTATAAATCAGTTCGTTTGTTAGTTAAGCTTCAGTCCTACTAACAATCACCCAGATAATTAATGGACCTAATATGCAGCATTGTATGGGATAATGAATACAATGGTAAACTAATTGCAATAAATATTAGTGAAATAAACACTGATTCATTTGTAAGGGGAAATTATAGTTATATATGTGCGGTGTTTTGAACAACATTTATTTCTTATTTCCTAATACTCAAATACTCTGATGAAAACAAGAGCTTTTGATTGAAATATTCTATTCAAAATTATCCTAAAATAAGAATTAACAGTTGATTGGCATACATTAAAGAGGAAATGTTAACGTGACAGCAGTTCGCTAATTATAATAGTATTAATAACATTACTAGTAATCTCATTTATCTATATTCTTTTGTAGAATTACACAATGAAAAAGGGTGGTTAGGGATTAGGTTGCTTATTAAGGAACGCATTATTTGCGGTCAACAGAATAAATACATTCCTACGCCTCATAATTTAACACATCTATTGGTCTCTGGAAAGCAGATTAATGCAAAGTAGACGCTCTTAACAACTATAATACATATATATACATAACAAAGTAAGTGCATTATGTGAAAAAATTATACTTTAGGTACATTATTTATGTACATACACATGAATTCACTTTAGAGATAATAATGAAATTCGTATAAAATGATACTCACCAAATATCTTTTAACCAACTGATGAAGATGAAATCTTTGAGATGCAGAATCAAATGACACACTTTCTGAACTCTTTATTAGTTAAAGTGTAAAAATGACAAAATAAAAGAAAGAAATTTCGATTACTTTTTAAATCATGTATAAGATTATTTAATGCAATTTAGATTTTCCCATCGATTGTTTGAATCAAAGTGCTCGGTCTCAGGTTGACATGTCAGCTCCTAGTGCAGATGCTTCAACGATATCTGGTCATACAACTTAAAGTCAGTTGGTTGATGGTGACTAGCAGTGGAATCCAAAATGCGCATTTCATCCTATTTGAGACTCGTCAGATAGGTGTACCTGCATTTATCAGTGAGTAATGGTGTTCCCACTGAGGCTTGAACCCAGTACCCATAGTTTCAAACGCCAAATCGTTATTCACTACACCATTTGGGCACCATTATAGACAACCAGAGTTACAGGTGATCATTATAATAAGTTACACAAAGTCATAATGACAAACATTATGGATAAATGTGATAAAAATTTTTCTAGGTAATTCCATTGGTTCTGCTGAATAGACAACTTTGTGTTATTCTCAATGGTTTTTAATTAAATCCATTCCCACTGGTCTGAACAAGTGGACATCAGAAAATAGTGGAGATGTGTTTTTGAAGCCTTATGTTCCACTGAGAACCCAAGGAAATAATAATAATATCAACTTTGTCTACTTTCTTATTATTATCAATCATCCTGTAAATAATCGTTATTTAATGCGTGAAATTAACTTAGAATCAGTTCCATATCTCTTTGTTTATTAGATATATCACATATTGGAAGACTATTAATCACATGGCCGTGTAAGGGCTTATGGGGAATTGTCATCTGAATTGACAACAACCAGTGGTGTCCGGCAGGGATGTCGGCTTTCTCCATTTCTGTTTAACTTCATCATAGATATGCTAATGGAAGTATCCTTAACTGAACTTAACGACTTAGGAATCGACTTGTTACCGGGATATAGTCTTAGACTTAGAATATGCAGATGACATAGCCTGTTAGGGAAGGATGCTGACAAAATGTAAGGTCTTCTGAACACCTTGAGCAGCACTCTTCGTATGTTTGGAATGCGATTCGCCCCTACAAAATGTAAGATGCTGCTACAGGACTGGACCACGTCAACTCCTAACTTAGTGATAGGGAGTGAAGTGATAGAACATGTTGACCACTTCACCTATTTGGGAAGTTGTATTAGCACCAACGGACTGATTGGCGACGAAATCTCAGCACGGATCCAAAAAGCTCGAGCTGCTTTCGCTGACTTACACCATCTCTGGCGTAGGCGTGACATCCGGCTATCAACCAAGGGACGTGTGTACTGCTCAGCAGTTCGCTCCGTCCTTCTCTATGGCTCTGAAACATGGCCAATACGAGTTGAAGACATGAAAAGGTTGACTGCTTTCGATCATAGATGTCTACGATCTCTTTCTCACGTTAGGTGGTTTAATAAGGTAAGTAATGTTGACGTTAGGCGTAGAGTGTTGGGCAAAGAGGGAAAATCAATTGACGAGGCTATAAAGTTACACAGATTGAGATGGCTAGGTCAGGTGCTGCGCATGCCTAACCATCGCCTCCCCCGACGGGCATTACTAGGTGATATAGGTTCAGGTTGGAAAAGAGTAAGTGGTGGCCAAACAAAAACATGACATCAATCCATGAAATTCTTGACAGTTAAACTGAGCCAGGCAGGGAGATGCAGACTTCCGGGTTGGGGCCCTCGGGACTGACTCTAGGAATCAATGGCTGGAAACAATAGGTGACATGGCTCAAAATCGTTGTCGACGGCGCAGATGTATTCAGTCTCTGTAATCTTTCATAGTCCTTTCTACCATTACCCATTCTGTTTCACTCTTATACTTGTCAAACTCTATTGATTCTCTTCACTCATCTTCTTGTCTACCTCTGTGTGCTATTTGGAACGTGGCAACTCGAACTGGTGCACTTCGGTGCCAAGTTCTATGTTGAATCCAGACAAACAGACAGATTAATAATTATATGCTGTTTCAAACTAAACTTGTTCATAATCCATCCGCTAAACTGAAACTTTGTTTTCACACTTCTAAAGAAAAGAATTAGGACTACAAGAACCAAGGTTCAGAATTCGATGCCTCTTTGGAACGTCATCAAGTAATTACTGTCGTTTCAATGTGTGACATATTTAATAAACATAGAAGTGTAGAATTTCAAGATACCACAACGCTCAAGTTTTACATTTACATCAAAGCCGAACTATTTTAGCACAGTTTACCAGCTGACAGCGAAATATCATATTTTTCTTTATTTTTACTAGAATTTCTTTGGAATTAAAAACAGCGTTTACACTTTCAATTTCTGCCTATATATTCCTAACATCGTAAACATCGTAAGCAGCTTAAGTTTCAACAATTTATGAATGGAATATATTAAGCATTCAAATGTGTGTATATGACAAATAGATAAATCTAGAAGTTAACCTAAAAGTTCATCAATTCAGGTTGTCAAACTTGTGAAAAGACAAAAAAAATTATTTAAGCAATAATATTATAGACGAAAGACGAGAATAGAGATCAGATTATAAATGTTTATGTTATAAACGAATGAACTTACAGGCTTAATTTGCTTTGCAGGTTTTAAATGAAGACGAACTTTTGAATTTGGTATATAACCTGATTCGAAAAAAGTGTTTAAATATTTTATGCTTACATGGTAATCAGCGTAAATACAAAAACAATGCATATCAAAAGAATTCAGTAATGAAATCAGAAAACTCTGTCAGTGATTTGCTTCAATACGAAAATCTTTCAAAAATCAACTCTTAGTGTCAGTTTACAGCATTAGTAGGTATTCTCATAGTCCCAGATAATAAAACCAAACTCTAATATGCAAAAATGTGAATAACTAATTGTTTTGATAACAGGAATACAATTAGTATGAGCAATTAGAGGAAAACCTACATACTTAATTTGATAGATCGCCAAGACTCCTTGGACCCAGGTTTCGTGCTAGTTGGCACTCACCAATCAGCAAGGCGTATCTGAAACCTTCAAGGAACTCAAGTCTGCACCGAATAAAGGACAAGACACATTACACTAGTTACTAACTAGTGTTCAATCGAAAATATCCAATACCGTCCTATAGGAGGTCAGTCGCTAGCCCGAATAGTTCAGTGGTAATGTCTCTGACTGCAGCACTGCGTGAGGTGGGTTCGGATCTCAGTAGGGACATGAGTTCCTTCGAGGTTGCAGATACGTCTTGCTGACTGACTGGTGAGTGCCGACTAGCACGAAATGTGGGTCGAGGTTGGGCTTCATGCCAATGGCCTCCAACCAGCTAAGAACATCAACAATTCAAAGTACAAGGTGATGGCCAGCCACCTAGAATGGTTATTCTTAGTATTTTTTTACCGACTCTGATGATTATACATCAGCTTATCCAATCGCCCCTATTTTAGTACATTAATACATGTTTTTAGTGTGGTCATTAATAATGCAAATATCCTATAGGAACCCTGAAGGTATCTGTTTAGAAAATTCTTGTTCTACAGATGGTCAGACTAAGTGACATAGAATCCAATCCACGCTAAATGATGAATTTCCTGAGAAAAATAAGAGAACCATAAAGACAAACTCAATGGTATACAATGACGAGTACATGCAACTCAGGTTGGTTTATGCACTAAGCTAAGAACTAAAATTGTTGCATAACAGTTTTTCTTAGTAATTAATAGGCTTAAAGTTAGTGAGTTGTTTAATCAACAAATCGCATATCAGTTAAAAGTGAAACTGATAAAAATTCACAATTCACAGTAATATTTTTAGCAAAATTCGATTAATGTTGGGTTAGGTGAAATGAAAACGACGTCCTTAGCTAGGTACCACTGCTCAGTCTGCAGAAGCCACTGGTTCTACCCAAATGTTCACTTTACTCAATAAAGTCAAAAGGATTTTAATATCCTTATAATACTGTATTTTAAAAGCTTGTTATATTTAAATGCGCGAATCTATGATCATCTAAAAACCTAATCACTAACCTTGACATGAAGCAGAAAACTAGTTAGACAAGTTTCAGCGTTTATCAGTAATTATTAGTGCCCGTGTACATTTCAAAACCAGCTAACTTCTCAGTGGAAAGCATTAAAAATCCAGGAGCACTAGAAAGCCAATTCTTCTTCTATAGCATGGATCTATAGTATAATCAGGAATTAAATGTGGAACTTCCAGGTTATAAGGAAAACTACATTGAAATTCAGCCACTGGCTTAGAATTGAGCCTTCCGTTTATTGCAGATTTTGCCAGTGCCATCCAACATTGTGCATGTATTTATATTTCCATTAGCCTTCTCACTTTAAATAAATTCAACAAATGTTTAACGAATACAGCTATCTTTTATTCCTTAACGTCGATCAATAGTTTACCCACATCTTCATTTCTTTTGGCTAGCTCAAGCATTAGTAAACACTGGGCTGTCAATTGTAACCGGTTTTCAGAAGTCAGAACATTCATTGGAAGACTTTCAGAATAGTGGAGAACATCTCAAGGACATCTGTCTCAGAGGGCAGTCCTGTTCAGAGAACTGAAGGTAATCCTACCATGAAATACAAGTATATTTGGTTGGGAATAGATATGCTATTGTTGTAGAGATTGGCAAACAGTATGCTTCATCACCCTTCAGAAAACAGTTTTGTCTAATTTCAAATCATATTTCGTTGGTTTCAATGTAATTTTATCTTCATATCATTTCTCTTTTTGAACTTTTATTAAGTATGAGAATTTGAACTGGTACACTTTGTTTACTAAGTCCTACTTTTTTATCTTTTTCTGACATCCTCACTAACCTATGTGGTTCATTTCGGAAATAAGTACTTCTAAGAAACTTTTACCCAATCTGACTAAAGTGAGTATCATTTCTAGAAATTCGTTCCCTTTAACTATGTTAAGGGGTATGTTTAACATTTAGAAGTCTAGACATAATTTTATAATATGTAAAACTTGAATGAAGATCCTCTGATTCACTTTGTATGTTGTTCACCTTCCAGTGAGAAGTGATTAACACCCATGCTTCCGGTATTTATCATGAAGACTAGTGTTTTGGAACGATCATAAAATAATACAAAAATCTTTTGATTTGACATTAGTAACTAGTGTGATGTGTCTAGTCCTCTCTTTGGTGCAGACTAAATTCTATCAGTCAGGTTTTAATGTGGCCCTCCATTTTAGATAGCTCGCCATCACAGTGCACATTGATTTGATGATATTAGATGGTTGGAGGTAATCGGTGGTAACGTCTCTGACAGCAGCACTCACTGGGTGACGCGGGTTCAAATCTCAGAAAGGACATGAGTTCCTTCAAGGTTGCAGATACGCCTTGCTGACGAGTGCCAACTAACACGAAACCTAGGTCCAAGGCTTCCTGCCGATTACCTCCAACTATCTAATAGCATCAAATACAAAAATCTGTCAGAAATCATTTACACCTACAATGGGGACTGGCTAGTTTCTCTTTAATACTATTTTATGACACTGAGTGAACTCTCTTAACCTCTAGGTTTAAATACATTGATGACCTTAATTAAATAAGCGAGTTTAAAGATGACTATCACACAGGTTATTGATTACTTTCATTTCTAATTTATCGTTTTTTGGAAATATTACACTTTACTGTTTAAATATTATCATAAGTACAAGCTAATGGTTTTTTTTTAATTTTATGGTATTTCACTAGTGAATAAACAAATTTCCTTCTAATGTGTTAACATATATGAAATAAAATTCTAAGAGAAAATAACTCACCGTCAGGTGCAATTACCGTAGTTGGCATATCTTTTCTTGATTTATACATATCTTTCATAATAATTAAACTATTTTCTGGATGAATTGTAATAGGTAATGAAGTATAACAATGGCTAAATGCTTCTAAAAGTTCTTGATAGTTAATATTTATTCGAAAGTCTGGAGGTAAGCTTGCTGAACGTGAATTCCTGAAAAATGACAATGTGCTTCTTCTTTTCATATGACTTATTGATAAAGAACGTGGCACTGGATGAATATGATACGATTCTGGGCTACTACCAAGATCCATTTTGTATACTTCACCCACACAAATTTTAAGTCTTTATGCAGAAATGTTTATAAAGTGTCAGTAAATGGCATACGACAACAACACCAACTTCATAGATCACTAATAATTCAAATTATGCTCATTATTTAATCGATCGTAGATTGTGTAAACTTATAAGTTATTTAACAAGTATAAGACAGACTGCTATATATCATATTATCTATCGTACTATTGTATCTTTTGGTAACTAAACTGTTTTACGATTTCCCACTTAATTATTAACACAACTTATATCCCATTTGACGGAATTACTTAAACTAATCTATGAATTCATCGAAACACTAATTAAGACAGCTTTGTGAAGTCTGTCTCATGAAGAAAATCTATGATAATTTGTGTTATCTTTTTCACTATATAAAATGACAAAATTCAGGAAACTGGTATTCAAGTGACTCGCAAACAATAAGTTTTGATCTCTGCGCATAGACTATATGGCTAAGCGGATGGATACGCTGATCATGAAAGTCTTATCCTTTGGATAAATATGCTTAACACTCGCCATAGGGCTAAAGTGATATTAATACAGGAAATATGGAAGTTATGTGAGTTACTTTACATCACTACGAGCAATAAATCATCCCCTGGAGGTCATCAGTAAATAAATAATGCTGTATCACTGTGTGTTACACCACACCAAGTTTTCTTCAAAATTATTATTCATTTTTCCACAAGCCTTCGTTGCTAAAAGCAATTTTGAATACTTCACAGTTGACTTCTCGTTAGCAATGATGATACCTTTGTCTGTATCAGCTATTATTCCCAAAATCTATGGCTACATGTGATCGAGTACTAAACACCAAGACCAAATGAATACTGACTCTACATTTCTTCTAAGAAAACCATTTTGTTCTGGTCTGGAATGTTCAAAATTGGCATATAACTGCTGCTTTTCTCAGCTTCATATCGGTAATATAAAGAGACATTCAAGTATTGGATTGTAGGGATTTGATAGACTGGTTACAGGATTTTATCATGAGCTGACATCGGTTGGATTGTGGTGGTGTGATACAGACTATGTCTGCCAACGGAATATTACGCTCACATATTCCCACAGTTCAATACTGCATACAATATATCTATTTGAACATTCGATTTGATGTTAGAGACACAATACATTTCCCACAGTTGTATACTGCATTAATTAAAGAATACTATTTACATTTGAACATTCTATTTCATGTTGTTTGATGCAAACCAAAATCACAAGCTTGGTGATTGGTTAACGAATGTAAAATGTAGATATGTATAAGCAGCGGTTTGATTAATGAAAATATACCTTGACTCCAGTGTCTTGCCTTCTATTGTTACAAGATAATCATTGGAAAACCGGTAATGAGTACTGGACAGCTGTTTCATCTGGCGAAGTTTAAGAATAGGGTCCCAAAACCTTCAACGCTCAAATGACCTTGAACGCACGCTAGTCGTTGGCTAACGGTTCCTGTCATTATCATAGCTGAAATATCAACCCTATTCATCAAATAAGGAGCAAGTTTCACCCAGATAACACTTTTATTACTGTTTGGACAATGTGTTAACATCTCGTTAGGGTTAGGATAGGGGTTAAGGCGAGTATTGTGGTTAGGGTTAGGGTTATTGTTAGGTTTAGGGTTAGGGTTAGGGTTTAGGGTTATGGTTAGGGTTAGGGTTTAGGGTTAGGGTTAGGGTTAGGGTTAGGGTTAGGGTTAGGGTAGCGATTAGGAATAGATTTTTCGTTTATTTCAAGTTCTTTTGTTATCCTTATTTCCCTTGTATGTAGTCGCCAATGCTCTTACTGGAACCATAGTAACTAAACCGAGGGCTTAGGAGAGGACTACACAGCAAGAGAAGAGAGATGAACCATTCCCAAAACAACACACCTTCAGTCTCTTTGGTGAATACATCTACAGAAACTAGTCCAAATTAGCAACTGATACTCTTCATCGCAACTGGAACGTATTTTTAAGTCATATCAGAGAAATATAATCCGTTTAATGTTTTTTTCATGCATTTTTGTGTAAATATACGTTAAATTTTATGCAAAATTCCTCCTATTTTCTGATTTGTCGGCTCAAGGTCATTGTGCGTTCGCATCTCTTGGGACTCCATTCTTAAACTTTGCCTTTCATCTGTCCTAGTTTGGAACTCTTCAGGAGCACGCAAGCACCTCCAGGGTTCGACACACAGGACGTTCTGGTTACAAGGTCCATGAGCTCGACGAACCATCATTACTCCCAAAGGAGTGTTTTATTTTTTGGTCTAAGGTCATCCACCGCCATAAACTGGGAAACAGCAACTCAACAGTACCAGTGAGCTAAGAATACAGTTGTGCTATTTAAAACAATCTAAAATAAAGTTCGGTTCATACTTATAAATGAATGAAATTTTTTGTTCACTACATGTATTATTAAACTGGCGCATTATTCAAATACCGTACAAGACTTCTTAAATATGTGATGTTAAATATTTCATTTAAAACAAAAATTATCTCATGATTCGTCTAGAAAACAAATTGTAAACTCAAGTATTGGTCTGCAGGGATCAACTAGAGGGACTCTTTATTAGTCCTAAACTAGGACAAAACAGCTGTCTAGCACTTCCACGTTTTCCA
The DNA here is from genome assembly GCA_944472135.2 of Trichobilharzia regenti. Taxonomy (NCBI): domain Eukaryota; kingdom Metazoa; phylum Platyhelminthes; class Trematoda; order Strigeidida; family Schistosomatidae; genus Trichobilharzia; species Trichobilharzia regenti. The sequence continues at coordinate 128,862,196 of OX235262.1, read as the reverse complement.
AGGGTTCTCTAACCGATGTCACTTCATGATGAAATCCTGTAATCAATGAAGAGACATTTTAAATAGCTTATGTCTTTAGAGTATTATGAGTAATTTGGTTTTATTGCTGTTGCTAAGATTTAAACTATATTATTCAGTGAGATTTCGAAATACAGACTAAAAGAATCTTGCTGAAAGCTGTACACAGTGAGCACGAAAAAGAATAGGAGAGCAGATAGGTTGGAGGTAACTTGTTTCCACCGACTAGTACAAGAACAGTTAGTCTGCAGTAAATAGTATGTATATTAAGTTCGTTTGTGAGAAGATAAACTGGAATGATATATTGAGATCCATAAGGTGAAATAAAGTTCTGACTGACGTGGGTAAGTGGAAACCACTCATGTTCATCAAAGGATCTTAACACTACCATTTTCATGTTATATATGCATTTAGTCCGCTTAAGAACAGGCGAACGGCTTCAGGTTTCAGTTTGCCATTTCAGTGAAGAGTAGATGATTCAGTCTGTGAATACAGGACATTCATTATAGGTTCACGCATAAGCTCTGAGCAGATTAATCAGCTAGTGATTAAGAGAACAGTTTATTGTTTATTGTAAGTTGTTGCTGCGTTTGGTTTTACGAATATCATGTATGATGAATGTAAGAAATCTAGCAGCTTCACACATCTGAAGTACCGTATAAACTTTTATTGTTATCTTCGCAAGTTTCCCATGTTATTTGTCACTTTTTAAGCAATACATGATATTTCTTGACTGAAATTATGAGCATACTGATACATTATGTCAAAATTCATAGTTTTCGATTTTTAGAATCAAAAAGACTGTTGAACCCCATACATGAAACATCTGGCTGGGACTCGAACCTAGTCTACGGTTTAAGTTATTTTTGTTCACTCAGAGATGATCGACGATATTTAGAATTTTACCACCAGTCAACTATATCAGAGTAATCCTTGTGGTATGTTCATGAAGTTGTCTGTAAGCTTAAAACATGTAAACACCAGCGAAGTAATGAATTAATTAATGGATTATTAAGATGACTCCATTTTTGTTTCTGACTGTCAGCAATGATCAGCTGAAAGAGTTGAACCTAAGTTTCTTACCTATTGGAAAACCCTAGTAAGGCGTGTCTATAGACTTAGTAAAACAGGCATCCCCCTAGAATTTATAACCCCAGTAAGTAAGTGTAAGAGTCGGACCACTCTAACAGCAATGATTTGGATCTCCATAGATTCTATATACTGTAATTCGTATGATGACGCATACAATACAATAAAATGAATGCTTATTAGACAGCGAAAATCAGACTGCCAGAAAGTTAAGTGGTAATTTAAATTTGATTATTAAAGAAGTTTTTTATTATCCCTTTACGTTCCTAATGGAACACTGGGCTTCAAGCTAGAGGTTTGAAGTTTCGGTAGCAGCGGTATTTATTTTTGCGGGATGCGGCTGCTAGCCTGATGCCCAAGGTAAATGAGTGCGTCAGCAGGGCCTAAACCCGGGACCAAATGCGTGGTTGGTGAAAATACTACCACAGTGTCACTAACGCACTATAAAGAAGCTAGAAGTGATATATTAAATCTTGCAACAACAATAGGATTATGGTCAGTCAGATGACCTGTCATCATATGGTAACCACTTAATGAATGCAATATTTTATACTTATTATGGACATATCATTTAAAGGTGATAATACAATCAAACCACTTGTTTTTGAAGTAGAAGACATTGAGTCATACTCCAAACAAAAGGTGCTATTGTAATGGCAGGAGACAAGGGCCAAGCAACAGATTATTTATTGAGAAGATCGAAAGGTATTTATAGATTTTTATGTACATTATTGTTAGCGGAGAAGTAATCCCTTCTGATTGGTTGTTTTCTTGCTGAAGGTTATTTTGTCATCTTTTTGTAGCCGTTTCTCTGAAAATCAAGTCATGTATCTGTGATTATTCATATTTCCACACTTTAACTCCCCTGTGATTGGCTAGTGATTTTCTCAAGGTTAAGCTTTGTTATTGTTTTTCTCATGAACCTGATTGGGGACGTGAACACTGACGTAAACTGTTGTCCACAATTTTGGCTTGCAGGCAGCTCTCACTACACTATAATGCCACCACTTGCAATTTCTGAAAACTTAGGCTATCCAAAGTTGTTCGCAGATTTCTGTGTTAACCCTAAATTTGTATAAGAGAAAAAAGGCTTTACAGATAAACAAACTAACTTTGAAATTTGACTTCCTAAATAATGCATTTACACCGACTGGTAAACATTGTCGATGCCTCGTGGTTATTATTCCATCGACTGACTAAATGTTGACCAAATCTCAATTGTCATTATAAACCGTTTGTATTCTTTCTGACGATTTATGGCAGCATACTATATTCAGATATGCTTGTCGATATCTGTTTCCTTCATTGAACAGACCTAAGAAAAAGTAACGTCTTTTTCATCTGTCACTAATAAATTCACAGTATTTCTCTTTTTTTCTGACAAAAGCATTTACTTAAGAAATCGTAGCTATTGTAACTGATTTTTACTCAGAAACGTTCTACAAAATGCGTACATTGATTACATGACTTGTCATTTACTAATCACATAAATCACCAACATTCTGAACAAATCTCAGAAGTGTCCTTCAGTTCTAATTAATTTGTACGCCTCTGTATATGTTTAGTATTTTCTTAATAAAAGTATGTATATATATATATATATATATAAATTCCAATTTCTGCACGCACTTCCATAATGGGATATACTTTTTCAGAATCCCATTATCCAATGGAGTTTGTCTGAGAAATGCACATTCATTTAATAAAGTATTAATAAACCTGCTGAAAGGCGATTCTTGACGTATATACTACGACAGTTTTATTTTCTCACATTAATTTCAAGCTAAGATTGAAATGTGCTTTTCTGATTATCATGTTGTCAGAAGTTCTCACGCACACCAGGAGTGCAGCTGCAGGAGAAGGAGGCTTAGTATTTCTCTATAGCCAAATTATGTACACGTTATCTTCAGCGCACCATTTGCACAGATCTTCCATGTTATGCTAGCTTTGATCATCATATTATGTTTCTTTCTGTTCCTTTCACGTCTCCCATATATCTCCGCATATCTGAATCATTTTCTTTCTCTGACATCAGATTTATCTCCTTGCTGTTTGATTTTTTATGAACGTACCTTTATATGCTACTGATAAATCTTGTCAGTAGCACATAAAAAATAACTGCATTTCATTCTAGTCACTTTTAGGTAAATGGTTAAGGCAACTACGTGAAGTCAGCTGAAATTTATCACGGTATGGATCGAACAAACATTAAAGATTTATTTTTTTTGTTTAGGAAGAAATGATTTCGTATTATTACTTGCCCCCTATTTATCCTTTTACAAAACACAGAATTTTGATTAAACATGAAGCATTCCAAAAAGATTAGAGATTTGCAATTTGCTTCGTTTGCGATGAAAATCCATTAAAGTTTCCTTCAAAAACCAAAAATATTCAGACCACAATATGTAATCTACCTTTTAATGCAAATACCAGTCAAAAAACCAAACATTAAGTTTCGACACTATATACTACTCAATGATTGATATGAGCGGCTGGAAATTACACACAACAACCAGTAGTGCATGTGAAGTGGATCGAAGTGTTCTAAACACTGAGAAGCCGTTTCACTCGTTTAGAGATGGGCTTATCAATGATGTACCTGATTTGACTCACTGTAAATCATTGGCCCAAAAGTTGGACAAATGTATTTGAGTCATGTTATCGGATGAATAATTTAATGAGTCAGTTGTGATTAGGAATCATATAGAAACGGATTACGTAAGAGACACAAGGAGTTAAAAAATAAGCAAACAAAATCAAAATATTTGTTACCATCATAGTAGAATAGGTTGAATAATTTTCTTTTGTATGCATAGCTCCGGTTTTCTTAAATGAATGGCTAAGACAACAGCAATGCAAAGGAAACAAAAACATATTGACTTTGGCAGGTTGTTCTCCATTTTTTTAGATTACTTCGCCCATCTTTGCATTTAGTCATCTTCTCTTTCATCATTCTCCTCTCTTCTGTTCACTTTCAGATGTCTGTTGAGAGCCATTTCTTGTCTTTTGTCTTCTTTCTTCCAAAACGGTTGTTCATGTTTCCATGAACATCACCTTCAGAGAGTTACAGTGTTCTTCCACGCAGGTGTCCTCAGTAATACCAGGTAATGTCTCCGACTTTGCTCTAGTATCTGTAGTGGAGGTATCCCTTGTATTTTTTTCCTTCAGTTTCTGAGTGCTGAACTTAAATTGTAGTCTGTCTGCATTTGTTTTCGTGGATTTCAGCTTCACCTTGAAGGTTCCTTGAACTAGATGATGGTCTCAGAACACATCTGCTCCCATTCTCGACTTTTATCCAGCAGGCTGCGTCTCCACTTCCTTGAGATTGAGATGAAACCTATTTGGTTTGTGGTAAGTCCATTAGGCGAAATCTATGTTGCCTCGTGTTTGTACACTCTGCCTCCGATCACCAAATTGTTGAAAGAGCAGATGTCCGCGAAGAGTTCTCCGTTCTCATTCATTTTCCCAAATGACAGCTTCTTGACCTATGATGAATTCTCTTCCTGTATTATTTGCTCCCAGTTTGGCCCCATATCGCTTATAAGGATTTTGATGTCACCATTTGGGATGTTGTCCATTACTGTTTGTAGTTGTCTCTAAAAATTCTCCCTTCTTCTCTTGTCCCGCGTCGTTTTTAGCACTGTGTGTACCATTGGATGATAGTTACCATCCTTCCTTTGGAGTTGAATCTTATTGTCATTATGCTGCGGGATGAAAATTGTTTCCCACTGCATTAGTGCTTTGGATGCTGCTAGTGACATCTTGATAGCCACTAACTGCCTCAATATGCTCGTGGTTGTTGTCTGGTGACCAAACCGAGTAGATTACTTACTCTCCAATTGACAATTTGGATAATTCCATCCATTCCATCCGCCCTCACAGATTCCCAGAACTTCTGTGGCATATCCTCTCGTGTCTTTGGCTACCTGGGAAGCCTTTTCAGTCTCATACATTGTACGGACATTCCACGTCCCCATTCTTATTCTTGCTTTCATAGACAGAAGACATGTAGTCTGGGTGACTGGCGTCCCGAATGCTTTCACCAGCCTACTGTCTCATTTCACCTCTCCGATTCCAGCGAAGAATAAGTTTGCTTTTAATATTTTTCTTATACGTTGAAGTTTCTGTAGCAGTTTGATTGGTTTTCTGGGGGTATAGTTGCTAGTCCCACACCCAACATTCCCTCTTTTCCTGGGTTTTGGACGGGCTAGAAGACTAGCAAGCTAGTAATTTAGGCGAGGTTTATGCACATAGAAGTGGTCATGTGCAACATCTTGTCCTTCAGGCCCTAACAGACCAGTGGACCATGGGAGGACATTACTCTTAGCTTTGCTGCGATTAATGTTCTTCTCAAAGATGCTGAAATTCTTCTCTTAAGGATATCACAGGCTAAGTCTCCTTTGAAATACTGGTTCATATAAGGTATCTTTTTTGAACAAGTAAAGTTTCATTCCTCTGAGCTCTTCGTTTGATATGCTTATCGACGAACCTCGGTAGGTGTTATGTACTGCTTCTGAGTGAGTTATAAGAGCTTTCCCCATCTCCCATTATGTTATGTACTCGTCGAGTAGTTAATAGTCCTGACGCAGAAAGAGGGAAATCAGAAGACCACCAGGTTTACGATGATACTTGTATTTTCCAGACAAGGAAAATAATTGTCACACAAGTGTGTCAGTGAAATGGTACGTAATGTACGAAATGTGTGTGAAGAAGAATGTACAAGAATAATAAAGCAAGAGTATATATGAAAATGGCTAATATACATGAACCAATAAGATAATGTCTTACCACGATTGGTTGTAATGTCATGTGGTAATAAGGTCATACATTGTTTATTTAGTTAGTGGACAGACAAAAGCATATTGTCAGTTATAATGAAATATCGATACAAATACACACAGCAAAATATAATAGACTGTCAAAAACAAAACACACATCATGTGGATACATATCAGTAGGCATATATTTTAGATGAAGATTTCTTTCAGAAGTTCTATTTCTGATTCCAGGGAGTCAGAGCTACAGATGCGTCGGATCCCAGTCGCAAGGGATTTAATTAAATTCTTTTTTTGTTCAAAAGACACCCAACTGTTGGAATTTGTTAGTTGACCGTTTCAAGTCAACAGTCTACGGAGATTATACATAACCTAGTGGGAACAACATGTCAGTTTTATTCCCAAAAACATTATTCATAAATTCCTATAACTGCAACAAATATCTTACTACTTTTAACTGATTTCAGTAGGTATAATTTTGTTTTGCACATAGATTCATGAATGCTTCACTTATAGCTGTGTTAAGAGTGCTTCATCTTATGACTAATGAATTCCTTTAATGTGAACTGATTTTATTTGTGCTATCTTTCAAATTAACGAATCTATGGTCATTCGTTATTATGCTATTTAATGACGTAAATCCCTGACTGTTTTGATCAGAAATTGTCTTCTTGTACAGTTTTCTTTCATTAGAATAAATTTGAAACATTTTCTCTCTATTTCTCTCTGTCTCTTTCAAATGAATGACATTTCTAAAGATTTTGTTTATTTTACAGAAAGTGATATTTATCGTCCGATTTTAGAAAATTATTAAAATATTTTTCTAGAAACTTTTTAAGAGTTTGTTCAATATTTTATTGTTGTTGTTCTTTCAGCATTTCACTTTTCCATTAAAAAAAATTCATTTGTGCCTAGATCATATAGTTAAGCTATTGCGAGACAGTTACACTAGTGATTTAAAGCATAAAATATTTCGATAGTGAAATTCATTTATTGATTTTTATAGCAACATCATTTTACGACTGAAATCACAATCTTTTTAATGCCATGCTTTAGTAATTACTATTATTATTCTCTTAGGTTCCAAGTGGAACATAGGGCTTCAACAACACATCTCCGGTTTGTTCTACCTTCTGCTGTCCTCTTCAGCTGGATCCATGGTTGCTCATAAGCTCTCGTCTCCTCCAATTCACATGATCTCCTCCATACCATCAAAGGACGCCCCACTCATCGTTTTCCATTCAGGTTCCATTCGAGCGATGACCTGTGTTGTGCGCAATGGCATTCGTCAGTCTTTTCAGGGTGTGGCCCATTCATTTCCATTTTCTCCTACAAATTTGTTGAGCTATCGGCTCTTGGTTGGATTTTGCCAAAGTCTCCTGCTGCTCATTCCTTCTAGGTATTTGATCTTCAATACAAAGACTAGACAGCTGTTGATGAAAGTCTGCAACCTGCTGGAATAGCTTTTCATGATGCGGGTGCCCAGTTTCTGACCCGTATAGAAAGACCGATTTCACATTTTTGTAATGCATACTGCTTAATGTTTTTCGAAATTTGTAGGCATAGTAAAGGCAGGCAGCCTGATGTTTTGCAAACAGGAATAAGGTTTATGATCTGAAAATTACTAAATGACCGCTAAATCGATGTAGTAAATGAGTTGTTTTTTATTTAATGTGAATAGTTCTGCATTCTAGTAAATGATGACCCTATGAATCTGGATTTCGTTAAGAAATTGATTTATTTTGATGTCGTAATATATGGGAATTCAGTGTCACTTTTGGTGGTACTTAAATGACGCCAACTATCGGTGGAATCCGGGACTCTCCCATCGTACTATGTCAGACTTGTCAGTTGGATGTATCTGTACTATTGGCAAGTGATGGTATTTTCAATGAAACTTGAACCCGGGATTCCTATCAAACCACTTGACCTCTTGTAGTATTATCACTAACCGAAGACACAAGTTCATCAAACTGAAGGTCTTAAATGTGATAAAATGAGCATCCTGGATTCCACTGCCAGTCACCGCTGTCTTTATCTCAAAGCGTAGTCGAGTCATCCATATTAGTGGTCAACATATATATGATCAATAGATGGTTGGAAGCCTTGGACCTAGGTTTCATGCTAGTTGACTCTCATCAGTAAGGTGCATCTTCAACCTTGAAGGAACTCATGTCCCTTCTGAGATTCGAACCTACGTCACCCAGTGAGTGCTGCAGTCAGAGACGTTACCACTGAGCTATTCGAGCTCGCGATTGACCTCCTGTAGGACTGTAGTGGATATTTTGATTGGCCACTAATAACTAATGTGATGTGTCCAGTCCTTTCTTTGGTGCAGACTGACTGACTGGTTCTCTGACTGCAGCACTATGTGACGCGGGTCGAATCTCAGAATGGACATGAGTTCCTTCAGGGTTGTAGATAAGCCTTGCTGATGAGTGCCAACTAGCACGAAACCTAGGTCCAAGGCTTCCTGTGGCCAATTGCTTCCAACTATCTAATATATCCTCAAATCAATGTGTACCGTGACGGGGAGCTACCTAGAATGGTGGCCCATTGCAAAAGCTGACTGATAGAATTCAGTCTGCACCAAAGAAACGACTAGATACATCACACTAGTTACTAGTGTTCAATCAATATATATGATCAATCAACGGAATATTCAGAAATAATCCTAACAAATAATGGTGTCTTCTTTCTTCAAATTTTATATCTTGAGGGTCTAATATCTCAGAAACAAATAAGAATAAGTGACTAGAAACACCCGGGCAATTGCTATAATTTGATTTCATTCGTCAGTGCACTACACACTATCTTCACTAATCCAAAACATTTTAATAAAAGGTAACTGTTTGCGAAGTGACAGCCATAAGTTTCAAATGGAAAAGACAACAGGAATACAAGGGTAATGGGTTGTAGTTCACTACAAAACACATGAATTGTTTGCATTCTCCATGGATTTTCTTTGATGACAGCTTTTGGAGAAAATTCCTTAGTATCGATCGCAATTTGCAATACCCGATTAATTTGTCCTAACCGTTGATCAATCAGTTATCACAATGATAAAGAAACAGCATAACAAAATCAGTTAACTGAGCAAATAAGCTTTGACAGGACATCAACTTAAAGTGTTTTGCTTCTCCACACAGAAATTTCAAGTGCACGATTTGGAAATGTATTACTGATTTCAATCACATTTATGTCCAAAAATGATTTCTTTTACAATTCATCGGAATACATATATATATATATATATATATATATATATATATATATATATATATATATACTGAAGAGTTCTCATTGGATAATCCTAGCTAAAAAACTTTACTAGGATTTGAAAATTAACGTTACAATTAACGTTGATCAAATAAAACACGCTTTTTCAAATTAGTGAGAGTAAAATTAAGCTAAAACAAATGATTACTACATTATTTTCAAGTATATGTTTGTAGGGATGTGGCTGATTGTTTACAGGATTTCATCATGAGCTGAAATCGGTTACAGAACCATTGGAAAACCCGCAGAGGGTACTGGATAGCTGTTTCGTCCTAGTTTTGGGCTCTTCATCGGTACGCACCCACACCGAGAGGTACGAACCCAGGATCTTCTGGTTACAGGGTGAGCTCGTAGGCTATTCAACCACTTGGACCTGATCTAATGGCCAACCCATGAATTCTAACTTCTGTCAATTCACAACGTAGCGCGACTGCTAGCTGATGTCTTCGTCGAGTATTTGTCCTCACTGCCGACCTGCTGCAACCTACTTCTCACGACATCCCACTAGCACACCAGGTTAACTGCCTTAATAGAGCCAGTTTCTAGTGAGCCTCTCATTGATTTTCAAATAATGGTTTGTAGGGATTTGAGTGATTGCTTTCAAGATTTCATCATGAGCTGACATTGATCAGAGAACCATTGGAAAACTACATCATTATTATTCCCTTTGGTTCCCAGTGGAACAATGGGCTTCAACAGCACATCTCCATCTCATCCTGGTTTATGCAATCCTCTTAAGCTGAAACTACACGTTCGTCCATAAGTTCTCATCCCTTATTCATACAATCACTTGCATATCACCTTCAGGTGCTCAAATGACACCTCATTTTCGATAAGTGAATACATATAGTACTGCTGAAGGTACAAAAGACGTTGAAGAGTTAAAACTATTTTGTGACAGATTCTACTGATAAACTTGAATAAAAGTCTGGCGATTTGATTGCTGTTAGCAAAATAAACTTCAAGAAATAAACCTTGATTAAGGTTCTCAAGTTATTTGACGAGAATTTCCATAATTCTGTCACGCATGACTCATCATGAAACGAATAAATAATATCAACTATTACCAAGGTTTATTTGATGTGTCCACAGACATGTGGTTTTATGAATAATGCACAATAGTGAAATCAAACAAACTTTTCGTTTAGTTTAGGGAATATGTTGTACGCCTACAAATTGACTAATGAATATAAACAAACTCTCAGTAGTCAGGTTTCAACAATTTTCCGTACCCTGGATTATCAGAATAACACCTGAAGCTATGCCAGCAATAGAAATTGATCAAAACCTTTATGCATGATTTGTTGTTTTTTTTCACTTCAGTAGTTTCTCTTTTAATTTGTATGTCTGTTAATTGATTTTATTTTTGTCAAAACAATGTGGTTGTTATTTCTTTAGACTTTTGTCTAAATTGTCTGGATTTTGAGTCATTTATTTTATTACTATTTCTACAATTCTAAAATTTTTAATTGTTGGCAAAATAAAAATGAACGTGTGCCAAAAAGCGTACATCTCAAGGGAACAAGAACTTTCAATAGTACCACTGTCGGGCATCTTATACAGGTGGATACCATGAAATTCTTTAGACTAACCAGTAGACAAAATAGTTCATCTCTGATCACGTTTACCGAATTAATCGCTATCAAACGTCTGAAAACCAATTGTATTTTTAAGAAAGGCATTTATCAGTCTTTTCTTGCCCTGGTTACTTGATATCTTTACTCTATGTTTCACTCGATTATGTTATCTTTGCTTAACCCCCCTTTTTATGTGACGTAACTACGCTTGCTTCTCTTGTTCCTATGATTTGGATTGAACTCGCTATATTGTCACTCGATGTATTAGCTACACATTATCTTATTTACTGCCTGTCTTTATTATATAACTCCTTTACCATTGTACCCAAAATATATTTTGTGTGAACTTGAACTTTCTGCGTATAAGCTAGATAAGTGTAATTTCTGAGCATTGTTTATTAAGCTTGGAGTCTTCTGTCAGCTGATACCTTGAAAACATTTTCAAGTATGTTAAACTTATTCTGCACACAAACGAATTGATTTCCTTAAGCTGTAAGTAGCTGATGAGAAGCTGAAGAAATAAAAGATGATACCGTTTTATTCTGCACAAATCACTGTTCTTGTTTTATTCAAATTCATGAAGGGAAATAAGTGTATGGATAAAACTAGCATGGTCTGTTTATTTATTTTTTTTTTTAAATTTTATAACAGCTTGATACAAGTATGGAATTTTCAGAATAGGATATCGGTAGCCTAATTTTGCAGGCCGACCATTGATATCGAGTGTGCGTCGGTCGGGGATCGAACCCCGGATTATATGCATGGTATGTTATTTAAACACACCTAAAATATCGTCTTATGCCTGGTCATTATTACCACTGAAGATTAGTATGTTAGAATTATACAGGAAATATGTTAGCTGTTTGTTCATTAGGCTGTTGCCTTTTTATCTTGAGTTACGTCCAGAAGTGATTTACATAGTTACACCTGCCAAGCTATCGACATCCAAGTTTATCAATTTCAAATGATATGGGATTGGAAAAAACTTAAGGGTGGTCAGATTAAAACCTGATATCAGTCTGTGTAATCCTTAACTGTTTGTTTAAGTCACATGGGAAGGGGTAGAATGTCTGGCTCTAGTGCTCGTGAAATTAAGAACTAACAACTGGAGATTGTTGGCGACAGGGCTCAAAACTGTCCTCAGTGGTGCAGATGTATTCATTTTTTATGGACTCCAAGATTGATTATATATGTATATATATGGTTTCTTTTCTTTTCTTCTTTTGAAATCTTTAGATGTGCTTTTGTGAAGTGTGGCGACTTGAATTGCTGGAATTAGATATGATACAGAAGATTTGTAGCTCAGGTGGATGATTTTGATGTGGTTGTGTTCTCTGAACTGGATAGTTAATTTGTGAAGCTTTCATCGCCCTACTAGGCGACATCTTCAGTGCATACTTCAATTTGAAGTGAGGTTTTAGATTTCTCCAAGAGTTTATTAATCATCTCTCCTGGTGAGTTTTATCTAAAAACTCACAACTTAATAAACAACTTCTCCGACGACATCAAATTCACAAGAGAAGAGGAATCCGAGAACCAAATCCCATTTTTGACATCTTAGTCAGGCGAACAACCACAGGGGAATTAGAAACTCAAGTTTATAGAAAATCAACCCATACAGACAGAACCCTGAATTACAACAGTAACAGTCCAGTAACACACAAAAGGAATTGCATACAAACACTATTCAAGAGGGCAAGGACTCATTGCAGCTCTCCCACATTAAGGATAATTGAAGAAAAATATCTCATGGACGTCTTCCAAAAGAATGGATATCCACGGAATTTCATCAAGAGACATATACCCCCAAGCCAACCTACCAAACAAAAGCCATCAAGGAGAACACAAAGAAAATCGCCTACCATACATAAAGGATATCTCAGAAATCACTACAAGACTCTTCAAACCTTTAGGAATTGACGTCGTACAGAAACCAACAAAGTTGCTGCACTCAATTTTATGTCAACCAAAAGACTCAACAGCGAAAGAAGACAAAACCAACATCATCTACAAAATAAATTGTAACAACTGCGAAAAACACTACATTGGTCAAAGTGGACGTCCCCTTCGTCTTCGTATCCACGAACATAAGTTAGCCGTAGAAAGACATGATATCCGCTCCCTCATATCACCACATACAGACAACCACGGACATCAATTTGACTGGGACAACGCGTTCAAATATCAGACAAAGGAAATAACAAGAATGCTAGGGAAATTTTAGAAGCTTGACATCCCAGTGAATCATCAATCAATAGACACAGCGAGATAGACAAACTTTATCAACCGATAAGAAAGAAACCTCACACAAAGGGTAAAAGTTCAAGTCAGAGAAACAATCAGTTCCAATACAAGTAACCTAGATGGTGTGAAAACACACAAAATCAAAAAAAAACTGCTGGAATTTCATGTAAAGTTAAAAGCTGAAAATTCCGTCATTCAGATTTGTTTAGTTGTGTTTACTTTCCGGTTAGTCTAACTACACCTGTTTGATCGTACCATACACATAATGACACCTAATGGTAATAATTCAAATATTCGATAGATATCTATAAAGTCCCCCATACGTTACGATTCCACGGAATTCAACATTTCACTTCTATTTGATCAATGTCATCATATTCAACAAATAGATCACTGGACAAAGAATATTCTTTCATACACAAATCCGTCTTAATGAATTTGAACACAGAGATAAAATCACATGGAGCAGGGTAAAATGGATCCGTCTTATTTCGTCAGTATCTTCTGGAGTGCGTATAAACTTGATAATTAGGCTAGTTGTTTTAGTGCAATTTGAACATACTCTAGTTTATTACAGATACAATGTGGAACAATAATTAAGAATGATCATGTCATGTGATGAATCGATGAGGAATCATGCAAAAATAGTCGATGAACCAATAAGATATGGAAAAGTATGTTGTGAGTTAAATTCATTCAGTTAGATATGAAACCCATGAGGCATAACGTTTAATAATTGATGATGTTACTGGGGAAATTGAAAAGAAATCAATATTTACACTAAGTAAAAGATAAAAAAATCATTTGAGGTTAAACGTTCAGTTGCCCAGGTAGGGAAAGAATCTTCTTTTTGATAAATTCCTCATAAAGCTATACAGTTATACACCTATAGTTAGAAAATAATTGGTAACGACCATATCACTGTTTTTTAGATAACAACAAATCATTTCATGAAAATTCCAAATGGTGTTTGCTAACAGATTACTTTGAAAATGGTAATGAGTGCTCATAATTAACCTTCACGCTGAATTCCGTACGGATCAATTATATACTTCATATGAATGAATAACAATAACAAAAACAGAGAGAGAAAATAGGGTACAGATTTATGTGTCAGTGTGTTAATTAGGAGGACAAGAGGTTTGTTATACTCAATTTTTATTTTTCCACGTGTTCCATATTAGTTTGTTTATTAGATGTATCACACAGTGAAACAGTATTATTTACTGGATGACAGTGTTTCGAACAAAATTCATCATTGTTCATAATCATGCCATCAATTATAATCACACGACTTTGAAACTTGAGTTTTATAGTTTTCTTTGTTCTCTGCTATTTGTCATCGTAGGGGTAGGAGAATTTTCCAGATATCTTGGATAAACTAGTTTACCTAATACCCTGCTTGAATAATTGTCAGGTCAAATACATAAGTCAAACTAGTAGAACAGGGGCAGTCAGACTAGCTGAACATAAAAACCTAGCAAAATCTAGATTGGTTGACCCGAATAAGATAAGAAATCTAGAGAACAGTTCAGCTGTAGCACTAAATGTTAGTTTGTTTATTAAATATATCACGCAGTGAAACAGTACTATTTACTGGATAATTTATAGTAAATAATACTGTTTCATTGTGTGATATATCTAATTAACAAACTAATATGGAATTACTTACTACCACAGTGCCCAAGCTTTACACATACATTAATAGCACTACATGCACTTACACACAGTAGGATGGGATAGGATGACAGTCTTAAAATCTAATGTCACAGAGTGGAGGGAGAGATCCATAACAGAAGCTTTGTTTATCGAACCAACTGCAAATAGGAATGATTCAACACCTGTCCATCCAGATATCTGTAAAATTCTACTACCCCTACAACAAATAGAAGAAGAAAAGAAAACTATAAAACTCAAGTTTCGAAGTCGCGTGATTATAATTGATATGAACAATAAATTTGTTCGAAACGTCATCCAGTAAATAATACTGTTTCACTGTGTGATACATCTACTAAACAAACTAATATGGAATTACTTACTACAAGAGTGCCCAAGTTTCACACATATATTTTCCGAAGTGATTGACTGAATCGAAATGTTTGGCTTCTGTTGACATATCGGCTTCTAGTACAGACAATTCTATGATGTCTGAGAATTAAAACTGGTGTTATTTGGTGGACAGGGACTAGCAATGGGATCCAGGATGCACGCTTTATCAGCTGGACGTACCCACAACCCTTAGTGAGAGATGGTGTTCCCATTCAGACTTAAATCCAGCAATCATCGTTTCAAAGAGTCGTCAACTGGGTCACTTGGACCATGAGACCTATGAGAGCTTAGGCACCAGAAACGATAGGTGCTAGGTTTGAGTCTCAGTGGGGACATCATCACTCACTGGGAATTGTGGGGGCATGCAGTTGACGACTCCCAAATAGCATGAAGTGCTCATTTTGAGCTTCACTGCTAGTCTCCATCCACTAGAGAACAGGCAGCTGGTTTATTTGTAAAGATTTAATAATATGTAAGGGGTAGGGGGAATTTGTACGTTCAGGACAAAAGACCATGCCCAAAAGATAGGAGGCGGTACAGTAATTATGAATTTATAGACTCCACAGGAGGCACGTGTTGCAATGATAACTGGACTTGCTTGTTTCGTATAGGAAATTCCTGCTATTTTGAACAAACTGCTATGATTTATGCGGTTTGTACTATTCCTTACCTCGTTACTTTGCGCAGTTTATTCGGTACATGATACAAGATGGAGAATGTTTCTCCTATGTTTGCCTTATAGTTTGCTTGAACTAGAAGTGGTAATATCGAACTGTTACCATCTTTTATTATACCATTAGTAGGTCGAATTAGTAAGTGTTCTTGAGCATAAAAAATCACATTCATAATGCATCGGGCCGTATAAGTGCCTCATACAGGCAGTTGAAATGATAGATTCAGGAGGATGCATCTAATCTAGTCACTTTGTCTTTCAGTTTCGGAGTCACAACCAGGAGAGTAGAGAATACCAGCTACAACTTACACACATTAAAATTGCGTTGAATTGATTTTTTAGCATGTTAATGAACACTTCCTTTGGGATCCAAAGGGTAAGCCTCTAGCGCCCCTCTTTTCTACTCTAAGTTTACGCTTATAAAACGAATTCATGTACCGATACTATAAGTTTACAGAAACTAATTTTTACAAATGCTTGTCGAACATTTGCCATTGTATTATTGAACACTACATTTTGTTTGTTACACATGTATTCTGCGCTGTCACACACTTTTACATTTGCCTTGCTCTCTTTGAAATTCTATTTTCTTGACAATACATCGTTTCAAGTTTTGCTTGTGCTTTATGATACAGCTTTGTTTGTATCTGGTCGTGTACAGCGCCTTGTACATCGTAGACACTGAAAATGTGGATATACTGTAGTATTATAAATGGAATCCTGTTTAGCTCCCCTAACCCCATTGCCATTCCACCGACTTGTTTGTTCAGTTCACCATCAAATTTAAAACTTATATTCATGTCACACTACAGTAGAGATCCTATAAGAACTTCTCTTAGGATCTTAATACTAATTGAGTTATCTTTTATTTGTTCAGAAATGTAACTAACCGTTTGTATTAGTGGTTTAGTTATGAATAGTGATATTAGGTTCAGGGAAATCATAGTTTTATAACATAGCAGAATGAATTTTATGTGTCTTGAATCAATCTTTATGGTAATCCAGGCACATGCGCTCCGGTTAAACCGTATAATCTTGGTCTAATTATATTCTATACATTTAATGTACAGCTGAGTTATAATAGGTAACATCCATATTGAGTTCTTCATGTTCTGTAAAATCACTTTAAAAGTAAAAATATTGAGGAGAAGATAACTTTTCTATAATCTCATTCTGGATAGCGATACAATATGAATTTTTTAAATACATTTTTATTCCCCATGTTAACATTAGTTACCAATGTTAGAAAGAGAAGAATGAGGTTCAGCGCCAAAGAAAACGCTATATCTAAATCTGAATTTCAAGGGGATTTGGCAGCTGATATCCTGAAGAGGAGAATATCCAGCTCTTTAAAGAAGACATTCCCTGCAGCAACACTAAGAGTGACATTTTCTAGCCGTCGAATACTCCGAAGCCACACAAAGGACAAACTCTCGCATATGACCAATTCAATGTGCATATACCAGTTCACTTTCTCGTGCGGAGCTAGGTACATAGGTCGTTGTATGTGCATCCTTTCAAAACGTGTTAGAGAACATTACCCAGCGTGGCTGCAGGGAGGAGGCACCGGTTCAATCAGAAGTGCCATTGTTAAACATATGGTCAACACCTCCCACAACATCTCAACTGATTCTTTCAAAGTGATTTACAAAGCCAACAGAAACCTACCAAAAGCAGTATGTTTCCGACTTATTCGTACTGCAGAAGCCCTCGCAATATGCATCGAGAATTCAGTCCTGTGTGTTCAAAAGAAATTAGTCCAATCTCTACAACTACCATGGACCTAGTTTGGTATGTTCCCTTTGCTTCCTTTTTTCTTCTTCTTTTTTCGTCCTCTGTCTTCTTCTTGAGCGTTTTTTCGTTCGCTATGTGTCTGATCCTTAGTCCCTCAGTCTTCATTAGACTCACCTAATTTTTTAGTTATAGAAACAGTTATTTTAAGTTTGTTTCCATGCTCCTCTTGATCACACCTGTAATCCGTTTAGAATAACAATTTTACAGTTATATTCTAATCCTGTGTAATTTTTTTTCTATACCTCTTGTAATCTATATTCACACCTCCTAACTAACGTTTCAAGTTGAAAATTTTGATTTCAATTTGTTTCTATGCTCATTTTTGTTCACACCTGTAATTCGTTCTATCCCTACGTTTCTAAGCCTGTGGTAATCCATATCAAGTTGAAAACAATTATCACCTTCTATTTGACTTAAAGTTATTTCTCCAGTTATCAAATGTTATCAAATATCAATTTTGCATACGTTGTAACTGTTTTCTAATCCTATGAAATCTTGTCTCTAAGCCCCTTGTAATCTATATTCCTACCTTCAAACTTCCATATCAAGCTGAAAATTATTATCACCTTCATTACTATGTGGAATTAAACAAATAATAATTGTATCCATGTAAAATAACCTATATAAATGCGATTGTACAGCTTTTGAGAATGAAACCGCCGAAAAGATATCCTTGCTGAACTTCGTGTTCTCTTCTTTCTAATGTGCATCTAGTTATTTTCCACGAACTGAAATATATGTTAATCTCTATTGTTCAGAACGCAAATAATGATTTTCAGGAGTTTATTTGTAAGGATTTGATTTGTTTTTCCGAGTCAGACCACTGATTGATATCAGTTAGAGAACCATTGGAAACCAAGGAGTACTGGAGGGCTGTTTTAACAGTTCTCTAACTGATATCGATCTGTGGTTTAACTCCAACAACAAATAAAGACACTGCTTACGAGCCATCGCCTCAGTCATATACACACTGACCGATTTACCACTATGTATTAACACGTAAAAATAAGTCCCATCATGTTAAAGAGTTTATAGCTCGTTAAGTACCTACTCACCATGTTGTTTAAAGACAACTATGTCAGCTGATGTATTTGTTTACTTCTCACACACTTTGCTATACACCAAGATGATGCTATAATGCATACTGAATAGTTATTCTGAATGAAGAATTATTTGCTGTAGCATTTTAAACACATTTGGTAATTCACATTATAGACAATTTAAATTGATGGAAGTCTCCGTGGGTTATCATAAGTTCTTCCAAAATCACTCCATTCTCCACTTAACAAAACCACACGTAGATTTCTGTCTCAAATGTTATTCAGAGGAGACGATGTTTTGATGTAATCTATAACACATTTAGGGCTAAGTGGAATATCTATCAATAAACAAATACAAAATATTTCTGTATACATCATTTTGAGAGGGGATCCAATTTGTAAATAAACACAGACCAGTCACAATTATGATGCGGATGTTAGCTTCAAAGCATTTCACAAAATTGGTTTCAAAATGAAACAAAATGTCGGTTTTTCGAACACATTTGAGCAAAGAGTGCTATCACAATTAAAAATAAGCGAAAACGAGGTTGAAATGAGAAGGTTTTGCTTCAAAAATGCTATCCCTCCCCCCCCCCCTAAAGGATATTGCATTATACGAATGAATTTAATGAAATTACAGATTTACTGTAAAGTAAACATAACAATCCTTAAGCATGGAATGCTTTACCAATGTTGTTTATTTGATTAGCAGCAATATTATTTATGTATAAATTTCATAAATAAAGGGAGATCAAATTAAGAAGTGTTTACTTGAAATCAGTTAATGCCTGTTTTTTAGTCAAAATATTGACGAGCTACCTACCAACGATTTTCGTAACTTTATTATATTAATGCAATGTTTTTTTTGTGAAAAAAAATACAGAAAATCGTATATTTTATGGAAAAAGTCAAGTAAATAATCTTCTGATGAGGTATGTTTGAATTCTATCGAATTTGCGCCTAAATTGCTTTGACGCAGAATTCAGATGCAGGAAGCTGGAACCACATAATGTGAAAAAATAACTGCTTGCTAAGTGCAAATTACCGAATTTTGCTCTTTTATGGGAAGCAGTTGTTCAGCATGTCTTTACATACAAGCTGTTAAGGTAGAAGTTTTGATATTATGTTTAATTTTAATGCAATATTGCTTGAATGAGCGTTAGTGGCATAGCGGTTAGGACACTTGCCGACCATGCACATGGTCCGAGTTTCGGTCCCCGGCCGGCGCACTCCTTTACCTCACTCAGCCAGAAGTAAAACTGGTGAAGAGGAAAGGTTGGGCATGAGTCTAGCAACCCCAGCCTCTAGCTTGAAGCCCTATGTTCCATTGGGAACGTGAACGAAAAGTTATTTTTTATTTATTGCTTGAATGAAAGTGGTTATTCATGAGACTTGTTGAGTGCATTTTATCCACATAACGCTTTTCCTCCGGGTGTTCCTGCCATTCCTCTCGAGACGTGCATATATTAAACACTGTCCTAACTGACATACTGTCATTCAGTAGGCTATTGAAGCATTATATTGACGTATGATTCATTAAGCATTAGTAAATCAGACATAACAACTAAGACCACTTTATCAATATAAATCTAAACTGAGAAAATTATCTGTCTGTACCATAATATGCTCCGTTGGCTTCAAAATTACAAGAGTTTGGGTTTTTGTAGGTGCAACACCCGGATACCTTCGAAAACCACTGGCTGATTCTCAAAACTAATCAAAATATAAACCACAATAAACAACTTGTTAGCAATGATAATAAATTTACCCTTCAAATATACTTGATATGGGAAATTCATTTTACTATGTACACGTGAATGAAGCTAATTCGGAGGTAGACAGCATGACGAATAATCCAAAATACTGATGTATTACGTTCTGTTTACAGTTCCATACCACTTCTTATACTATTTGATAAGTTTTCCTTTCTCATCAGAAACATGTAAATACGGTCAAGAAAAGGAGTGTGTTAAACGAACGTTCATCATTCTCTCTAACATCAAAAATGTCTCCATTGTTTCAGTATTTGCCTATGAAGCACATGAAAATATTAAATTATATAAAACACAAGAACGATGATGTGTTCTTCTGACTCCTATTCACTTTTCTATCTACTAAGGATGTACTAGACCCAAAATATCTGTACCGAAAAAGTGTGTAGATCACAACGTAACTCAATCTCCACAATTTTCATAAGCATCTTGCTAGATAGAGCTAGTCTATATAATTTTCAAATGAAAATGGAAAAGTTTCTGGAAGAGGCTACTACCGTAAGAACTTATAACTGATAACCGATACTATTAGAAACAAGCACATAGAAATGAACCCCAGATCTACTGTGATGTGGAACAATTCTCTAAACTCCGTATAAGCATTATTAAAAGATAGCATTATTAAGAGACTAATTTTATTAAAACTGTTGATTCATGGAAAATTCCCATCGAGACATACAGAAAATCATAACAAGTGATTCAGCGAAGAGATTTAAGACTGAACGAGAAAAACAAAACGGAATTAGTCGAAAAGGAACTTGCCAAAGCTTTAAAAAGAGTTAAGAACAATAATCTTATTCATGAAGAACTTTACGAAAAGGTTAGACCAACATGATCTCTACTACCAAGATTGTGTGGTCTACCAAAGGTGCACAAAACTGGCCTACTACTCTGCTCAGTCTTCGATATGTCCAGATAAATTTCTATAGCTGAGTACTCATTGGTCGAAAACTGATCCGGCTCCTTGCCACTCACATTCGGTGAATATGTAGTCATGATAATGTGGAGGAAGAGTTAAATTTTCTTAGAAAATTTTTAATGGAAAGTCGATTTCAGCCACGTTTTATAGCCAAGAATATGCAGTCAAAACCTATGAAATATGACTTGTCATCCGTAACCAAGAAAATATTGTATATGAGCTTGAAATTCAAAGGTGACTTAGTTGCTGCCATCAATAAAAGAAGAGTCTCACAGTCCCTGAAAAGGACTCAGGTTTTGTCGATGAGGGTGTACGAACACTATCCTGCATGGTTACAAAGAGATGAAAGTGGAACTGTAAGAAGCGCCATCATTGAGCATCTGGTCGATACTGATCACCATATCTTTACAGGTTCAGTTTTTAAAGTCAACTGCAAGTTGAAAAGTAGTTTCCCAAATCATTACGTATCCGACTCATCTGTATTGGTGAAGTTTTGACCATCGAAATAGAAAAGCCAGGTCTCTGTATACAGAAACAGTTCGTTCAATCCCTCCAACTTTCTTGGTCTTAATTCTTTTATGCCAAAGTATGGTAATCTCTAATCATATTTTAACTTTACCTATTTTTCGTCTTGATTATTCAACTTGAATGCTCTTCCTTTGTTACGTCAATTGTTACTATTACTATTCTCACTTTGAATTATCCCCGGTATTATTTCGCCTGTTCCACTTGTCATTCGAAATCAATTTTGTTTTGCAACGTGAAATTGTTTTTTTCAAATTTCACACAATGTTACGTAGCGTTTTCATTTTTATTTTATTTGCCTACTAATCCTATAATTTCACATCCTTTCCAAGTCCTATGCATCCTATGAAGTGTTCTATAAATGACATTAATTGTTTTGCCGCTTGACATTGAACTATGATTATAATCACAAACATTTTAATTGCATTTCCTACTGTTTCCTACTAATCAATTCCCTCACCGGATATAATTTCTTAAAGTTCTTGAATCTTCTGTTCTTTATTTTATTGAGTCTTTTGGTGTACTGGTTTCACTGTTAGCCACCACTTATTGAGTAACAGAAAAACTACTTTATTATTGAGGTTTTTCTTTTACGGAATAGTACATTTATGCCATGTAAGTGACGACAGTCAGATACTTGAAGGCTTTACACATAAAACACCCACAATATGAATGTCTCCAAGATGAGCAACAAAAGTGCCCACCCTGAAATAGTATTAACTGATGAAAACTTCATAGGAGAACACTAATGCAATTATTTACACCAATTTCAACCTGTAAGCTAGATAAATCGGTCGAAATATACTTTCACACTTTACAATAAAAGTATTTCAGACTGTAAGCAGCCGGAAACAGGCTTTGAAATAAGTTTATATTAGCCTAAAATTACTCAATATAATGCCTCGTTCTTTATAGAACCAAAACAGGATTCTTTTACCACTTTATTATATAAGCCAAGCATGTTGTTAGGGGTTCGATACCCCTCCGAAGCGCCCCCTTACCTCACTAAGCCAGTACTAAGACTGTTAAAGTGGAAAGGTTGGGCATGAGGCTAGCAACCGCATCCCGTAAAAGTAAACAATACTACTGCTGAAACTTTAAGCCTTTAGCTTGAAGCCCTATGTTCCATTGAAAACATAAAGGAATATAAAAAATTATGTAAGCCACAGTTTCTTCAAAGAACATTTGTAAAACTTATGACCTGAATAACCGTATATTAACACCATATTTCTGCGTTAAATACGCTCTGTGTGTCTTATCGGAACGTCAAAATTTCGTGAGAAACAAGAGGCTTGCAAATATTCTTCATCACTTTTCTCTCAACATATTTTTTTATGAAACGTATACTGACTGGATCACGCAGATGGTAGTCGGGTATTGACCTAAATTATATTGAATGGAATAATTATGAAAAATGAAAATAATCGTAGGAATTCCTACAGTGCTGTATGACATGGGTAATAGTTAGTTACGCAGCACAAGATTAGGCTGTTACCATGATCTGAAATAACTTTGACCCAATAGTTAATCAATGAAATATTAGTAGTATGCAGTAGACTGTTCTGTTATGCCGTTTATAATTATTATAAAGGTAATATAATTTTCTAGTAAGCAAGCACAAACATGATTCAACTGAATGATGGCAGGTTGGATAAATAAGTGTGACCTCAGATAGAAAAATACACCGTAGGAGCAATACCGTACACTGTTATTTCTAATGTTAAGTTTTCATCTTTGTCTTAAAGTCAAAGTAATATAGGTCACAAAAAAAATGAAACATAGTGAAGAAACAAACTTGACTAATAGGCAAATAAATTGGCATTTATTTGGTTGTAAACATTAAAATACGGGAAATTTTATTTGGTGAAGAATCTGAAAAACTAGTATTACTTGACACATTAGTGTAGATGTATAACTTGGGCACTGTGGTAAAATGTAATTTCATATTACATAGGCTTATATCACACAGTGATGCAGTATTAACAACTAGATGACGTTTCGAGCATAAATTATTGCTCATAATCACGTCAATTTGGTCACACGTTTTCACAATCTGCCTTTTTATATTTTCTTCTAGCTTTCTGTCTCTCCAACTTTCCGTTAATGTTTGTTACCACTTTCCATATCTCCAGTAGAGGCAATGCGTTGCGTCATTCCAAATGCACGTGTGTAATGTTGAATAATTTATGCTCGAAACGTCATCTAGTTGTTAATACTGCATCACTGTGTAATATTTAAAATGAACTTAACTAATGAGGAATTACTTGACACATATTGAGTTATAATTCTATGCGTAAATATTATCGCACTTTAGTATTTTAACTCACTGTCAAATTTTAGCTTATATACACACACACACACAAAAAAATAACTGGTATTGTCTATTGTAAATCATATATATATATATATATATATATATATATATATACTAAAGTGTTGGTTTGCGGGGATTTGATTGGTATCAGGATTTCATCATAAGCTGACGTCAGTTAGACAACTATTGGAAAACCCGGGAGAACTGCACAGCTGTTTCGCCCCAGTTTATGACTCTTCAGTAGTACGCGCCCGCTACCACTCCTCGAACCCAGGACTTTCAGTTACAAGGGGAGCCTGTGGACCGTTATACCGCTGGGACCCGATCCATTGGCCAGTTCATGAATTCTAACTTCTGACAATTCATGATATAGCGCGACCACTTTGCGATGTCTTCTTCGATGAGTAATTGTCCTCACCTTTTACTTGCTATGCCTACTGGTCACGGCTTCCCACTAGCATCCCAGGTTAACTGTCTGAATACGGTCAGTGGCTAGTGAGCATCAGATGAATTTTCAAGTATTGGTCTCGAGGGGATTTGGACACACTACAGTGTAGATTTCGCCGCAAATCAACAAAAGTTAAAGAATTATTGAAAGCCAGGGAGAACAGGATTGCTGTCTGATCCTGACGAAATCTACATTGGAATCAACCAAAACTCCCACAAAACCCGTAATCTAAATATCAATCTTCAGCTCATTGGCAGCTGTTGGACGTATTCCTGAAGTTGTAATGAGAAGTCGTGACCAGAGGAGTCTACAGTATTAAGGTGTACTGGAGGCTCATTGAAGTGATTGGTTGGTGATAGCGCTATATCATAAATTGATAAGGCGAGAATTCACAGGTCGTTGTATTCCAGCCTAAGTGGCCGAACAGTCAATGAGTTGACCTCCCAATCCGTAGGCCCGTGGTTCGAATCCCTGTGAGTGCATACTAGAACGAAACAACTGTCCAGTACTCTCTGGTCTATCTGATGTCAGGAATTGACGTAACTTGAAACGAATCCAAATCATGTTAACCAACAACTGAAATCTCTTTTTCTGATTCTGAATGCTGTTATTAGTACTCAAAATCCAAAAATAACAAGTTACTGATTGCTTTTATGATAATTTATACGACACATATAAACAATGATAAGTGATCACTTCATTCCTGTATTATGAATGTTTAAATAAGTGACTACTACTCTGACAATATGCTATCATGATTATTGGAATTCTGAGAGATACCTGTTTTTATAACATAGTAAGTTTTCCACTCTTACAGTTCACGTAAACTAAATTGCATATTGTATGGAGGATTTCATCTTGAGCTGACATCAATTAGAGAGCCATTGAAAAACCTGGGAGTACTGGACAGTTGTTTCGTCCTAGTTTGGGACTCTTCATCAGTACTTACGCACCGGTGTTCGGAAACAGGACCTTCTGGTTACAAGGCAAGTTCGTAGACCATTGAGCCACTAGGACCCGAACCAATGGTCCTTGAATTCTAACTTCTGTCAATTCACGACATAGCGCGACCATTTCTCAGTGTCTTCTTAGACGAGTTACAGCTTCATCTTCGACCTGGTGTACCCTACTAGTCACGGCTTCCCACTAGAACCCCAATTCAGATGGCCACATTAAGATACATGATTTTATCTACACCATTTCTGTGAATAAAAATGATTTCAAAGTAGTTGCTGTCCCAGATGTATGTAGTTTGGTGAATCAACAGAGAGTGAGGTGTGGCACATTGTTGCTATTCTTCTCATTCAAGATCTTTTAGGATATCTAATGCAGAATCATAAGACCAAAAGATGAAAATGTCAAATTTCAATCGGTTTATTGTAATTTAATAGTTTCGGGTTTCCAACTGTTTCCTATTCATATAATGCTGTCAAACAGTCACCAAATGTCACCTATTACTCATTTTAACGGGTTAACCATTAAAGAGTTGCAAACTCAAACTTAACTTTATTAGGTATTGTTGAGTTCTTTCTTAACACTTCCGTGATAATAACATTTATAACGGAATAAATATTCAAAAACAGTCATCTTCGATTACTTTTCTGGATATGACAACGCATAAAGACGTAAACAGTCACTGACAGTAAAGCATTTCTAAAAAATTTTATTATTTTGTATGATACTGCTAAACACAAACGTTTTTGGTAAAGGTTTAAAGAATTTTCGTCGTCATACTTCAGTGAGTACAAACCACTAAATATTTGTCACATTGGATACTTTTTCTTTCTTCCATAAACATTATTCTTACCTTTTCTTTCACCAAAAAAAATATTAATCTGTTTAGGAAAATGCTTTCGAAAACAAGAAAACACTCAGCAGATATTTCCAGTATTTAGGTATAAATTGTCCAATAACTATTTCAAACATTGTGAGCTTTTGAGAACACACTGTTTTCAGTAAATATCACTAAGTATAGGAGCTAGAAGGAAGATTTAACCTCAAACTAAAAGCCCATAAATATAGTTTTTTTCCGAGTTGATCACGGATTGATATCAGTAGGTGCGTACTGCCGATGATTCCCAAACTAGAATGAAACAGCTGTGCAGTACTCCCTGGTTGTCAGTGGTTCTCTAACTGATATCAATCAGTGATCAACTCGTAAAAACAAAACTAACCCTTACAAATCAAACTATAGAAAATAAAAATATAGCCTCAACTGAGTTTATTGTTAGATTGGTCTGATTTTTATCTAATTCATAAAATAAGAATATCATGACTTATTGTGATTAGTTCTTCGCTGTTGACTTCAGTGAAAAACAGACTGAATCTTTTGGAGGAAGCACTGGATAAAACAGAACAGTTAGTTCTTATTTCGTTGTTTCCTTGATTAGAATGAATTGTTCTGAATTGAAACTTTAAATGTATTATAACCAGTAGATGCACAATTTTGAAACTTATCAATAATGCTAGGGGATTAATTCAAAATCTGCTTAAACATTTTAGCAGGTTTTCAGCTAACATCATTGAAAATAAGACAACTAACTAACTAACTGACTGACTGACTGACTGAATGGTTTCAACGAACAACTTTTCACGGATGTGCAATAGTTCCAGTTGTCACACTGCATGCAGTCCACAAAGCAAGTGAAGAGAGCAGAGAGAGAGATTCAAAAGAGAGATAATAAACAGAAATATGAGGCAAAAAGAATAGTAATATAGGAGAACAAATTAAGATAAGGGTTGCGTACATCTGTTTTGATTGACTGGAACGATCCTCCCTATTTTGTATGAATCATTATGTACTTCGTTAGTTCACAAGTCTGTACTTTTATATAATTTCATGAAGTAGTAAATCATTTCACTGAATTTTTCATTTTCCCGTCGACTGATTGGACCGAAGTGCTCGGTCTCAGGTTGACATGTCAGCTTCTTGTGCAGATACTTCGACGTTGTCTGGGCACTAGGTTCGAGCATCGGTGGGAACATCATCACTCACTGAGAAATACAGGCACATCCAGGTGACGAGTCCCAAATAGGACGAAATGCGCATCCTGGATTCCACTGCTAGTCACAATCCACCAATTAAATAGTAGTAAATCATATTCACATCAGAATCTTATTAACGTCTCAAAAGCACAAAATTAAAATACATCGAAAAAACTATCACCTAATTATCAGTACTAATCATCAAAATATAAGTAACAAAACTCAACCTATTAACAATGACCATGAACTTGACCTTTAAATGTACTTGATATGAGTAATTTATCATACCTTTTATACGTGAATCAACCTAGTACACACATTATGAGACATGAAGTTAAGTGCATATTATTGATCTGTTCATTTCACCTGCGTCACCCTAGGTATTTTCATTATCTCAATTGTTATTACGGCTATAATCAAATTTTTTCTTCATCGCACAGTATAATATAGAAATATGAATGAATAGAGTAACTCCATTCTGACAGCTAAAGTACGTTTGAGTCAGTTTATATTCGGGATGTTCACATATGCATGTATGTGATATTTTTTAAGTAAGACAAATGAATCAATAATAATCATTCATGACCTAGCTTTAACTGACTGTAACTTTAATTGTCCTTAAAAAGGCATACTAAAGTATACTATACTCATATGCATCTGATTTTGGAATAAAGGCTCAAAAATAAACATAAATGTGTGAATAAAACAATTCCAACAGTTGTGTGAACACGGGCAGTAATTTTGCTCGAAATATTACCAATAAAAAAACTTATCATTGTGTGTAAACTATTAAAATATAATTATACTTTATTTGATCTAATCCACAATGCTCAAACTTTTTACTGATATTAATTAAAAATAACGTTTAAATTATACTGATGATTGTTACTTTCTTAACCCCACACGGAGTTACTTTGCTAGGATCACTTCGTATGTTCACAAAACAAGGTATTTCACTTACATTTTCATTTAAAAATGGAATTTTTAATGAATTTACGTATAAAAGGTGCAATGACTATACTCTGTAGGTGGAGACTTTTGTTATCTCTCCTCACTGATCTTTTAAATGTGTTTATGATCAAGATCTACATCGGTATATATATATATATATATATGGGTACTTTTATAAACTATATTCCATGAGGAGATCTAAACAATTGTGATTATATTAATCAAGACGTAGACATTTTTACAGGTGTATTTCATGAGTAACTAAGACAACTGGTATTTAAAGCAAAAGTAAAGTTCTGTGTTGAGAAGATAGTGAAATATAGCGTCAAAGATGTATTTGAATTCGTAGACAAAATAAAAGATATTAACATCAAGGACAAAACCATGATATCTCTGGACATAACATCATTATTCACAAATGTACCTTTAATAGAAACAGTTAATTACATAGGTGAACAAGTGGACAAGCTGTCGATAAACATTGGCATACATACTGAGATCCTAAAAGAATTGATATTAAAGTGCACCATGAATGTAAATTTCAAATTTAATGACATGCTTTACAGACAAGTGGACGGGGTGGCGATGGGCTCCCCATTGGGTCCCATTCTGGCTGATTTCTTTCTAAGTAAGCTAGAAAATGGACCTTTAAACAACCTTATCAGTAGGCTCTCGTTTTGTCGCCGACATATGGATGATACCTTTATTCTTTGTGATAATGGTTCTGATAGGAGTACAATAATAACTGAATTCAATGAGTTACATTCGGCTATGAAATTCACGTGCGAAGAGGAATCCCAAGGCAGAATTAATTGCCTTCCTGGATGTCCTCCTTACAAGAAAACTAGATGGTAGCATAAAAAGAAATTTGCATATAAAAAGTACTTGGACAGGACAATGTACACATTTTCACAGTTTAGTTCCTATCAAGTGCAAAAGAAATTTAGTAAAGACCCTCAGACACAGAGTTAGTTAGAGCTATATGCTCAGAAGAAGTAATTGAAGATGAATTAATCATTGTATATGATACTTTGATTGAAAATGGCTATCCCGAAAAATTTATCAAGAAACACATGACAAAGAATTCGGAAATGGACTAACCACTATCCGTAAACGAGAAGTCTCTTTATATGACTGCAATTCAACGGCGATGTACCAGGTGAAATAATTTCGAAAAGACTAAGAAAATCAGTGCAAAGAACTTTTAATGCCAGCGGACTTCACATCTTATTCCATTATGCATAAGATTTTATTTTAATAAATTACACAGTCACCGCCGGTCAAATCAGAAGAGGATAATAAATAATCTTAAAATTCTATTTCATTTCACACACATCACATCACAACTATAAAAACACTCGTCGTATTTCCCATCTGATTATAACACTCGTACTATTATTTCTGAATCTACATTATCTCACATTGATTTTTAATCCAATATCTAATCGATTCCACACATGTATATAAATGAAAGAAAAAAGTTGTGTGAGTAACTTGATATGATTATGAGCAATAGTTTGTGCTCGAAACGTCATCAGTTAATATAACTGTACAACATTGTGTGATTTATCAAAATAAAATCTTATCCATAATGGAGTTATACTCTACCACAGTGCCCAAGATTTATACTTATATCCACATCTTATTCTCTACACGACTAATGGTGATTCCTCGACTGAAAGATGAACTACATAGACTAGCCACTCCAGATTGTATCTACCGATTCAACTGCGCTTGTGGAACGAGTTATACAGACCGTTGCTCTGGGAACTTGATTTTTCGTGCTCAGGAACATTTACCAGTGTGGTTAGATAAAGGTGTAGTAAAAACCATTAACAGTTAGCTTTAAGACCACCTGGTCCAAACCGGCCACAAAGCCAGCATTGACGAATCCTTCTCTATCATCTGCTGAGTACCAAATAAATTGCCAAAAACATCGAAGTACCGTATGCTTCAAACAGCACAGGCCATTGCAATTCGCTTCAAATAACCAGTGCTTTATATTCAAAAAAAGCACGTCCAGCCCCAATTACTCCCCTGGCCTTCAGTGGAGACTATAAATTCATCAATTTGTAATACTATCTTTCCTAATTTTTCTGACATTCAGTTTATATTTATGTTTGTGCTACTGAACTCTAATCTACTGATGTTATTGATTCGAAGTTATTGAAAAATTAGTGTTGTTCATAACACTGATTCATTCACTCACTATAATGTATATAAAACTGTAGAGCCTGATGATGAAGTTATCAAAAAGAGCACCCTTTGTTCAGCATCCGTTAATTTGTCTTTCTCAGTAGATTACAGTTTTGATTAATGTTCAGGACATTCAAAATCACTTGAGCAATCAGAAAGTAATTATGACATTCGAGCCTGTCAAAAACAAGACTGCACTACGTAACTAGACAGATTAATGCACCATATTTAGGAGAAGGGCATAGTTTGATAACAAAAATGTAGTAAGAGAAAAAAGTTGAGATAGAAAGGTAGAGGAATGACTTGACATATAGGAAAGAAATATTTTTTTAAATGACTCTAAAATATGTTGTGCAGTCTGTTTTATGACAACTGCAAATCTAATAACTGAATAAATTATTTTTTGTTTGTAGATTTCAGGCTTTATGATACTGATTACAATAGCATCAGAAGTTTGTAAAAGTTTTATCCATACTTTTTTTCAGGAGATTTCTATGTCTCCTGCTTATGTAAATAAAACTGGCTTGTGAGTTCACCTGGGAGCCAGATTTAATTAGACATTCTAAAATAAAGCTAAAACATTTTCTTCCTCAATACATGACTAGGAAGGTATATACTGGTTTACACGTTTTTTAGAGTAAACTTTGGATACGGCTGACACACTTAGCTCCATAGCAGCAGATGAACTGATGGAGACACATTCAGGAGATCAGTAGGTATAACTTGTCAATTGATCACAGGTTGTTTGGAGAAAGTAAGTCGAAGTCTAGCTTAGTAAAATGTTTTCTTTACTGCAGAGAAAGGGGTTTTTTTAAAATCCTCGTCAACGAGCTCCACTAAAGATAAAATGTAAGAGAAGCAGTCTTTAGGGGACCAGATGTGCATACGGTTTACCTAGTCTCAGCTTCTTAGTTTTCAGCATAGTTTTTTTTCCATCAAGACGTTTTTGACAGTAATTACGAATCAGGGCTACAGATGTTGTGGATATGATTATGAAACAGTTCATATTCTACAGAAGTTATGTCACTTATATAACCACCTACTATAACTACGATTTACGTACGGAAGGAGGTCTGTGTTTCTTTCAGCTGATGTCATTTCACTATCATACTTCAAGTTTCACTCATTAGTATCATTCCTTGTTCTGTTTTTGATAATAAGATCCATCTAAAGATTATAATTTCATCAGAAACGCCACATAGGCACGATGAAAAAGTTGAACATACTGTAGCATTTAAACCTACGGGATCATTGTTGAATTTAGAACACTGCTTAGCCTGTGTGGCAAAATTAACTGTAGTTATTAATTATAATTTCTTGAGGCTTCACGTACGATATAGTGCTTCAACAGTACATCTCCATTTCATCCTGTTCTCTGCACTCCTGTTTAGCTGGCTTCATGGTAGCCTATAGTCTCCCAACTTCTCTTACAGGATCTCCTCTGTGTCAACCTCGGACTCCCACCTCACTGTCACTTATTCAGGTTTCACTCCAGGGCCTGGTGCATAATGTTACTCGGCGGTCTCCTCAGTGGGTGTCTGACCTATCTTCGTTTTTTTCTGAATATTTGTTGTGCAATAAGTTCTTGGTTAGTTCATTGCAAGAGTTCGCTGTCGCCTATACTTTCTGGTCATCCAATCTTTAATATGGGGCAAAGACAGCCAATGATAAACGCTTTTAGCTTGTTGGAAATGCTTCACTTGACGCGCCAGTCTTTGAACCGTGCAGAAAAACTGACTTGAAATAGTGCGAGAAATCAAGATCTTATTCATCTTGCTGAGTGCAGCTGATTTCCATACTGATTTTAGAGTAGTTACAGAGTGCCTTGCCTTTCCGATCCTGGCTGTGACATCCTCATCCGTGTTGGCGCCTGTAGTTGAAACGATACTGAGTAGATAAGTGAAGGAAATGACCCCTTTCAAATTTATCTGCTGGAAGTGATTGGTGTTTGTTGTTAGTTATTTAGTCAGTTAGTGATCTTCATCACCTCTGTCATCCCTATGTTCACTCGAAATCCTGTCTGCCCTGCTGCTGATTCTGACAACTCGTTTGCTTCCACCTGACTGATAGAATTCAGTCTGCACCAAAGAAAGGACTAGACACGTCACACTAGTTACTAGTGTCCAATCGAGATCTTCAAGTTTATTTGAATGTAGAAATAAATCTTCTGCAAAGTTCAAATCTTCCATGGCCTTCATGTCAGCACAACGTATTCCTATCTTCTCGCTTCCTACTGTTTGCCCCATGATCTAGTTCACCAAAATCAGAAATATCATCAGTGATAGCAGACAGTCTTGCCTTCCTCTTGTCTTCAATTCAAAGGCTTTATTGAGTTTCGTGTTGTGAATTACTTGACATGCGACATTGTCATATAGCTGCTGAATGAGGTTAATGAAGGTTCGAGACACTCAGTAGTATTGAAGCAATTTCCAAATCACTTTGCGGTTAACGCTAGTGAAGGTCTTTTTAAAGCCAATGAAGCTGAGGCAGAGAATTGACTGTCAACCTATTCTCTGCTGGATAATGAAGCGTAGAGCTGCAGTTTGGTCCGTACATGATTTGCTTTTGTCGAATTCAGTTTGTTCCAAAAAGAGTGTTGTGTCCAACGCATCTTTCAGTCTTACGACTTAATATTTTGTTTGACATCAACGAAAGCATGGTTTCTGCACCAGTTCCTGCATAGACACTAATAGTAATTAGTCCAGTGTTTCGTCTGTTTCTCCTCATTAGTGATCAGCTTTCCTTCATTGTCTTTCATTGATTTTATCTGAGTTGATCTCTTCCCAAGGGCAGTCTGGTTATCAAATATCTCCGTGGTCCATGGTGTCTTTTGCCAGCGTCCTGTTCCACTTCAGTTGTCAGTGTGTCGTAGAATTGTCTTTTTATTTCCTAACACTCTTCTCCACTTCTTTATTCAGTGCAGCGTACATTGAACTCGGCTTCTTCTTCTGTTGTCCATCTTTGCATTAAGTCATCTACTCTTTCACCATCCCCTCGATTGGTTTCCATGCATCTGTTAAGAACCATTATTGACTCTCCTTCCCCTCTAGAGCGGTT
Organism: Trichobilharzia regenti; assembly: GCA_944472135.2. NCBI lineage: Eukaryota > Metazoa > Platyhelminthes > Trematoda > Strigeidida > Schistosomatidae > Trichobilharzia > Trichobilharzia regenti. The sequence continues at coordinate 128,828,491 of OX235262.1, read as the reverse complement.
GTACACGTTTCCTTGAATATCGCCTTCAGAGAGATCCAATGTTCTTCTGCGCAGGTTTCCTCGGTGATACCAGGTAATGTCTCGGATTTCGCTCTGATCTGATCTGTAGTGAAGTTGTCCCTTGTAGTTTTGTCCTTCAGTTTCTGAGAGCTGAACCTGAATTATAGCGATCTGTCTCCAGTTGTCTGAAGGATTTCAGCTTGACCTTGAAGGTTCTTAGCACAAGATAATCATTTGAACCCGAATCTTCTCCTTTCCCCAATTCTGTGTTCAGTAGGTTGCAAAATTACCCAGTCCAACAAAAATAATATAGTGATTTCGTGATGATGTATACAGATCAGAGGAGCTGAGAAGTTACAGTTAGGCAGCAGAATTGTTGTTAGTCAGTCTCATCTAACAGAAAGGAGGCATTTATCACAATAAGGTGTTAATTAGACAAATAAGATATCTAAGATTTACAGTTTATAGTCACATCGTGATTAATTGCGACTGAAAGAAAGCAAATCAACAAGATATTCAAGTGTTGGTTTGTAGGGATTTGATTGATTGGTTACATGATTTCATTATGAGCTGACAATATTTTGAGAACCATTGGAAAACATGGGAGTACTGGACAGTTGTCTCGTCCTAGTTTGGGACCCTTCAACAGTACGCACCCACTGCAAAGGCTCGGACCCAGGACCTTCTAGTTACAAGGCTAGCGAGCTCGTAGACCATTAAGCAATTCGGGCCCGATCCAATTAGTCATGGTCTACGAGATCACTAGCCTTGTAACCAGTAGGTCCTGGGGTCGAGCCCTGGCGGTGGGTGCGTACTGTTGAAGGGTCCCAGGCTAGGACGAAACAGCTGTCCAGTACTCCCAGGTTTTTAAATAGTTTTCTAATGGATGTCAGGTCACGATGAAATCCTGTAAAGAATCGAAGGAAATTTAGAAAGTACTAGGCTTTAAGTTAGACTTCATCTTCTAACAAAGTTCTGGATATAGACACACTCACTGGCATTGGGCTGTTCGTATACTTTAACCTAAATTCAGTATCTTACTACATCGGCCAAGAGGTAAAATCGCATTATCAGTGTGTGGAGACAGTGGGACATTATGGTGCAGATTAGTCAATCTTTTCATGTGATTATGAAATATGGTCACTGAATATTGATTATATAAAGAGATTCCGTTTTTACATTTTGATAGTGCTAAGACGTAGGATGAAGTAAGAAAAATATGCAATTAGATCAATGGGTGAATTTTTATTGACTGATATTTCTTTGACATGAGTTACCTCGAACAGTAATTACTTGTAGAGGAACTGGGTTGCAAAAATGTCAGAGTTTATCAGTGCAAAATGTGGCATTGCTAAATACTGAGCTGAGTCCCGTAATGGAAATTTTGCTTAAACAAGTTCTGCACAGTGCTTACAATTATTGATTGTCAACTCTTAGAGAGATCATTCAAAATCTGTAACAGCAGAGTAGGTGTATTCACTCTACATGATAATTTAGACCCCAAACATGTTTGCTACTCTTCATTACATTATTTATTCTATTACACAATTTTCGGGTACTAGTAAGGTAACACATTAGTTCTCATCTTTAGTGTGTGCGATGAGACAGGTTGAAATTACATACATCCGCGTTACATTGACATATCAGTCAATTCATCATAAAACAGAGTGGAATTCAGTACCTAAATTCACTACACCTAAGTGGAAGATGAAATTGAACAAGAAATACGATTTTACTGAATATATATCCATTAAGAGAAATAGACATGACAGACCAGACTTCAAAACACTGAATGTCGTGTACACTATGCCTCATTTCTCTTAAAGACCACTAATTTTAAACTTAGTTTAGACATCTACTGATTTGTCCCTTGTAAATTCATTACAGTACTACGGCATAACCCAAATATTCATCAACCTTATTCAACAGCTGTACCACAACGACACATGTCAAGTGATCCACAACGGAAAACTCAGCGAGGCGTTTGGAGGCAAACACAGAAGTCAGACAAGGGTGCCTATTATTACCAACGATACTCCTAATTGTGGTGGACTGGATTATGCGTCAGACAGTGAGTGGGAAACGAGAAGACACGGATATCCTGGACCGACGTGAACAACCTAGAAGACCTGGATTTCGCCTGTGGATGATTTATGTTTGATGTCACACAAAATCGAAGACTTACAAGCGAAAACCGACAAACTGGTCGAAGAAGCAGCCGGCGAAGACAGAACTCCAAATGAACGTAGACAAGACGGATGTTATGAAAATAACCAACCAGCCAACTAAAACAATATCAGCATCCAGCGCCAATCACCGTCAACGCGAGGGATTTGAAAGAGGTTACTTCACTCACTCTGTCTCAACTACAGGAAGTCGGAACGGACGAGGATGTCAAATCGAGAGAGAATCGGGAAGGCAAGAAACACATTCATCAACCTGAAACCAATCTGGAAATCTTCCTCACTCAACTCAGCATCAACAACAAAATTTGGATCTTCAGTATAAACGTCAAGTCAGGCAGTTCTTCTTTACGGATGAGAAACTTGGCGGGCGGGTTACAAAGAATATTTCGGACAGCCTGTTGCAGACCTTTATCAACCGACAACTGTCTTCGCTCTATTATGAAGATCAGATGGCCGAGCCGGAAAGAATTACCCACAAGAAATCAAACTATGGGAACCAACAAACAAGAACCAATCGCCAAACCAACAAATATGCAGGAGAAAGTGGAGATGGATTGGACACTCACTGAGGAGGCCGCTGGGTGACATCGCGAGTCAAGCCCTCGAGTGGAACCCGAAAGGGAAGCTGCGAGTGGGACGTCGGTGCAATGGTGACATGGAGGAGATCGTGTGAAGAGGAGTTGAAGCAGTATGAACTAACATGCATGGATGCAGGTGGAAAGTACAGCAGAAAACAGGAGCAAGAGGAGACGTGCAGTTGAAGCCCTCTGTTAGACGTAAAACACATAAGTTACTATGTAATTAGCACAGTGAATCGACCCTTTCATTGTTTGTCTTTCTGTATTATATGGTGTCACACTTGCTATCGTTAATTATAACTTTGCTATTTTATGTTAGTTGTTATTACTATATCACTACAATTTTATACATTTATGCATATTTTTCTGCGTATTGCATACAGTATTTTGCTATGTAGCTACTATAACAACGTTTCATTATTATTATTATTATGTAATATTTATTTTTAATTTTTTTGTCGTTTTTTGAGTAAATTAGATGCACTATTGTACTGAATGCTGAAAATTCCTTGCTGTATCATTAGTACTGTTTTTGGAATAAAGCACATTATTATTATTATGTTCCACTAAGAACCCAAGGGAACAATAATAATAAATTCATAAAATCTAAAAAATGCTACTATTTCAAAAGCGTTCACAAGAAAGTAAATAAACCAGTTTTAATCATAGATCTGAATTCTAGCTTATTCTTTCAAAAAGCGTGTAGCCGACTGAAAATGATTGCAAATTACGGTGAAGATAAGTCACTTTAGCCCAATGTCCCACTTAGAAACGATAGGTGCTAGATTCTAGTTTTAGTGGCAACATCATCACTCGCTGAGGATTGCGACGGCATGCAGCTGACGACTCCCTAGCAGCACGAAATGCTCGTCTTGATTTCCTCTGCTAGTCTCCATCCACCAGATAACATGCAGCTGGTTTGCTTGTAAAGATGTAATAATAAGTAAGGGATATAGAGAATTTATACATGAAGGAGAGAAAATCACACCCAAAAGATAGGAGGTAGTACAGTAATTATGAATTTATTGGCTTCACAATAGACAAGGGTTGTACAGGAAATTCCGGCTTTTTTGAACAAACTGCTATGGTTTATGAGGTTTGTAGTATCCCTTACCTAGTTACTTTAGACAGTTTATTCGGTACACGATCCAAGATGGAGAATGATACTCTTGTGATGGCCTTGTTGTTTGCTTGAACTAGAAGTCTTAATATCGAACTGTTACCGTCTTTTGTTATACTTTAAGTCAGCCAAATCAGTGAGTGTTCTTAAGCACGAAAAATCACGTTCATATTGCATTAGGCCATATAATTGCCCCATACAGGCAGTGGAAATCATAGGTGCAGTAGGATGTAGTTAGCCCAGTCACTCTGTATTTCACTTTCGGAATCACAACCGTGCGTATGGCAAAATAACAGCTGCGATTAACTAGCATTAAAAATTCTTTGAATTGATTTTCTTAGGATGTTAGTTATCTCTTTGCTTAGGACCCAAAGGGTAAGTCTGTAGCGCCCCCTTTTTCTACTTTAAGTGTACGCTTATAAAACGCATTCATGTACGGATATTATACGTTTACAGAAACTAATTTTTACATATTCTTGCTGAATATTTGCCACTGTATTATTGAAGATTACTTTTTGTTTCTTACACATGTGTTCTGAGCGGTTACACACTTTTATCTCAAACATCTTGACAGCCTCTAGCAGGTAGTATCAGAAAAGAGATTTCCGACTGATCCAAATAAATATTTAAATATTCTTCCATCACTCTTTGTGAAACTCAACTACAAGCCCTACCACTGGGCCCCAGGTTCTGTTACAGTTCGTCCAAAGTCAACAGATTGCATACTCAAGTGCAATTCGAAAATCTAATTAATCAGACCAATGATCTCACACCTACATCACCTCAGGAATTCCAACACTTTAAATCTACAGTTTTGGATTGCCGTCATCAATTTACTAGTTCAAAACCTACCCCGAATAATCTTCTGACCAAAGAGCATATAGACCAACTTAAAGGACTAGACAAGAATCACGATATTATCATATGCCATTCAGACGAAGGTGGGGTTATTGTAGTTATGAATCGCCAAGATTATAATAATAAAATCTCAACGATCTTTTCTGACCAAATGAAATTCGTCAAAGCCGATGGTGAAAAGAATAAGACACATCTAATTGAAAAATAAGTGAGTGATGTCTTAAAGAACATGAGGAATAAGTTAGCAATCTCTTCAGATATATATGAACGCATCCGACCAGTAGGCTCCATAATACCACAAGACAGGATTACCACTCCGTCCAATTCTCGATATGGTGGGTTCACCTTATCATGGAATTGCTCAATGACTGGCTGAAATACTGAAACCAGTTAGAAGACAAGTATCTAAGTTTTCTACTGACGATACGTTTAAATTTATTTAGAGTATAAAAGATTTTAATGTCTCAGACAAAGTCCTGTCCTCATTAGATGTGACTTCACTATTTACCAATGTACCTCTCAAAGAAACTGTTTGCTATATATGTGATTATATTGATACACATAGTTTAGAAATAGGGTTGCCGACAATCCACCCGAAAGAACTTTTATTGAGATGCACGTTGAATGTTCAGTGCACCTTCAGTAATGAGATTTTTAGATGTGAGAATGTTATTGCCATCGGATCATAACCGGGTCCCTTGCTGGCTGATTGTTCTATGGAAAAGCTTGAAAACTCTCAACTTAGTCAAACCATCGATCATTTCGACATTTACAAAAGATAAATAGGCAACACTTTCGTTATCTGCGATAATAACGTAATTCTTGATGATGTCTTGTTTGCGTTCAACAACTACCATCCTCCTTTACAATTCCCGGCTAAGTGTAAAAGTCGGATTTATTAATTTATGGTGGCGACTAGCTGTGGAACCCATGATGCGCATTTCGTCCTATTTGGGACTCGTCAGCTCGATTTACCTGCATTTCCAAATGAGTGATGATGTTCCCATCAAGGCTCGAACCCAGTGCCCGTAGTTTCAAACGCCAGAGCCTTATCCACTAGATCACTTGGGTCACGAGAGCCACCTCTTGTGCAACCGGTCATGTTAATTTATTTGAATTTTAGATTTTCCCGTCGACTGATTGGACCAGAGTGCTCTGTCTCAGGTTGACATGTCGGCTTCTTGTACAGATTCTTCAACGATGTCTGGCATTTAATTAGAATTTAATTGATGGATGTTGACTAGCATTTCGGTCCAATCAATTGACGGTATATTCTAAAATTCATTTAAATAATTAATATGACCTGTTGCACAAGAGATGGCTCTCGTGACTCATGTGGTCTAGAGGATAACGCTTTGACATTTGAAACTATGGTCACTGGGTTCAAGCCTCGGTGGGAACATCATCACTCACTGAGGAATGCAAGTACATCGAGCTGACGAATCCCAAATAGACGAAATGCGCATCCCGGATTCCACTGATTGTCAACACCTGCCAATTAATGTATCCTCTGACTTTTACATTTAGCAATGCAGGTCGATCTCTTGAAGCAGTTGTTAACTTCTTTAAGGATAGTACCAAACAAGTACACAATTCAGTTGCTTGTTTATTATCTGACTCTCCCTTAACATCTGATTTCAAACTACTGAGTTCCACAGTGTGCAACAGCATTGTGTCCTTTTTCCTAGTATCCACAGATATTGAATATGCTGCTGAAATGATTTATTTTGTCACTTCAGAACACTAAATTTTAGATACATTGCTCAATTTACTATTCAAGCAATTTGAAAACAAAAGTCCTCTGTTGAATATCCTTAAAAATATCCACTTGTAACTGGAATACTAGTCAATAACAACAAGTTCTAATATAGTTAGCTCTTCTAATTCCTAACTAATATATTTCATACTATTAAAGCAAGACAAATAGTTAAGCGAGCAGTCTGTTTTCGGTAAATAAATTTCCTTTAGCTCTACTCGCATTTACACACATTAATTTGTGAAAGTGGATGGTAAGAAAAGGATGAATCATAAGAATAGTTGTTAATATTAATCAATAAATACAAGAAGTTGAGTAAGGGTGATAGAATTACGTAATGAGATAAATGGTTTAGTAAGTGAGTTGTCATCAGAATGCACTTAGAAACAAATGAAAATTTCATGTTACCTAAGAGTTCGCGAGAATAGATGAGTAAGAAAAGGTCAGAGAAATAAAATACCTTAAACGATTAGGCTGAAAATAAACCGGAGCTGTGCATTCAAAAGATAATCTTTGGTCCATTTCTATTATCAAGATAAGGACCGTATTTTATTTTCAGTCTGATCGTTTTACTTATTTTATTTCTTGACCCTTTCTTTGTTTCTGATGACAACTTACTTTCTAAATCATTTATCTCATTACGTAATTATATCACCCTTACTCAATTTCTCGTATTTATTGATTATTATTACCAACTACTCTTATGATGATTCATTCTTTTCTTACTATACACTTTCACAAAGAAATGTGTGTAAATACGACTGTGCAGCTAAAAAAAATGAATTTGGTTACAGGATTTCATCATGAGCTGGCATTGATTAGAGAACCATTGGAAAAAGCTGGGAGTACTGGACAGCTGTTTCGTCCTAGTTTGAGGCTCTTCACAGTACTCACCCACCGCCAGCGTTCGAACCCAGGACCTTCTGGGACGAAACAGCTGTCCAGTACTCCTAGGTTTTCCAATGGTTCTCTAATCAATGTGAGCTCATGATGAAACCCTGTAACTAATCAACCAAATCCCTATAAACCAATACTTGAATACCAGTGAAATGCTCACTGGCGACTGGCCCTATTCAGGTAGGTAGTTACCTGGGGTTGCAGTGGGAGGTCGTGACCAGCAGGGTGCAGCAGGTCGGGTGTGAGGACAAATACTCGCCGAAGATATTGGTTAGCGGTTTCGCTATGTCGTGAATCGGCAGAAGTTAGAATTCGTGGCCATGGGATCGGGTCCCAGTGGCTTAATGGTCTACGAGCTGGCTCGCCTTGTAACCAGAAGCTCCTAGTTTCGAATCCCGGTGTTTGAGTTTTGATGAAGAGTCCCAAACTAGGACGAAACAGATGGCTGCCAAGTACTCCCAGGTTTTTCAATGGTTCTCTAACCAATATCAGCTCATAATGAAATCCTGTTACTCTAATAAACCAAATCCCTACAAACCAATACTTGAATAAAAATGAATTTACGGGAAAGCGTTTGTTTTCAGTAGTGGTTGGATGGGAATCATCCATGAATTGTTTTATATCTCTTGTCTTATGCACTGGAGCTACTGACATAACCCAATCTAAGCAATGGCCGAATTCTTAGTTAAATCTAAATCTACTGTTTCACAAACAAATCATGTCATCGGAACCTCTAATTACTCGTGCGTTTTTTTTAAATTTGAGTTGAACTCGAAACAGTTCTCTACTGTTTATCGAGTGCAGGTACGAAGTACTATGCTATTATAACTTCTCATAGAAATTTTTAAAATTTTTTCCAATCGAAATTCATTAGCTACTTGAAATGTGGAACTTGTTGTCTTCCAGTTTTTAAGTTATATTGATACAAGAGCGGGCAATGACTAAATATGGAAAGTAAATCAGACGTCTTTGGGTGCTTCTGGCCCCTCATATTACCCTGTGTTTATTTTTAGGAGTCAATTATTCTATGAGATAGTTTCATTCTTGTTTTTAATGAGTATGACAATGAATACACCTATTCACTATTACAAAATATTATTGATTACTGTCTTATGGTCAGTTCATTAATTAACTGTAGTGACAGTCGTACTGGTCACGGAGTTGACAGTGAAAATGAATCTATAGAGTTTAAAATGGATTATATTTCTATATAGTATTTTTATAGAAAATATGTCAATAGTTTTAGAAAAGAATTAAAGTGAAATTTGAAATTCTGGATGAAGATAACCCATTTGTTTTGGATAAATACATCTATTTCCAGAAACACTGCAAATCAACCTTACATTTATACTTAAATCATGCTTTACTGTTGAGGGTGGTGTTCTCTAGTTGATCCTTACTGTTCAATAACCTGAAAGGCAAGATCCCACAGCTGGCAAACTCTATGTGTGTTCACCTCTTCATGTGGAGCTAGGCATATTGGATTTTATCCAAGAGCAGACATGATCATTATCCTGCGTTGAATACGAAGAGGTGGTAGTGAAGCTATAAAAAACACTACTATAAAATCACAGGCTTTAACAAAATCTAAAGTGCGTCGGTAAAATGCTCGCCGACCACGCCCATGTGGTCTGGGGTTCGATCCCCGGCCGACTCACTCCTTTACCTTGCTAAGCCAAAAATAGTGCTGGTGAAGAGGAAAGGTTTGGCATGAGACTAGCAACCGCATCCTGTAAAATTAAAAACACTGCTACAGAAACTTCAAGCCCTAGCTTGACTATGTTCCACTGGGAAAGTGTGGGAAAAAAGAGTATTATTATTATTATTATTATTGTATCCTTTAGTTCCTAGAGGAACATAGGGCTTCAGCTGCGCACCTCCATTGACTTCGGTTTTCTGACAACTTTTTCACCCTGCTCCAGGTCTGCCCACATGCTTTCATCTCCTCTTCACATGACCTCCTCCAAGTCACCCTTGGACGACCAACTCGCCGCCTCCCTTTCGGGTTCCACTCGAGGGCTTGTCTAGTGATGTCACTTGATGGTTTCCTCAGCGTATGGCCAATCCATCTCCATTTCTTTCTGCCTATTTGTTTCACAATCGGTTCCTGATTGGTTCGCTCCCAGAGATCCCTGTTGCTGATCTTTTCTGGCCATCTGATCTTGAGTATTGAGCGGAGACAGTTGTTAATGAAGGTTTGAAGTTTGTTTGAGATGCTCTTTATGACTCGCCAAGTCTCTGATCCGTATAGTAGCACTGACTTCACATTGGAGTTGAAAATCCGGATCTTATTTTTGATGCTGATTGCTGTTGACCTCCACACAGATTTGAGAGTAATGAAAGCTTGTCTTGCTTTTCCGATTCTGGCTTTGATGTCTTCGTCAGTTCCGCCTGTAGTTGAGACGATGCTTCCCAGGTAGGTGAAGGAGGTTGTTTCTTTCAGGTTCTTCCCATTTATGCTTATTGTGGTCTGTTGTTGCTGTTGATGTTGGCAAGGAATCTTCATCACCTCTGTTTTATCTATGTTCACGTGAAGTCCTATCTTTGATGCTTCTTCTGCCAACTTGTTACTTTTCATTTGCATATCTTCCAGTTTATGGGAAATCAGACATATATCATCGGCGAAATCCAGATCCTCCAAGTCTTTTGTGTCAGTCCATTTTATGCCTGTTCCCTCGTTGGTTGCCGTTGTCTGTCGCATTATCCAATCAATTGCAATCAGGAAGATCATTGGTGATAGTAGACAGCCTTGCCTCACTCCCGTCCTCACTTCGAAGGCTTCCGTAAGTTTCCCGTTGTGGATTACTTGGCATGCAGCATTGTCGTATAACTGTTGGATGAGGTGTATAATTGTCAATGGGACCCCGTAGTAGCGAAGTAGTTTCCAAATGACCTCTCGATCGACGCTGTCGAAGGCCTTTTCAAAGTCGATGAAGTTGAGATAGAGAGGTGACTGCCATTCCAAGCTTTGTTCAATGATGATCCGTAGAGTGGCGATTTGATCAATACATGATTTGTTTCTCCTGAATCCAGCCTGTTCCGGACGAAGTTTTTCATCTAGGGCTTGTTTGATTCTCTCCAGGATGATGCGACTTAGTATCTTGCTTGGAATGGACAGAAGCATAATTCCCCGCCAGTTTTTACATTGACTTAAGTCTCCTTTCTTTGGAAGTTTGAATAAGTAACTGTTCTTCCAATCCTCGGGTACTTTGCCCTCTTTCCACACCTTCTCCAGTAGTGGTGTCATCAAGTCCGCTGTTGTCTCTGGGTCTATTTTCAAAGCCTCTGCTGGGATTCCATCTGGTCCCGGTGTTTTCCCAGTTTTAAGCATCTTGATTGCATTCAGGACTTCTGATTTCGTTGGGGGGTCATGAAGTAATGTGCAAATCTACTTTTAGATAAGAATGTAGATTTTAAAGATATAACTAAGAAATTTGCCTCAGTAAATCAATAAATATGAATTAACTATTTGGGTTTCTTTTTATCACACACACACAACGCTGTAGTTTATTTCGAAAGCTGACTGAATTGTGATTAATTGCTTTTTGAATAAAGTGCTGCTATATCTGTGACAGTTGATTTAACTATATATGCCTTACTTGTGATTAGTTTAAAGTAGGAGTGTTTATATCGATTTATCTGCTGACTGCCAACAGATCTTGACAATAAAATTCATTAAAAGATTTCCACGTAAAAATGTTATTTCCGTTTCGCTTACCATTCAACTAACTGAATGTATATATTTGAGTAATTTGATAGACAATCTGTCATATTATGAAGAGGATATTTTGTGGATTCAAATATGAAATTATTATAACATTGATATTTCTATTCTAGATATGTTTTGGAAGAAGTTTTCAAAGATTTTTCATGTTTGTGTGAAGATTTGTTAGTAAACCAACCACAATATTTTGAAATGTTTACTATCCAGAGAAAAAAGAATCAAAAATCCATCTTTCAAGAACAGTTTTTGGCAATTTGTTGTTAATGTTCTTATCTTTACACAGACCATAATGAAAGATACTTTGTAGAGCCGTTATATAAAATGCCTTACTCTATGAAAAAACGTTTAGAGAATAAAGAAGTAAATATATATACAGCTTAGACGCCACGAGTTTTGTTGATTGATCATCAGCTGATATTTCTATTCATCGATTGAAATTATTCATCAGGTCATTGAAAACAAAGAAGTATAATTAAGGACTCTCCATCAATGTGCATTCAGTATGATATACAGGTTGTTATTCAGTGTCATGCAATCTTTTTTATGCTGGGTTTTTTCATAAACATAAACACAGTGTCAAACAGTGTACAGAGGAATGCTATTTCACTTCACTATCCTGTATGAAAAGTAGATAGTTTGCAATTTGAATACGCTGGAAGTTGTGTACTCTTGTGTGTACATATTGTTGAGAAGAAAGCTATTATTATTTTTAAGAAAATTCTATGGTGTTTTCTATCAATTTAAGGTGGAGTGGCATTACTAGTCTGCTGAAACTACTGTGTTGAATTCATACGACTGTTATAAGTATCAAAGTATAATGCCGAATCAGACAAAAAGACACACTAGTCAAAACTCTGTTACCTCCAGCTTTGAACTTGTGCTAGGTCATAAATGTTATTATTATTCCTTTGCGTTCTGAGTGGAACTTAGGGCTTCAACAACACGTCTCTACTTTGTTCTATTCTCTGTTGTCCTTTTAAGCTGCGCCACGATTGACCGTAATATGTCATCTCCTCCTCACACGATCTCCTTCATATCACCCCAGCACCGATGACCAACTTGGCGCCTCTCATGGGATTCCACTCGATCAGTGGTCTGGCGCACGATGTCGTGTAACGGCCTACTCAATGGCGTGCGCCCATTCCATCTCCATTTTCTTCTAAATATTTGTTCAGCGATCGGCTCTTGGTTGGTTTGTTCCCAGGCAGAGTTTCTTGTCGCTAATTCTTTCTGACTGGCCATCTGATAATCATGATTGAACTATCGAAGGCAACTGTTGGCAAATGTTTGTAACTTTCTAGAAATCCTTTTCGTGACACGCAGTACAAGTTTCTGATTCAGACAGAAGCGCTGTTGACCTCACATTTGTGCTGAAAATCCGAATCTTGTTTTCATGCTGTAGTGGAGTGTAGAAGATTTCCAAACTAGTGTTATGTTGATGAAGGCGTATCTTGCCTTTCCGATTCATGCTGGATTTGACATCCTCACGCGTCCTGCCTGTGGTTGAAACCGTACTTCCTGGATAGATAAGTGAAGGAAGGAATCTCTCTCAAATCTCTCCAGCTGATGATGATTGTTGCTGTTTGTTCTTGTTAGTGCGTAGGTATCTTCATGATCTCAATCTTCTCTATGTTCATCTGCAATCCTGTTTTCGCTGCTTTTTCAGCCAGTTTGTTGGTTTTTGCATACAACTCTTTAAGTTTGTGTGACATTAGACAAAAATTATTCGCGACATCCAGATCTTCCAGAGTCTTCTAATCGGTAATCCAGCGTATTCCCGTCTTCTGACTCCCAACGCACAGTCTGGCGCATAATCCAGTCCACCACTATTAAGGATATCATCAGTAATAACAGGCACTCAGCTTGTCTTACTCGTGTATCCACGACAAAGGATTCGCTGGATTTTTCATTGTGGATCACTTGACATGTGTTAGTGTCATGTAGCTATTCAATGAAGTTAATAATGATTGTAACACTGCACTCCATCGTGTTCAAACAGTTTCCAAATTGCTTCTCTGTCAACGCTGTTGAGGGTATCTGAAAGTCCCTGAATTTGAGATAGAGGTTTGACTGTCCTTCTATGCTTTGTTCGATGACTATGCGTACAGTTGCAATTTGACCAACACATGATTTGCCTTTCCTAAATCCAGCTTGTTTTGGTTGGTGGGGTAGAGTTCTGTATCCAGTGCATCTTTTTTCTCTCTAGGATGACTCGAATTAGTATTTTACTTGGTGCGGACAAGGGCATTATTCCTTAGCAGTTCTAGCAGAGGCGTAAGTCGCACTACTTTGGTAGCTTCACGAGATAGCCAGCCTTTCTTTCAACCATTAGGCAGCATACCTTCCTTCCGGACTTTTTTCATTAATGGCGTCAGCATATCTGGCGCAGTATCGGAGTCCATTTTCAGTGCCTCGGGAGGAAATCAGTCCGGTCTTCATTTCATCTGAATGACAAAAGCAAGTAGGAAGTGCTTGTTTGTCAAACACCTTTTCATATAGGTGTGAGCGAATCGGTTGAAAGCACAAGCCTAATGTTCCAATGTAATATCGATAATATAAAGATACTTATATACGGATCTCATCAATCGGATTATGAGGTGAACGTTCCTATCAACTGATGATGAATAGAACTGAATACACCAACATCAAGAAGTGATATGCTGCTAATAAAATTGATGAGAACTCATGACTAGTGAGGTTGATTCTCTCTCGAAAGTGAACACAAATATCCGCCGACAACATTGGCTGGTGGTCACGCTAAACTTATGAATCAGTAGGAGCCAGAATTCACTAGCTGGGATCGAGTCATGTCCCAGTGGTTGAACGTTGCACGAGATCAACTTGTAATCGGATGTTCCCGAGTCTCAAATCCAGTGGGTTCGTACTACAGAAGAGTCTCAAAGTACAACAAAAGAACTATCCAGTAATCCTTGTTTTTCAATGACACTCTAATTGACATCAGTTGACGGTCAAAATGGAAAGACAACAAACTTCCTCAGTATATAAATTAATTTCAAATTCCCTGTAGAATAATGTTCCCACTAAAAATCATGAATCGATAGAAGCTAGCATTCACGGTCTCGGATTGAGTCACTTCCCAGTGGCGGAATGGTCTGAGAGAGTTCCTGAGTTCAAAATACAGTGGGTTCCCTTACGAAGACTCTCAAATTGGGCCGAAGTAGCTGTCCAGTTCCCCTTGTTTATCAATGGCCCTCCAACTGATATCAGTTCACGGTAACACTGGAAAGACAACAAACTTCCCTAGTATATAAATTATTTTCAAAATCCGTTTAGATTGATGTTATGTGGATCATCATTTGGACACTGAAACATCGTCGAATTGTTCACACGGAAATATATATATATATTGGTAAATATTACTAGAATTTTGTTATAATTCTAATATATTTAAGTCAACATGAATGTTTCTTGAGACCTAATCTTTTATTTTTTTAAAAAAAACTTTTACTCTCATTTTTAATTATGAACTGTCAGTCTGTTTTACTTGATCATATGATAACGGTAGCACAGTAATGAGCTGTATTCATTTAAATAAAAAAATGACCTAATTAATGCTGTGAACATTGTGATTTCTTTTCAGCCAAGTATCAAGACTGTGTGATTATTATTCTAATGTTTAGTCTAATGGATTACATGCATCGGTTATTTCAAGGGAACTACTGAAATCGGATAAAATAAACAAGTCCGTTTTTCCACAAATGACCTTCGTCTGTGTTGTTTTCTTATCGGAAACAATTAAATAAATAAAATATTTTGAAAAAAAATTATTCTTACGGTAAAATAATTATTTGACCAGATGAAATGATTCTAAACAATTTTATGTTAAACCCTTAATTTAACTAAAAGTTTCATCGTATTTATACTTAATACACTCAGTTTGATGTTTCATGTATCACTGAACTATGCCACTGGAACAGAATAAACACTGATCGAAGGTTGAGTTTTAAAATTAGCTAAGGATTATTGAAGTGTGAATGTTTTCAGTTTTGGTGATGTAGTAGTTTTTTTTATTTCAGATTGCCATAAATCTGAAATTTGGCATACACTATCATACTGGACATAGTATTTTCCAAAATATCAGAATGTACATAATATTCAAAACAGCGATCAAATTTACTGTAACATTTTAAATGAAACTGTTTCGGAAGGGGTGGTAATAAAATTTAACATAATTACATCTCTTACAATTAGATATAGGCCGTAAGACTTGTGACTGGACACAGTTTACAAATATTAAGTGGTTGGAGGTAGTCGGCAGAAAGCCTTGAAACTAGGTTTTGTGCTTGTTGGCCCTAAACAGTCAGCAAGGCGTATTTGCAACCTTGAAGGAACTAATGTCTCTTCTGAGATTCGAACCCGCATCAGGGAGGTTACCACTTAGCAATTTGGGCTCGTTATTGACCTCCTATAGGACTATAGAAGATGCTTTGATTGGACACTAGTTACTAACTAGTGTAATGTGTCAAGTCTTTTTTTGGTTCAGAATGAATTAAATCTGCTGATGAGTGCCTACCATTACGAGACCTAGGTCCAAGGCTTCCTGGCGACTACCTACAGCCATCTAATACCAACACTTCACAGTGCACCGTGATGATAAGCCGCCTCGAATGGTGGCTACATTGCAAACTTGACTAACAGAATTCAGTCTGTACCAAAGATAGGGCTCAACATACACAATACACTAGTTACTGACTAGTGTCCAATGAAAAATAGCTTACAAATAATTGACTATACCTATAATATGAATGTATGATGTAATAAGCCAGTAATTAAGATTTAAAGAAGTTTGGCAGTTGGTGAAATTTTTGATTACGGAAAATACTGGAAACTGCTAAGTGATCTGCGTGATTCGATATTTGATGCAGGCTTGATGACGTCATCGGCATAACTTTAAGAAGAGAAAAAGGATCGTCTCTTATTTGCACTTTGTTCATTTATTCCTGAGACAGTAGATTTTTACCGCAGAACTCTTTTGTCTTACTTTCTGTTTCTTCTAACATGGGATAATTTTTTGTAGCAGTACTGTATTGCCAATTTCGTCTGCGTTAATTTATAACATTTTTGTCTCCTGTCATTCCAGCATTGAAGTGTGTTAATTCCATCATCTTTATAAACATTGGGATTTCAAGAAATCTGAACCTGATGAGAGCCTGTGCTACAAATTCGATCTTTCTTTCTTCATCAAAATCTATCTTTGTGTTACACTGTTCCAATACTGATCAGTTTGGTTTGCTTTCAGCTGACTAAATTGAGAATGTTTTTCTTTTCAAAGAGACTGGGAAAATGAGTTTACATCTGCACCTCTGCAGATTTTGATTTCATGTGAATAACATTTATCTTATTCCTATTCGGTAGTAGATCTTTAGTCTTGCAAGGAAAGTTTCACAGTAATTTCATTGATTCATCTGTCTTTTCAGTGCCAGACCTTCTTCGTTATTACGGGATACTTTTTGTCCTGATTTAAAATAAGGTCAATCAGACATTTCCTTGGCATTTTTGCCTGTAAGATACCATTCTTATTTCTACAGATAAGCATAATTAGTGATAAAATTTCTATTTCTGTGAATTTAATCCTTTTGAGTTTCTGAATAGTCAGTCTGACAGAGCTTCACATTTTATTGGCTTTCCGCATCCTCAAAAGTATCGTAGACGCTTTTAATTTGGACTTCAGATCTGACCAGTCATTGTAATGCCCCTTCAACAATCAATCTTAATATCTATGATGTTACGATCTAATGATATTCCACGTAATTGATTTATAGATTGATGAGTTGAATCAGTGCTCACTGTAACTGACGATGTGTTTGAGTTCGTTGTATAACTCCTTCGATGGATTAAGTGATGTCCAAGAAGATAAAACACAACTGCCTGTAGTAGAATATTTCTATTGTGCATTTCAATTTGATAATTGTCCTTTGCTGAGACTTATCTGTTTGTCTTCTTCTTCCTGACATCTTTCTATAACTCGTGGTTAACTGTGTAATTTCTCTAGGATTTGGTTGTCTAATTATTTGATAGGCTTTTTATCTGATAAGTGATAAAGGATTATGTCATTCAGTGGATATCATATCGTGTTAAGATAATCCGCCTTCTTAACAAAAGTGACCTCTCCACTCCCGTACCTACTTCTACTGCTAATTTCACCATTGTTTTGTACTAATCTAGTGACTTCAACGTTTCCCTCCCTTCCCTGTCTTATAAATATATCTTTGCTTTGACTTTTACTAAAAGAACAACCGACTGATGAATTTCTAGCTGTCGTTTAAATCCCACTTCTCATAATCTCAGTGATATAGAAAGCGTCTATATTTGCATTTCCAGTATTACTGCCAGGCTTAAATTGTTCATTGATTTACACAGTGGTAGTTTTTAGGTAGAGTTTTGTAACCAATTATCCATTTTACTGTATTTGTCTAGACTCATGCTGCGCATTAGTAGTAAAAAGGAAGCTTTGCGAACAAATGAAATATGCCCTCCGATACCCTTCTATTATTCACAGAAATATTTATAGTTACAGTGAAATTAATTTCGATGTTTATTAAGAACAAAAATCAAATAACATTTATATTCTGTACTGTCTGAACAGATAATTTCCTTCACGTTCCCAGTGGGACATAGGGCCTCAAGCTAGTGGCTTGAGGCTTCTGTAGCAGTGGTGATTATTTTTACAGGATGGGGTTGCTAGCCTCATGCCAAAACTTTCCTCTTTACCAGCATTATTTCTGGCTTAGCGAGGTAAAGGAGTGCGTCGATGGCCGGGGATTGAACCCCGAACCGTGTGCATGATCGGCGAGCGTCCTAACCACTATGCCACCGACGCACCTGAACAGATAATAGTGTAGTTTAATGCACTGAAATACTTTAAGGTTATCAGTTGACTAGCAAACATCTCATTAATGACTTTACTCACATTAGTGTTACAGATAACCGCATAAATTGCCAAGTGTAGCAGACACTTCCAATTATCCAGGATGTTGTTGCTGAAAATTACTTATTTTCGAAACCACTAGGTGAATTCTAGAAACAAAATTTGACATTTTCCACACATGGAGAAATAAACAATGAAGTTTTGTTTTGAAGAAGGAGTTACCGGTTTATTTCAGAAATAAATTTACAAGAAAAGATGTTCATAGTAAGTCTTTTTATGTTTATTTTACGAGGAAGACGTGATGTTTTATTATCATCCTATATATTTGGGTTATTTCTTTAACTAATTTCTACTTTGATTTTTCACAATTCTGTAACATAGATATACACTAAATAAATTCCTTTTGTAGGTGGAAACCATGAAATTACTACTGGGAAATATTATCATCAAAGTGGGAACTTCAAGTCAATCAGTGGATGGTGACTAGCAGGGAAATTCAGGATTGAATTAAATGATTAATAGGAGCCGTTGCACAGGAGGTGGCTCTCCTAGCCCAAGTGGTCTACTGGTTAATGCTTTGACGTCTAAAACTATGGACACTGGGTTCCAGCCTAATTAAGAACACCATCCCTCATTGGGGAATGGAGTTACATTCAGATGACCAGTCCGAAATAGGTCAAAATACTCATCCTGGATTCAACCAAATGACTTAAAGTTACATGCCCAGACATCGTCGAAGCATCTTCACATGGAGACGACATGTCAACCTGAGACCGAGCACTTCAATCCAATCAATCAGTGGGAGAACCTAAAAGTGAATTAAATAACAAAGTGGTAACCGTTATTTCGTTTTCACTTTCCAAACTTCCTTCTGATTGGCCGATTTCTGTTGGTTTCTTTCAGATAATTTTGATGTACGAAAAGTATTTCTCGCGATGAGTATTTTATATTGTTTATCATACTGAACCGTTTAAAAAGAATATAAGTAAACTGAAAGAGAGATGTTTTCTAGACAGTTTTGCATATTTAACCGTGGATGTAAAAATTTTTTACAGCTTACGCGATCGAATAGTGCAGTTGGGTTGATACGGTACCACGTTGATAATACAGTGATATTTCCACTGCATTCCAAGTGGAACATAGAGATTCAAGCTTCAGGTGTGAAGTTTGATTAACGGTGATCCTTTTTTCATGGTGTGGAATTGCTAGTCCCGCGCCCAATCCTGCTTCCTTACAGGTCTTACCACTGGCTAAGCAAGATTTGGGAATGTATCCATTGAGAATTGAACCTGAACCACATGCATGATAAGCAAGAATTCCATCACTGAACAACCGACGTACAATGAGGTCGTTTACACAAGTGTATTTATCTGTGTTACATATGGTAAATAAAATAAGGGTAAATATGTAGTTTGAAGTATGAACAATCATAAGTACCTGAAACTTGGTTGCTTATGAAAAAACTGTCTAAAGAACAGTGTCAGTTTATAACTTTTGAGTCTGTATATAGTGTAACGAAGCTAAATGAAGTAAATTCTTCTTTGTCTCAACATTACATCAATATTATATTTAAATTTACCAGTGTTGAGTAAACCACGAAACCATCACACCATCTACCAGACAGATTTATCACACTATTCAAGGATGAAAAACTTCAGTTCTTTGCTTCACTGTGAGATTTTCGGAGAATGCTATATGTTATGCGCCTCCATTAGCAAAGAACATATGTCACCGAATAGATGCAAACTAATTAGAACTGTTTGAAATCAGTTCCTTGAATAGGCCTTTTGTATTCCAGACTATGAGACAGACTTTTGTGTGATGCATGACGCTACTATCCAGCAGCCCAGGCTTAATTTCAGTGGGGAGACATTCGAACCAACTGCTCATTGGCTGAAAGTCAAATGCTCAAGCCATACATCCAGACCTACACTAGGAGATTTATATCAATTGAGCTTGGTATTGACAGCTGAGACTCCTACAAACCGGCTTGAAGAGAAACACATGCACACAATTACATATAACCTTAATAAATCTTATGAAAATAAAATATATTGATCAAACATATGTGCGTCGGTGGCATAGCGGTTAGGACGCTCACCTACCATGCACATGGTCTGGGGTTCGATCCCCGGCCACAGATGCACTCCTTTACCTCGCTAGGCCAGAAATAGTGCTGGTGAAGAGGAAAGGTTGGGCATGCGGCTAGCAACCCCATCCTGTGAAATAAACACCTCTACAGAAACTTCAAGCAGCTAGCTTTAAGCCCTATGTTCCACTGGGGAACGTGGAGGAAAAAAAAGATTAATTGAGCATCGTAAATAATTTCACCACAGATGAAAAACTTTTCAGTAATTCCCTCAGTCACCGACAAACAGTATCGTATCCAATGAGATTGAAATGAAAAATATGCTCTGTAAAGGTTTAGTTTTAAACAGTTGATTACAAATGCAGATTTCTGGACTTAACATAATAAAGGTAACGATTAGTACATGACAGTCAACAATCAACAATGCCTTCTAAATGGTGAAGTACACTTGGAAATACAAATCTTGTGCAGTATTCTTCAATGTGTAATTTGGACATTTTGGTAGACATTTAAAACAACTTTCAACCCCACGTAGAGTAATAACTGATCTTTAACCCAGAAAAGAAGGGAAACTTCATTGTGAGGCTAGCTGATCCATCCAATAATAGACAGAACCATTTGTATTGAAACTTTAAACCTATTCTACGCTGGAATCGGAGGGTATGGATCACGTGTTTGGCGTAAGTCTTCAGGAAGCCAGTTGACAGATGTGTCTTCTTTCCATGAAGCAAAAGTAAGACTGAAGACATTTAATGTCCTGACTGTGTTTGAGAGTCATCATCTGTTGAGTGTCGCTTGGTAAAATCAATGAAAATCAACAGAACCATGTAGGCTTCTACGCTTTTAGTGATTTTGTGAATGCTGGCAGCGTGTACAAATACAAGAATTTTCACAGTGCAACATAAGTTCCACTATATGAACTTATCGAAAATCAGACAAGTTAATTTCCATTCTCAGAATTGTGGAGACGCAACCTACTGGATACAAAATAAAGAAAAGGAGCAGATATAGGCTCCCGTTGTTATCTGGTGCTGGTGACCATCAGCACAAGTTGAAGGCGTTGAAAGGATCGGTAGATAAACCGAAAGTCAAGTTCAACACTCAGAAACTGAAGGCTGGAACTACAAATGACACTTTCATTGCGGATATCTGGAAAAAGCTGAGTAATATCACCGAGGGAACCTATGTTGAAGAACATTCGAACTCTCTGGAAGTGACGTGCAACCAAACCTGTGTATACTTCCTAGTTAGCAAGAAGAGGTGAGACAAAAAACGGATGACTTCAAACACCTGGAATCAAGTAGAGGAGATAAGCACAGGAGCAGGAAATAAACCGATTCAGATATCAACAACGAAAGCAGAAGATGAGTACAGTCTACACAGTATTGAATACAAGAGTAGAGAAAAGCGCTAGAAAAGACAAGAGACGCTTTTACGACGCGATGGCAACTGAATAAGGGACCTCATAACGCTCCACTTTATAACTAAGTTCATATCTGGTAAGAGATCGACGAATAAGTCAGTGAATTATAGTGAAAGGAAGCCAGTTACTGAAGAGGTTGAACAGAGAAAATTTTGAGCTGATCATTTCAAATGACTCTTAAGTCAACCATCACACACGACTCCTCCATAAATATTCCCAGCACACAGAGAACAACCAGTAAATACCGCCTTTTCAACAAAAGCAGAAGTCTTAAAAGCCATAAAATTATAAAAAACAGGAGAGTATCATGACCAGAGGAATCCCTGTAGAAGCACTGAAAGCGGACCCAGAGACTGCAGCAAACATGCTCAAAAGTTTTGGAAGGAATGAGATATACCTATCAACTGAAAGAAAGTCTAACTTGTTAAAGTACTTAAGTCTTTTAAACCGAACTAAAATACTGAGCCATATCATCTTGGAGGGCCTGAAAGATGTTCTGGATGGAAGAATTCTCTCGGAACATACTGGATTCAGGATACATAAATCATTCGCAAATCAAATTCCGACGCTACGCATCATCATCGAGCACAGCATAGAATGACAGACAACTTCAACTTCTTAAACTTTGAAAAGGCCTTCAACAGCTTTGACCGCTAATTAATTTGAAAAGTGCTTCAACGATAAAGAGTTTCCAGACTTTTATTGACTTCATTTAACAGGCGAGGATGTTGCATGTGAAGCGACTTATGACGAAAAGCCAGTGAGGAATGAAATGAAGACAGGAGTTAGACATTGATGCACACTATCACTGATTTCATCTCTGTGGTGTAACTATTTATAGGACAGTTAGTTGGGAATTGAGTTGATAGGTATGCTCTGGAACGATAAAATGATCCTAGAAAATATGTATTACGTAACTAATTTCTGCTTGAAATCCTCAAACGAAAATGCACAAGTTGTCAGAAAAGGCACTGAAAACAGGACTTCATTTGAACATAAAGACTGATTAACGAGGATAACCAACCAACAGCAAGAAGTGTTAGTCACCATCATCGGTCTTCATTAAAGTCTTTAATTACCCTAAATGGGCAGCATCTTTTCAAATACAGGTGACACATATGAGAATGTTAGAGCCAGAAAATATTGAAATGGGTAGGCAAGATAGGCCATTCATTACTCTGAAATAAATGTGAAGATCTACTGCACTCAACATAAAGAACGAGAAACGGACTTTGTCAAATCAAGGCTTTTATTCGGTTCATTGACTTGGTGCATTTCCCAAAGCATTTTCAACAGACTGCGGACCTTTGGTTACTTTTGCTTGATTACCAAAAAGTTTAATCAACGAGAAACACTGGTAACTAACCACCCAACAACCCAGAGCTGGCCTAACAAATATTCCGAAGGAAATAGAGATGGGTAGAACACATACTGGGAACACATTCATGTGGCACTATACACCAGGTCCTCGTCAGAAATCCGAGTGGAAAGCAGCGGGTTGGGTGCAATTCTAAGAGATGCATAAAGAAAAACTTATGAAGAGAAAACGAAACCTTTTAGATGATATTGCAGCTACTTAGAAATGGTGGCAGAGAACTGAGTCCTACGTTCCACTCGGAATGCTAGGAATGAATGGTAAATAACAATACATAAAATGTTTCATAGTAATTAATGACATTTCGCTTAAAACACAATGATAATTTCATCGTTAAATATAAATAAATATAAATATATAAATCATTTCTTCCTAGAATTCACGTATAATTCTCCGAATTATCTTTTTATAAAATCAGATGCTAAACGATATTAATGAAAATGAATGTGATACAAATAGCAGGTTTTAGAAAACAAGTATTTATGTGAGTAGCTATTACAGTACATAATAAAATAATCGCGGAAAATAACCACTAATTGAAATATTATCGATCATTTGGGTGAATTTATAATTTGTAATGTTTACAAAATGATTTAATCAAACTATTCTGTGACGGACATTCAGCAACACATGCCTTTCCTCCATAATGAATATCAGATGGCTGGCGAGAAAGGATAAGTAACAAAGAACCCTGCCAGGTGGCGGACATCGTGGCTGGCCGAGCAAATATGCAGCAAGAAATGGAGATGGATTGAGCATACGATGAGGAGACATTCAAGTGATATCACACAGCAGATCATTGGCTGAAAACTGAATGAGAAGTGACGTTTTAGTCAGGAGTTGGAGTCTGAAATGGACGAGATCACATGTGAGGAAAAGAGAAAATTGTGGTCAATAGTTGATCCAGTTTGAGGTGATGACAGATAACCAAGTGCATTGATGATGTGCCTCAGTAGAAATGCAAAATAAAATTCTTTGACTGACGTCTTTATTCATATAGGGATTTATGACTGTAATTTAGATTATCATAACAGCAGAACTTGAGTGTTGCTAAGGCATAGTTATATGTTTGACTTAGTACTAACTGGTACCATATGATTAACCTGATAACATTCCAAGCTTGGTTTATTGTTCATGTACATATCATGGTAGTCACATGGCTTTTGTACCTACTCTGTACAGCTCTGCTCTTTACTCTAGCACTTTGTAGATTTATTGAGAATTGGTGTTATGTCATCTTTATTACATATGCTAAGTGTTAATTCAGTAGCACGTCTGCTTTTCCACTAACTACACTTCACTTTGAAACTTACTCTGTCCAACCTATTGTGTGCTAATGCATACATAACAGTAGGCGAGATTTTCAGATACTATTTGCCGAATCGGTTTTTGTGACTTGAATTTTTATGTTATGATAACTTTACCGACTCTAATCAACACATATGACGTATTTATATGAACTTGTAGGGATCATATGATGTTGAGTAAATTAAATCATTTTAGTTTAATTCACTCAGTCAGTCAATAAACTATGGCTAAAGAATTCATTTATAAATCAGAGGCAGATGAAATTTTTATGAAAAAATTGAAATAAATTTATCATAGGCGAAAACCATAAAAAATTACAAAATAATTTCTTCCACTAGTCAATACGATACGTGTATTTTAAGAAGTAAAGATTAGCTGGAAAACTGTAATCACGTTTTCAGTTAGTATAATGCATGCAGATATCAGAAGATTTTTTTTTTTTGATTACAGCTTGACTCCACACTGTATTTTTGGTACAAGTATGGAATTTTCAGCGTGGATATCGGTAGCCCAAAATTCGCAGGCCGACCATAGATATCAGGTGTGCGTCGGCGAGAGCTCGAACCCCGGACCATGTGCATGGTCGGCGAGAGTCCTAACCACTGTGCCACCGACGCACAATTTAGCCACCATGAACATAACTGCATGGTGGCTTGCAAAAATAGAGTGTTTAACACTATTGCCAAAATAGTGGTGAATTTTTCGTGGCATTTTCGTTTACCTCAAGCCTAATTTTGTTTCATATTTACTGCAGTGAATTAGAATTTTTAGATACGAAAGTTATTTTGTCGGTGTATTATTTACGCCATAATCGAATGAACTGCAACTTAGAAGTATTATTATTATTCCCTTTAGTTCTTAGAGGAACATAGGCCATCTGCCGCACATATCAATTGATTACAGTTCTCTGCCAACTTTTTCACTTATCTCCACGTCTGCCGATATGCTTTCATCTCCTCTTTACATGACCTCCTCTATGTCCCCCTCGCACTGACGACCATTTCGCCTCTTCCCATTCGGTTTCCACTCGAACGATGGCCTGTTTGTGATGTCACTTGATGGTTTTCTCAGAGTATGGCCTATCCACTTCGATTCCTTCCTGTTTATTTGTTGCACAATTGGTCTCTGGTTGGTTTTCAGAGATCCCTCATTGTTGCTGATCTTTTCTGGTCATTGATCTTAAAGACTGACTGAAACAGCTGTTGATGAAGGTTTGTAGCTTAACACAATCTGAACTGCTTTTTATCTTGTTTTGTAGATCACTGAAACCATATTACATAGCTTCATGATTAAGTCTTTTGAACTCAAAGGATTTCGTGACAGACCAATTTTTGAAAAATATTAGATCGTTGGAGGCAATCGGTAGGAAGCCTTAGACCTATGTTTCGTGATGGTTGGCACTCGTCAGCAAGGCGTATCTCACCTATTTTTATTTTCTAAGTCTTCAGAAAGATCACTTTGAATTATACTGGTTAATTACAGTAGTCTGTAATTTATACAAACGATTAAGCTATAACAGTAATGATAGTAAACCTAACTACAAAGCTGAAGCAAGGAAACTAAAAACATTACTTATTTTCATCTGGTTAGCACTTTAACGTAACTAAACAGTGGTTAAATTCAGTCAGTGGTTGAAGGTTGTACTGAAGAAAATGTTGTCTGTGGTGAGGTGTGCGACAAACACGCAGGCGTTTCGGAGTTAGGTTCCCTACAACGCAAAAAAAATTAACACGTTTACTTAAGAAACCCTATGTTCTACTGGGTGCTCTGTAATATAACTCAGATCAAATATATAATTATATATATATATATATATACCTACACTAAGAAAAAGATATATCTCGATTACTAATATTTTACTAACCCTAATACAATGTCCATAATGATCTTTAGTACAAAGACATGCCAGTCTATTTTCGAAATTATAACTAAATAATTACACAGAAGACTGACAAAAAAGCAGCACTGAAACCGAAACATATTTATCTACAGACAAATTCACTTCTATTCGCCTTTTAATCATAACATTTGATGTTAGACCCTTACCTAGAGAGTTTATTTTAACGAAAACAAAATGTATGGAATAAATAACTTTCATTTTTGTTATAATTTGGGAAGAACGGAAGAAAACAATTTAATTGAGTGAATCGGCCACTTGACAAAACGACTGCTATCTTCCTATTGGTTATCTAATTAGACAACAGACCAATAAAATAGAGAATCAATTTTCTGTTCATTAAATGATTGGTTAATTAAACAACGTTAATCGAACAATGTTGTGAAATGCTTAAGCACATGACAGAAGCTACACGCATACACTGAAGAATATCATCACATGAATTGTTTAGAATATTACTCACAAATTTCGCCGACATCAATTAGAGGAATAATATATTACGTACAGAAAAATTAATTCAATAGTGCATTTGAACCCACTGTTGACAACTCTCATGTACATCTAATACTGTTTCGTATTATCTTTAAATAATACAGATATCTTATGCAGCTGATATATTTTACCAAGATTTGTTGTAAGTAATTTGCGAAAATGGAAACTATAAAGGAAAATGTAAGTTTCTCTGTCGATCATTTAGACTTTTTTAAATATTACTACAAAAGCATTACTTTATCGTTTCTGAATGGATGAGTATTATTATGTGGTTGCCATGCTGTTGCAGTTCACATATTTTGAAATGGTTTAAGCGCACAGTTAGCTGTAATAACATATTCTAACTACGACTTTCTTCGCATGATTGGGTTTACTTCAATATCGGTCATTTGGAGATTTGCTGTTTGATTTATGCTTATCTAATAGATTTATTTTACTTTACCTTTATAACTTAACCGAGCCTTCTAATTATCATTCAGTGTACTGCAATATGCCACTGATGTATATTCACAGAAATTGTCCCATCACCACAGTAACAGAATAAACTTTTCTTAGAACCAAAGTGAAAACAAAAATTAACAGAGTAAATTATTATTCTTTGCGCTACACTATGTTTAGAATTCACCACTCGTTTTATAATTCCAATGCAGGTGAAGGATAAGCTATCAAGCATGGTCACCCCAGTGTGCATTTATGAATTTAACTGTGTTCTTGTGGAGACAGGTAGAATGCCAGGTAAGCTTCCATCGCCTTCTTGAGCATTGCCCGAAATGACTAGATAAAGAAGTTGCAAAGTCAGTCAAGAATTCCCTATTGGCACACCTTGTGGATACAGGGGACAAGACTGATAGCAATTCAATCTATATAATTCTATAAAAGATGCCACCTCAATTCCCTAAGTCTTTACATCTTTGGTTGCTATGTTTAGCTGAGGGAGTTTCCATAAAAAGCTCGACTTACAAAAGTTATCTCTCCCGGTGACACCCAAAAACCGTAAATATTATTTCTATTTGTACTCATAACTTTATTATTGATATTAATACTGTGCTATAATTGCATATCTTAGTTTCACAATTTATTATTATTATATGTTATCTAATCGCAATGTGAGAATAGTTATCTTCCCCTCTACCCTTACTTGTGCACACATTCGACTCGATTAAATGTGATTTTATTGATCTGTATTGTTTCAAATTCCTATGACTAATATTTTATTATGTAATTGTAAAGCCTGATGAGAATATACCGAAAACATTGACTTTGTCAGCGAAGGCTCACTTTCTTGACGAATACACGTTAGTGATTGTTTACTTTTGTTGCTGGCCCTCTCTTACTTAGTAATTTAACTCTCTTGTTATATCGTCATACAACTTTGTAATTGTAGTAAAATTTCTTTGTGGAATACTATAAGAAACGAGAATTTCTCATCACTTGCGGATGAAATCTTGATGAAAAACTTAACCGATAGGATTTGACAACTCGTTGACGTTTTATTTCTTATCAGTAGACGTCGCAAGTATACAACTGCTACAACTTACAGTCAAAAATTCTTATAAAAAACTGGGGAATCAAGAGAGCTAATTTTATATGAACAGTACATTTGATAATTTTGGTGGATATGCATATGGAGAATATTCTGATATGTAAATTGCATTCCATTCATTTAAATGCTACATTTAGAATAAGCAGGTGTTGGTAACATGGTACAAAATCTTTCCCAGTAGTTTAGATGAATCTACACCTTATGAACTCTCAGATGCATTGTATTCTCATTATTCTATATGTGTTTATTCTTTCTTCAGTATGAATTTCCGTTAAAATGATAGGCTTTTCCATTGTGAAGCATGGTGGTTTGAATTGTTGCACTTTTGTGTAAAATTCTACATCGAAAACTCAGCCAATGAGAATTTCCAATGGAAACCTTAGCGTAATTAAAGAAATAGCTGTTTTAAAACATCCTTATAAAGATTTCATCTAAAAAAAATAATCTATGATCTGAATCATACAATTTTAAACGTCTGTTTTGTTATACTAGCTTACTTACTTTGTAATTGTGTGAAATAGTTATACAAACAAAAAATATTGTCTACATTCATTATCAAGGCTAAAACCTTTAGAAATGAGTCACTTCTAACAGAGATTTTTGATGTACAAGGTCATGAACCACTCGTATTGTTTTGAAGTCTGATGATAGTATGCATTTTCTCAAGCCGAGTTAGGTGTAGTGCTTACAAAATAAAATATACAGGTTTATTTAAGTGCATTATCATTCTATCTGCTGATCTTTCCTGGTCGTCTCATATCTTGATGATTTCTAAGAAAATATTCCTTCTTACTTTCTACATCAAGAAGTTAAGACTCTTACTCCTACAGTTCGTTAACTCTCGCATTCCGCCTATTATTCTCTATTGTTCCCACTTAGTTTTCCCAGGGCTACTGAAGAAAGACTATATCTTATTACGCAGGATGTTAAAGGTTGTCAGCAGGGTAAGCTACGTGCTACTTATCCAGCTTGTTAATATTCTGGTTGGCAGGCATATGGACTCATGTGAAAGATGGGCTAACTCCATTTTATCTCACGCACACCACCCTCTTCATTCACAACTCTTCCCTTGTATCTCATCAGACAGAACCAGAAGCCTATATAGGAAACTATATGCTCGCACTAGTAAGTACAAAAACTCATCCATACCCTACTTAGCTCGTGTTCTGTGCGATAAAGGAAGCATTAGGCGTGAAACCTTTAACTTATTAAATAGTCAGAGGAACAACTGGATCTCGTCTTTCCAACTCATATCATTCATAGGTACAACATTTTTATTTATTTCTTTTACTTTTCTCTCTCTCCCTCGTTTTTCTCTGTTATGTACTCCTTTGTTTCTTTCTTCTGCTTACACCAGTAAATATGCTAGCACCTAGTTTTCTAACACCTTCAAACACTGTTTAATTTTGGCTTTGCTATTGACATGCTAATATGTTGTTGTCAAAACTAACTGAGATTACCCATAATCTATGTAGAATTTTATTTATTGTTAATGTACTAACTGGATGCACTATTGTAGTAAAATGCTGAGAATTCCATTCTGTATCGCAATTACTGTTTTGGAATAAAGTATATTATTATTATGAGTTGTGTCAGTCATATATTTCGAATAGTGTACCAAAGTACTGTTTCCCTTGACAGCTATCATCGGTGACAGAAGTTTATTTAAAGTTTAAAACGTTAAACATAAGTATTTTTTGATGAGGGGGGTGGAGAGATTTTAATCCAGTACATATTTTTATCATATGCATAAATTGCTGTGTTGTTGTTTTTCTTTAGCCTGATGATACAACTCCAAAACCGCGTCCTTCTTGTCTAAAAGTTCCAACCTTTCATATTGAACCTTATAGATCTTCATCTACTATCAATGATTTTGATCCAGTATACAACTATAGTAATGCAGATGGAGATGATGTAGAAGTTGAAATTGATTTAGAGAAGTTATCGCCTCCACTACCACCAGATGGAGGTTGGGGTTGGTTAATTGTATTCGGAAGCTTTTTATGCATGGTACTTGTGGATGGAATGTGCTTTTCTTATGGAATATTTCTAAGTGAATTAGAAGAAACATTTGCTGCTTCAAAAACTCAGATGACATTAGGTGGATCCCTGTTGACTGGTTTCTATTTTATGGTTGGTAAGTTATTAAGAGAAATTTGTACATTTGTTTTTTCTAACATCATGTTTACGTTCAAAGTGTCAGGGGATTTCTGATATCTATTCAAGGTTTGATACGAAAAAATAATTTATGGCGTTGGAAAATATTTAAATATGTGGTCAAAATTTTCTAAAAAGGCTTAAACGATTACTGAAATTAATCTTCAGGAATTTCGCTAGTGAAGTGAATAGGAAATTTATTGTAACTCATTTCAATGAAATCGTAACAAAGTGAAAATACTAAACGAAAATAAAAGATTGCTAAATGTAACATTATTTTGAAGGAAATGAATTTTAAAATATCCAATATTCCTTGAACTGTCTAAAATATTTATAGAAAAACTTGATACACCCTAACAGGATACATAATATAGGAAAAGGAAATGTTAACGAATTTTAAGCTGTAATAAGTTCTAACGTTATTTGGGTAGTTCAGACTGGATATTAGATGACTGAAGTTAAGGTGGGCTTGTATCTTGTTTCTAAGTAAGATAGTATTAAGATATACTAATCTTATTGTGTCTTATTATTTTGATTGGATGGAGGATTTCATCATGAGCTGACATCACTTAGGGAACCACTGGAAAATCAGCTGTGAGTACTGGACAGCTGTTTTGTCCTAGTTTGGGACTCCTCATCAGTGCACACTCATCGGAGTTCGAACCCAGGTTCTTCTGGTTTCAAGGCTAGCGAGCTCGTAGACCAATGAGCCACTGGGACCCGATCCAATGGTTAACCGTTTCCCCTCATTTTCGTCTATAGAGTTGTATCTTTTTGTAGCATAGAGTCAGTTATTGAGTCCTCTTCTTAGTGTTAGACTACTTTTGGATTGATTATCTGGACTGAATTTTCACATAGTGTTCACTTTGTATTTGCTCTATCAAGAGGTGGTGAATAATCAATATTTTGGAAAGTCCCTTTCCCAAATAAAGATTGTCATTATTACGTGTATGGTCGGATAAATAAATACAAGAATTCATTTTCTTCAGTGTGTATTTTCAAACAGGTAATTTTACATAATGGGGAGCTTACCTAGTTTCAAACGTCTCGATGGAAGTAGTGATTATTTTTGGTTTCATTTCTTCACGTTCCCAGTGGAACGTAGGGCTTCAAGCTAGAGACTTGAATTTTCTGCAGAAGTGGTGATTATTTTTGCAGGATGGGGTTGCTAGCCTCATGTGTGCGTCGGTGGCACAGTGGTTAGGACTCTCGCCGACCATGCACATGGTCCGGGGTTCGAGCCCACGCCGGCGCACACCTGATATCTATGGTCGGCCTGCAAAATTTGGGCTACCGATATCCATGCTGAAAATTCCATACTTGTACCAAAAATACAGTGTGGAATCAAGCTGTAAATCAAAAATAAAAAAATAAATAAAATGCCCACCTTTTCCTCTTTACCAGCTTTATTGCTAGCCTAGCGAGGTAAAGGAGTGCGTCGGCGGTGGATCAAACCCCGGATCACCTGTGTGATCGGCGAGCATTTTATCGCTGTGCCACCGACTATCGTAAATACTTCATCAGTTATCCTCCACAAACTCCATCAAGATCTGTTTCAAACCTCAAGAAAGGTGAAAGTATTTCAGGAGGTAGTCAGTATAATTCGATCTATATTAGGAAATGTAGGCCGACCAATACTCATATTTAAGAAAGTTACTTAACTGTCATGTTAACTGACATGAATTTAGGTTTTAGTGACAGTTTAAGCTAACTTAATTTCTTAGCTATGCCTTCGCATTATGGATAAATTCAATTGTTATGTCACTCGACAGCTTCTGTAAAAATCTTGGATACCATTCCAACTACATGATAACACATTCTTTGATCTCAGAGTGACTGATTGATCATTTTATTGTCTGAGGTGTGTAATAACTTTTGAAAAATGTCTGTCTACCACAATGAAATTAGTTTTTATTTATTTTGCCCACATATTTTCTATAGTTGGTATTGGCAACTACTACTATAAATTCCATTTTGTTAAGTGAAAGACTTAACAAAAAAATTTTGATGCTTATCAGTACATAAATTTTTTAACAATACAAAAAGCATTAGAGAAATTAAATCCCACTTGATTTTACAAAAGATAATTTTTAAATGTCTACTTTGCAAAATAAAAAAAAACACATTGGTAATGAACGGTTGAAATTTCTCTGTCTATCTACTAAACAAAATCTGATTTTTCTTCCTCTAATTTATTGATTACACATTAGTAGGTGGAAAAGGCGTAGATAGTGCCTGTAAAAATTATTTGAAGCGTACAAAATAAAAAAAATTTACGGACTAACCTAACAACACATACTTATATCTTGACTGCTTACAATAAACTGACTCTAATGGTTAAGCATTTATATAATCCCAGTGTTTTGCATATAGGTTGTTAATGTCATTTACCATAGAGAAGTCTTATCATCATACATAATGGAGTGTGGAAAAATTGACACTTTGGATAACAATTAAAAATAAAATAGATGTATATATACATAAGTGTGCATGTGCGTGTTTGTGTGTCTGTGTGTGTTTAACTCTGATCTTCAGTGTTTTTTAACCACAACAATGAAGAAGAAGAAGAAATGTGTTTGTATAAACAATAAGATAGATGGTTATTAGTTTATGTGATATTGAAGTAAATGAGCATTAATAAAGCCTCTATAAGCTTGCAACACTAATGTCACACCTTTTTAACTGACGTTCTATCTAAATTAGACAATTGTTTTTTGTCTTGTCTAATGAATGATCTTATTTCAGGACAAGAGTTAAGAGTTTTATCGGTTGTATTTTTAATAGAATTTTAAAAATTTAAATATAATGTTAAGTATTTTTTTTGTTTACAATAATGTAATTAGAAATTAAACTTTTGCAATGCTAAATGTATTTGTAAAAGCTAAATTATCTCAAAGGTATGAAAAATAATGATTCTCTTGAGTTCAGTTACTTCAGTTAGTAGTCTGGAGTAAAATGTTAAGTACGTTGTGATGTTATTTGATAAGAACAGATCAATACAGCAATTCAAGACATCTTTAAGATAAAATTAGAAGAACCTTTCAGCTATCTTCTGTAGTGAATGTACGGAGAAACCCTCAACTGCTTCGAATAAATCCTTGAATTAAAATGTATATTAGTAAATTTAATTGGTGGATGTTGACTAGCAATTGGATCCATTATGCGTATTTCGTCCTATTTTGAACTCGTCAACTGGATGTACCTGTATTCCTCAGTGAGTGATGGTGTTCCCAATGAGGCTCGAACCCAGTGGTCATAGTTTTAAAAGCCAAATTGTTATACACTAGACCACTTGGGCCAGAAGAGCCACCCTTTGTGCAACGGGTCATATTAATTACTTAATTCGATTTTAGATTTTCCCATCGATTGATTGGACCAAAGTGCTCAGTCTCTAGTTGACATGTCAGCTTCTTGTGAAGATGCTTAGATGATGTCTTGGCGTGTAATGAGAAGTTAATTGATGGATTGTGACTAGCACTGGAATCCAGGACACGTATTTCGTCCTATTTGGGACTGGTCATCTGGATGTTCTGGCAATCCAATTAATCGACGGGAAAATCTGAAACTGAATTAAAGTAGATTAGTAAAGTTGAAATTCCTAGTCATAAAATTAGATAAGCTAATAAACTTTCGAAAGCTTGTTGATGAAAACATTTAGATTTTGTTGCATCTCCAATTCAAAGTATAGCATATATGAAGGTATTCTTTTAGTAAAATTTGTTTGGTGAAAGTCCAAGAGTTCTAACACTATAAAATCACTGATTTCTGATATAATGCTCTGATGAAGTAGTCTCTTTCATTTGTTTAGAAGTCATTTTAAATGTTCAGTAACACCTAAACATTGAGCCTAGGTGGTAAGGTGTAATTTACACTTAATATTACTAAAACTCGTGGATAACCTAATGTTTTAAGTCCTATTAGTCTTTCTTTTCTCTAGCATGCTTTTGGTATAACATTTAACTTAGTTGTATTTTTATGCTTTGTCACACCATTGACAATTAAAACTTTTTAGAAAACTAATTTATGTAGGTTCAAAATCATTTGAAACGTCCTTGAAAAAAGAAAAACTCAAGAATTCTAATGACTTAGTCATTTCTTCATAGAATGGTATGATGTTGTGGTTTAAAGAAGAATACGGCTTTGAAAAGTGTTTTCAAATGTTCTGAGAAAAAAAGCATCCTCGAGCTGCATATAAATTATTTTATTAGATATCTGAAGTCAATGAAATCTCGTACCATATTATTTATCAGGTGATAGTTTTCGTCAAAATGTGCAAAAAATATTTTGAAGAAGGAAAAATGAATGATGCAACAGTTTCTTTCATGATCAAGTGGTTACTAAATAAACATCACCCGCCTTCTTGGCGATTGCAAATCAGTTAAATGGATATGCTGATCATAATTAAAGACGTTATGATTGTAGGAAGTTTTTTTTTGTTTTAAGGTTACACAAAGTATTTTTTAGAGAGACAAGGCAATAAAACTTTGATTTTCAGCCTTATATAGGATACTGATACTTCTGATCTTAAATGTCTGTTACTTAGCTTCTAATTAAACCAACGATTAGTTAGTTTTGCTAATTGCCTTTGAAAATTATTTTAACTTTTCAAATAAAAGATAAACCAGCATCGTTGGAAAAACTGTTTTCAGTCACGTTGTGTATTGTCAGGTTGTCCGTCCAATAGCTTCTGCATTGATGTGTTGGTCAGTTTGGCATGTTGTGATGATTATCTGAGCTCTACTGGCTGAAATATATGTTCCTGAAGGCTGTATCAGGAAAATTTGGTTGGATAGCTGTCACCATTATAAGATACGTTGGTTACTGTTTAATGGGAGTCTAAGGGTGAAGTCATACTATTAACAGATAAGCGTTTAAAAGCAGTAAGGTGTTTTCATCTAGCAACCGGCACTCGAACCATGCTGTTTTCCAGTTTTAGGGAGAAGGGGCTAAAAAAGTTCACACTAAAAATTTATATGTCTCTGTACTTCCTACGATTGCACGACGCTGGCAGTAAGGTCTTGTGTACCGACGAAATTTCACACGCTGCAGCTGTAGATGTGCTAGGTGTAACCTGTCTTAGGCAGCACTGCTTTTGGCTGAGCAGTTACGCAAAACTACTATTTTTGTCTCTTACAGAACCACAGGAAATGATCAACGTCTATAGTTTAGGGAATCAGTAAGTAAAAAATATCTACACACCTCCATAAGGATACAAAGTTATCCATTTCATCACCGATGTTCATCTTCTGTCTTCTCTACCACCACTAGCACTGTTGCACGAATGCATTTGCCTCCTCTTAACTGTGCGGTGATTGCTAGAGGCTGAAAGCAGAGAAACAGTAAATTCAGATTCTTAAATATAAGCTGTCAACTTCATATTGGGACTTTCAATTTCCGAACCTTATACCAAGTCGAATAAACTCTGACACCTCGTGCTGTACATGAGACAAACACAAAACATTCAGGTATGGATATTTACTCAGCCTCACTTGACCAGTATTCACCCTACAGACGTCAAGAAACACTTTGGTTAGTTCTAGTGAACTTGTCAGTGTGGGTAGTGTTGAGTCAAGAAAATGGAGCTCATTGCCTGACTTCAATATAGTGAATGGTCTTCTGTTTAGTGTCTGCCTGGATGGGTCTGTAAGAATAGGAATCTGTCGTGGTACTTTTTGGGTTTTTTTTTCACAATATGTCAACCCACTAATGCCAGTTTGATTGAAGTGAAGAGGAGTTTTTATGTTAAGTCATCTAGTCTACTGTAAAAGTAAAAGCACCCACACATATGTAGTCATATTGGCGGATAGTTTTAATGCTTAGGTAAGGGTAATGTTAGCATTCAATTTCTCAGGTTGAATTAGGTCGGTTGGCTTTTGAATCGACAACTGGTTGGCTGAACATCTAGTAGTCGACAGTGGATTTTCACAGCTTCATCTTAACTGGTCAAGCCAAGAAGAACATTCCCTGTTTTACTTCAAACACATCAAAAATGGTTGAACAGCTAGGTTATGCAAACTGGCACAATCAAGACAATAAGCATTTTTTCAGTGCTCGTAATGAAATTTTATAACCACCTTATCATTTATCAATATTAGCGTTCTAACTCAAAGCGAATTTTAGGTTTTATTAACCCGTTCGTTTTAATTATATTTTTGATTCTTAGGGGCTTGAGCTACTTAGTACTTATAATAAGATTTAGAATAAACACGTAATTGGATAAGATTTTATTTTGATAAATCACACAGTATAATGCAGTAATATTAACTGATGACGTTTTGAGCACAAAATATGTCTCATAATCATATCAGAGTACTCACACAACTTTCTAACTTCGTTTATATAACTCTATTATTTTTCGTCGATTCATTTAACTGGTAGTAGCATTTTCCATATTTCCAGTATGAGTGATGAGTCATTCCTAGTGCACTTGTAGGGTGTAGACTCGATAAACCAAGATTCAGTAATCAATCTCTCACTCTCCACCTACATAAATTTATTCTTAGAATTTCAACCTCTCCCACTCTATTGTGTGGTTGTGTGTTAATGCATGCAGTGTAATTCCTGAGCTTTTTTCTAAATTACTCATTTTCTCGGGTCAACCATTCTTACCTTAGCTAAATTCTTATGTTCCGACAATCTGATTACCCCTGACCTACTGGTTTGACCTATGTAGTTGACCTCACTCACAGTCATTGCAAGGTATTTTGTAAATTATATTATTTTGTTTAATTGGGTCAACTGGGTCCCTGAGTGAGTTTGTAGGTTTGAATGCCACTCTAATTTCTGTTTAATTAATCATCCTACGTAGGGTCTCGGATGTCTCCTCCTTATATGGTATAACAATAGATACCTTATATTCTCTCTTATTTATGCTATCTTTACTAGTTTCACAATTATTTCTACTTTGCTTTGGCCTTTTCTGATCTCTCTGATGAATTTTCATGGGATACTTATTTGATACCTAACGCTTTTTCTATCTGTTTTATTTCATCATTTAGATCTTTTTTGGACTACTTAGTGCTACTGCTCAGTTTGTTAGACACTTAACCAAGCCTGCTTTAACAGTTAACGGATGAGAAGAATTAAAGTCTAAATTTCTATTTGTAGAATGCGTTTGTTTTTTTATAAAAAGTAGAGTTCAGTTTACCTTCTATTCGTTTTATTTTACAATCTAACATAGCTAATTCTCCTTGTTCATTTTCTGATTCAAATGTGAATTTTATTCCCTATACTAGTGAGTTTATATGCTTGAAGAGACTATATATATCTTCCGTTTTTAACACTGTGAAAGTGTTATCCACATATCTCCACCAAAAATATGGTGGTCAAACTAGTTGGTCGGGGGTAGTCAGATTGTCAGAACATAAGAATTTAGCTAAGGTAAGAATGGTTGACCTCGAGAAGATAAGTAATTTAGAAAAAAGCTCACCTACTGCACTGCATGCTTTAACACACAATAGGGTGTGAGGGGGGTATACTTCTAAGAAGTAATATAGGTAGTTGGAGAGAGAGAGAGATTGATTACTGAATCCTAGTTCATTGGGTCTACACAGAACACATACAACAGAAATGACTCAATGCAAATACCAGAAATATGGAAGATATTATTACCACCAGTGAAATCAGAGAAGGATAAGAAATAATCTTAAAATTCTATTTCAATTCAAGTACATGACAACATTCTAACAAGTTACTTATTTTGACTATGAAAACAGACGTCTTATTTTCCATCTGATTGTAATTGATCAATAACTCTCGTATTATTATTTCTAAATGTACATTAACCTATATTGAAATTTATTCAAATATCTAGTCAGTTCCACACATGTATATAAAATGAAACAAAAAGTTGCGTGAGTAGTGCTTTCATATGATTATGAGCAATAATTTATGGTCAAAACGTCTTCAGTTAATATTACTGTACAACACTGTGTGGTTTATCAAAATAAAATCTTATCCATAATGGAGTTATACTCTACCACAGTGCCCAAGTTTTATACTTATATCAACTATACGTAATAGTTAGCTAATTTTGCAGTTATTTTTAAAGAGGTTTGTTGAATAAGTAACAGTTTCTCTGGCTCACCGATTATTCATCAGAAAATGGAGTGCATCACTATTGTTGAAATTACATCTGGATTAAAATACTTCTGTAATTTAAAGCAAAATAAATATTGATTTTATTCTTAAGTAAAAGGTTAGCGAATTGCTTGTTATGATTTTTACATGCGGTTAACACGCTCGCCGACCATGTATATGGTCCGGGATTCGACCCCGGCCGGCGCATCCTTTAACTCACTGAGCCAGAAATAATCCTGGTAAAGAGGAAGGTTGGGCATGAGGCTAGCAACCCCATCCTGTAAAAATTTAACACTGCTACAGAAACTTCAAGCGACTAGCTTGAAGCCCTATGTTCCACTGGGAACGTGAAGGAAAAAAAATATGCACTTAGACTCAAGGAAATAGAATGTCTCATAATGCTGAATTATAAATCTTCACTATCACTGACAAATGACATACCTACAACTCTGAAGAAGTTAAAAGAAACTGTTAAGTACCAAATTAAAAAATCTCACTACAATAAATTAAAAGAGGAATCTTGAACATAAAATCTAGTTGCTTTTATAACTGCATTAACACCAATTTAACTTCAGTGAGTTTTCCAACACGCAACAGTTTTAGGCATCGTGATTCCTGAAAATTTCTTGATTTCAGCTTCGTATGTGTTTCCGGTTGAAAGATGAATATCTCTTTAGCATGATTCAGTTCCCTTCTAATTACGTTTTTTTTTCTAATGAGAATTTTATTCATTAAAAACTATAAATTCATTTATTATCACTCAGATTTCCAGTATAACTAGCTTTTTTAATTAGTGATTTGAGTCATATTTCGATTTTTGAGGGCTTTGATTCTATTCATTAGGGGTTATATGGGAATGAATAAAACAGGATAGGAAAATAGGAAGCAGTGGTTATAATTCTATTGCTTCAAATATACACTGCTGAAAATAGGAGAGGTAGTCTTTTCATACGATTTTGTGTCATACTCTATTCAATGATAGTACAGTTTAAACAGGAGCGTAGAAAGTGGACAGTATTAAAAATAAGCAGTTTCAACTTGGAAGAACACTGGTGTTTTCCTTTTAATATCTATTTTTAGCAAAACTTTTAAAGGTAAACAAAACTCCATGCATTAATGTATTTTTCATTTCTTTCATTACTGGATTTATCGAGACAAATGCAAAAAATCATTTTTATATGACTAAGTTTTAATTTAATAGTGAAGGTACTGGTTCAGCATGCATCCAGTAGTACACAAGTTTTCAGTGTGACTTGGTAAGCAGAACATATTTAACCATATGTGTACCACAGAAACTAGTATTTGTGCATAAATTTACATTCACAAGAATATACTCCACATTTGATAACACAAAAATGCTCCTCAAGTAAAATGTGAAGGATAGTCCATAACATCTAAGCAGTACATACTAATACGTTTAAAAAAATACCTGTGAATGTACTATGAGTTGTGTCCTTTTTTGGAGAATAAACTGATTTTTATTTCCTATTTTTTAGGTCCCCCTGTAAGTGGTCTGTTAAACAGATTTGGTTCAAGAGAAATTGTTTTTGTTGGCACGTTAATCTCAACAGTGTCAATTTTTACGAGTACATTTATTTACAACTTAAACTGGTTCATCGTAGTGTTTGGTATTTTCGGTGGTAAGTCATTGTTATTTGCTTCTGTGTAAAATTTGTCGAGAAAATTTTTGAATTCACAAAATCAAGATATTTTCTTTGGTTTGAATAGTTATAGTCGCTTTTTGTGCATTTAGTTTCTTATAGTGTCATAACGCAGAAAAAACTTTGTAAACTGATTGCTTGATGCTAGTCAATGGTACTGTGGATGACTGGCTAGTACTCAAGGTAAGGAGGGGGAATCAATCAACGAGTCTGTGAAATTACATCGACTGAGATGGTTAGGTCATGTGCCTCGACTGACGGGCAATGTTAGCTGACATAGGGTCAGGCTGGAAAAGAGCTAGTGGAGGTCAAACCAAAACATGGCTTCACCAGTCAATGAAATCCACAACAGTTAGTTTAAGCCACGTAGGAAGGTGTCGACTTCCTGACTGGTTGGGGTCCTCGGGACGGTAAAAACCAATGGTTGGAAACAATTGGTGATATGGCTCAAGATCGATCTGAATGGCTGGTGCAGATGCATCCACTCCTTGGGACCTATGATTTCCAATGAAACCATATTTTTCTTCGTTATTACTATTCCTTTGTCTCACACCTCTGTTTGCTGTCTCTATTATGCATTTCTTCTAATGTATTCTCTCGCTTTGTGTGCTACAAGGAGTGGAGTGTGGCGACTTAAACGGCCGCACATCGGTGCAAAGTTCTATGTCGAAAACAGACAGACAGACTGACACACAACAACACAATGTAAAAACAGTGAGTGAACTCAGATTATATATGATGTAAGCAATGAATATACAGTGTTTCGAAGTTAGTTTTAATGCGCTCAGAGAGCAAAATGAAAAAAAAGATGAACTAAACGTGATTAAAGCAAATGATCTACCAAGTTTGACCACAATATATTGATAGAAATTTTTTTCTGGTAACACTGTGTTCCATTGTTGAATTAAAATTGAGTCTGTAAATGCGAGTCATGGAGATTTTTAGACGTCATCTATTAGTCTGTGTAAATAGTGCTGTCAGAACTATGGAATAAGAAATATCTCATCTGCGAATATTGGAAAACAATGAATGTTATTTCTTAAGCATCCTTTTAAGTGAAGATGTACAGTGTTCAGCATTAATTTCACATGCAGTGCCTGAATTCACTAACTTGTAAATTTAAAGTAGATTTAGAAACAGATTTTTACATTGTGTTATAAAATTGCATTCTCACCTCGTCGATAATTTTGGTAAGGCCTAATTATAACTATACTGCATCCATATTTTGGTCATTTACTAAAGAGTAACCATTTCTGTGTTATCTGATCCTAAATGCTGATTGGATTCTGTCAGTGAAGTTTGCGACTTGATCACCAAGCTATTAGACTTATCACAAACGTATATGATTTCGATTTTCATTCCACTTCATCCTCCATGGATGGATAATATAATTAGCTTTCAAAAAAATAAGTGTGGTTCATAGCCTTACACATGAAAATTCTGTCTCGAGTAATCGAGATCTAACTATCCAGTAGAAAAAGAATAACTGTTACTTTGGAAAATAAAACACCTATTTTCTTAGATTAAACACTAGTTAGTAAGTAGTGTAATGTGTCTAATCCTTTATTTTTATGGTGCAGACAGTCAATTTTTCAATATGGCCACCATTCTAGGTGGTTCACCATTACAGTGCACTCTGAATTGTTGATATTAGATGGTTGAAGGCAATCGACAAGAAGCCTTGGACTAAGGTCCCGTACTGGTTGCCACTCATCATCAGACAGAATTCAGTCTGAACCAAAAGAACAAAGGACTAGACCAGTACACTAGCTACTGACTGGTGTCCAATGAAAGTATCCAATACAGTCCTACAGGCGGTCGATAACGAGCCGGAATAGCTCAGTGGTAACGTTTCTGACTGCAGCGAGTTTGTATCTTGGGACATGAGTTCCTTCGAGGCTGCAAATACACCTCATTAAGAGCAGACAAGCACGAAATCTAGTTCCAAGGCTTTGCACCAATAGTCTCCATGTAATATATCTATTCTTTTTAAACCTCCAATTATTTTTGTTCCCCGCGTTCTGACTAGATGAAATGGCTTCAGTCTTTATGCTGTGAATTTCCAGTAGCAGAGGTGTTTCTTTTATGGAGTATGGACACTCGTCTCACGCCAAACCTTTCTTCTTTTTCAGACTATTCTAGGTTATAGAGGGTTTCAGAAGTGTGTGGACGTGGGGTTGAATTCATGCCTCCCTCATGTCTGGAGACCACTCCACCATTCAACCACTCACGCGTACATTTTGATTCATAACTCCTTAATTACTCATCTTATTCAAGAGGCACTTGTATAGAAAGGTTTATAATCATATAATAATAGCTTTATTTTGAGCAGTGTTAACATACGTGATAGCTGTGTCTAAAATCACTACATTTCTGAGCAACTGTGTAGTTACTCAGAAAGAGCCAGTGCAATAGGGTTACTGATAGTGTTATAATATCCTATCTGATACTCTTCAGATAAGTATATCTTAAGA
Organism: Trichobilharzia regenti; assembly: GCA_944472135.2. NCBI lineage: Eukaryota > Metazoa > Platyhelminthes > Trematoda > Strigeidida > Schistosomatidae > Trichobilharzia > Trichobilharzia regenti. Next base: position 128,785,985 of record OX235262.1, on the reverse strand, counting down.
CAACATATTCTGTTATATTTAATGTGTCAGGCATGAAGAAAATAGTTACCATTTCACAGTAGCCTTAACATGTTTATTTGTCTTACTATTTCAGGTATTGGTTATGGGTGTATATATCTACCAGCTGCTACGATTGTCACTTCATGGTTTGTGAAAAAAAGAGCAACTGTTACTGGTATTGTTATGGCTGGAAGCGGAATTGGTGGTGTACTCTATAGTCTTGTGGTTCCATCTCTTATTAAATATTATACTTGGCGAGGTTGCATTTTGTTATTAGCTGGTGTGAATTTTCATTGTGCTGTAGCCGGTGCACTCTTTCGTCCATTGCTTGATTCAGATTATAAGCGTGAAACGGAGAACAACGAAAATGATACGGAAAATATGCTGGCGAATTCAGTCACCAGCTCAAAGACTGAACCTTTATTAGTGAAAAATATGAATGAATCGACAAATGAAATGCCAGTAAGTTTAATTCCTAGACATATCTAGTTTTTAAAGTTGCCTGTCAAAAGTGATTTGACGTCTAACTAAATGGTGCATACGTCCAAGTAATATGTTACTGTATGTTTGTAATTTTTAAAGAACCACTGTTTAGAAAACATTTTTGTACTCTTAAGCTGTAATAGATCTTTAATCCTTTTTCAGAGTTATTAATCACAGCATATTAGCAGTACTTTTCATCGCCATATTAATAAACATATAAGCTCCTGTAATTCTTATTAAACTGTTCTGTTTGAATACTTTTTTATGGTTAATATAACTTTTTGGTTGTATTTTAGTATCAGCTATTATCTGACAAATCATGTCACATATCTTTTCAGCTTTCATTGAAACACCTTTTCAACAAACATTTTCAATATTCAAATGTAAGGTTTACGGAGATTTGATTGGTTAAAGGATTTCATCATGAGTTGACATCAGTCCGAACTTTAGTGGTTTTGTGCTGGTGAAGAGTTCCATGCTAGGACGAAACAGTTGCCCAGTACTCCGAAGTTTTCCGATGAATCTCTAACCGATGTCAGCTAATGATAAAATCCTTGAACCACTCAAATCCCCTCAAACCAGCGCTTCAGTATCAATCTGATGCTCACTAGCGACTGGCCCTATTCAGGTAGGTAGTTACCTGGGTTCTACTGAGAAGTCGTGACCAGTGGGTTACAGAAGGTAGAGTTTGAGGATAAATACTCGCTTATGACAATGACTTGTAGTTACCCCATATCGTGAATTGGTAGCAGTTGGAATTCATGAACTGGCCACTGGATCAGGTCCCAATGGCTTAATAGTCTACAAACTCGCCCTGCAGCCTGGGTTCGAATTCCTGTGGATGCCTACTGATGGAGAGTTCCAAACTAGGACGAAACAGTTTCCCAGTTATCCTTAAGTTTTCCAATGGTTTTCTAAACAATATCAGCTCATGATGAAATCCTGTAACTGTTTTTGACTTCTCTATTTGAAAGCAATAAAAGCTTCTAGTATTTCAAATAATCTCGGATTTATTAATGAAAAGTAATTAATACTTAAAGCAATTAGCTCACCAGTAGATTTTTTTTAAACATCTTCATGTTACTGTAGACAACAGGTTCATTGATTGGTGGAGAAAAGCGAAAAGAATATTTAGATAGAAATATTTATTTCATATAGAGCATTCATAGTTTTGTTAATATTCAAATAACGAACCATATTAATCAATGCCAAATATTACTTAGTTAAAAGTATTCATATTATTAAGAGGAATTCACATGACACTTCATGAAACATATAAGTTCGACTTGTGAACTTCTGTTTGTGATCATTTACTAGTTTGGTTAGTTTACATTATCAATGAAAATCAAGCATTGAGAACATCAAGATGGTGTTAACAAAGAAAACTCTAGAATTCTCACTTATCCAAATATGAACTGTGCTTGAATCACTGTTAACGGAAGACAAAGAAAGTGATCACAATGTTTAAGTATTATGTCATATTAGTATGAAATTTTAAACACACTTACCACATATCTCATCTTGTTGGGAAACCAGAATTCAGTTTATCAGATATCATAAAATATAGTGGGTTTTATTACAAATGTACTGTCAACCAGACTGACTTGTAATGTATACTTTCGGGTAGCTTCTCTTTATAGCCTCCATTCATATACAAGTATGGTTTTTAGGTATGGTCTTTGTCTTTTTTTCCTGCATCATTATATTGCGTGCATACCAGATATTTTTTTCTCGGTCTAACGGTTTTAATCGCTTCATAGGCAAGATGTCCAAATATCACACAATCATTCTCTTTTATAAATATCATATTAATTAGTGAACAATACTGCATTAACGTCGCATGGGTTGGATGGTTTTAGGGATAAAAATCGATATTATACGTGAAATTGCTGATCTAAACATTATGTTTTTTTTCAGTGCACTGTTCGACAATGCGAAAAAATTTATAAAAAAATATCTTCACATCATTATTTTGCAAATATAGACAGAAAAAGTTTAATTTCAAAAGTAAAACATACTAGTGAAGTCTATGTTTAACTGAGACCGAGTGAACATATTCCACAAGGGATTTGAATCATAAAATAAATATTCAGCTTCCACATATTGGAATGTAGTAGTATAATTTCCTCTTCTGGTGTGTAGAGTTAGCTTTCAAACACCTACAAACACCAAAAAAAAAACACTGAGCAAGACTAATCGTATTCATTATATGAGATATGAATATTGTAACTCATGTTTCCTTTTTAATTTAGAATTCGGTACGACAAAGCCGAGAATTAAGTACTGTAAATGAAGTGAATGGCTCTGGGATGAATATCACTTCATCAAATCGAGAGCATAAGATGTCAACAGTTAGACTACCACCAGATCACAAATCAAGTCAATCATCTCGTGTGAAAAGAAGAAGTACAATTGAAGAGGGTAAGAAAATTTATAGTAGTATTGTTATTTTTACAATCTATTACACAGAAATTGGCTATTAAATTTAGACAAAAAAATGAAATAAAATGACGTAATTCATCTGAAATGTGTAATGTATTTGTGCGACACATACATACCTAATTGTCATAGGTATTTATATAAGGCGACAGGTCATAGAAAATTACACGTCTTGACAATAAAGGTCAAAATGTTTACGGGTCACGGTCACAGATAAAGGGGGTAGGAAAACGAGGCAAAAGTAGAAGGGTGTGAAAACACTAAGTAAAATGAACTTCGTTTCTAAAATTAGATCAGTAAGACATGTTCAAATTAATGACAGGCAATTTTGGAATACTAATCAGGTGTAAGCCTTTTTATGAGCTGACATCAGTTAGAGAACCAGTGGAAAACCACCTGGGAATACCGGAAGCTGTTTCGTCCTAGTTTGGGATTCTTCACCAATACGCACCCACCACAGAGGTTCGAACTCAGGACCTTCTGGTCACAAGGCGAGCTGGCTCATAGACTATTAAGCCACTGGGACCGGATCCAATGGCCCATAAATTCTAACTTCTGCCAATTCACGACATAGCGCGATCACTTCGCAATGTCTTCTCCGATGAGTTACTGCCTCACCTTCAAGCTGCTGCGCCTTACTGATCACAGCTCCCCACTAGAACCCCAGGTCACTGCCTGAATAGGGCATCATATTGGATCGGGTCCCAGTGGCTCAATGATTTACGAGCTCGCTAGCTTTGTAACCAGAAGGTCCTGGGTTCGAACTCTGGAAGTGGGTGCGTACTGGTGAGGAGTCCCAAACTAGGACGAAACATCTGTCCAGTAGTCCCAGCTGATTTTCCAGGGTTCTCTAAGGGGTGTCAGCTATTATGAAATCCTCCATCCAATCAAACAAAATCCCTACAAAACCAATACTTGAAAATTTGATTATATCACCCAACCTGTTGAAGTCGACTTTATAACCTATCTCTATGATGTGTTTTGCAATAGATGACAATGAGCATCTATTTCTGGGATTAACTGAATCAGGTGGTATAATTTTCTCTTGTAGCCACTTTGGAATGTGTTCTGTAGCACTGACCTGCAGAGATCGATGCATCTTGCCTATGTGTGTGTGTGACCACACATAAATGTGAATCAGTGAACACAGTAGGATGTGGTACGATCATTCGGATATGGTAAGGGTGTATAGGACAACATAAATATCGTTTTCTCTATGATACTGAGTTTAGCTGCAAAGTAAGTTCAATTAAGGGCCACTCTGATTCTTTGTTCAGTTATCAAACTTTGGTGATCACCCTTCAAAGTTAAGGAAATATGAACATCCTTTTTGGGAGTTGACTGGATTGAGAAAGACCTTTGTTTTATTCTTCTGTAGCGGTTAATGAATTTCAGGGAGTAGTAATTATCTAACAGTATTTTAGTGAGATTTCGTCTTTCTTCTCCAATTGTGTCCTCTGTACAAATGTGCGGAATGCGCTTAAACAAGCCCTTAACTAACACACTTTTATGCTGCAGTAGATAGAAACTATGATAATTTAGATGTTTCATCCAGGTGGACGTCCTATAGACAGATCATCGTACTGAAACATCCTGTCGGCTGGATATGACTACATCTAAAAATGGCCAGCAGTCATGCTTTTTTGTACTGTATTCATCCGGTTAGAAATTCCTATGGTATCTATCGTTTTGTCACAAATAAAATAAACTTTTCCATTTAAGCCCCCAACCGGAAGTTCAACATGTGACATTTTTATATCAGATAACAATGGTCCTTTGAGACTTCTCATGACAACCCCCATCGATCCGGTGGAAATGCTTACCCTCAAATGTAAATTTAGCATTGCTAGTGTATAAAAGTAGTATATCTTTCAAATATGGTATGGAAACTGGCAATAAGAAATTCTTGTTTGAAATGTAGTCACATAAAATGTCAATTCTTTATAACAGGAGAGCATTTAAAAGTAAAAATAATCTGCATCAAAGGAAAGCACGGCTTTGTCGTTTATATTAATTCCATGAAGACACTTTAATAAATCAAGATAGTGACATACGCTTCTAACATATATGATATCAAATCAAACGAAAGAATACATAGTTTCTCGTTAATAGATCTAAATTAGTAATCAGTAGTTTGCCTAAACAATGCATGGTGATTTTACTAATCAAATAGTAATATACTAATTAAAGGAAAGTGATCATTTTGGTCGGTATAAAACAGGCATGAAGCAATCAACAAAATCATTAGAACAAACGTTAAATGAGCATAGCTCATATAGATATACAGCTGACTTGTTGGGATTAGGCATCCTATTCATAGATAATTGGTTAATAATAATAATCTACTTTATTCCGAAAACAGTACTTATAGAATGGAATTCTCAGCATTTGTCACAATATTGCATCTGATTTACTTAAAATACAAATACAGTTAAAAATTAAAACAAAAGTAACCAGGGGAATCTGTCCACGTTAGAGTTATAAAGTCAAAAATATTCGGAGCACGAATTGAGATTATTAAATATAATAATAATAGTGAGTTTGTTTCAAACAGTATTGTCGATTCAGTTTGGAAACTTTAGCATGTTATAGATTATTGGATCTAATGTTCTGTTGATATAGTCTAGTGAAGGGAAATACAAAATTAACAGTTATTAACACAGCTTAAATTATGTTCACACTTATGAAAAATAAATAAATAAAAACAAAAAATTGAGAGGATTATAAATATAAGAAATACAATAACAATAAAGTTTGGTCCTGTAAGGGTGGAAGAAATGGTTTATTTAGTAGTGCAAAGAAGGTTAGTTAGTTCGTGCCTGACACCATTTCCATCACATAAAGTACGTGCTAAATATGGTATAGTGGAATTTTTATACTTAGACGTACGTGTATAAATTCTTCTGAAAAGACTTCTTGTTTTACCTGAGGAGACACAAGGTTGGAGCTGCGCGTTGAGTGGGTACTCACAGTCTGACAAAATTCCCTTAGCGAATTTGTTGCATGACATCAAGTGTGTATTAGTGACAGTGTCAACGATATGGCCCAATGGGATACCACTCGTCCTACTGAGTTTTACGAAGTATGACATTGTCTTTTTTAAGCAATCCAGGAAAGAATAAGGGTGAACAGTAAAGAAGAATAGGTAAAATACACGAGTTGACAAACTGTAAGAGGAGTGGTTGGGTTATGCCTGAGTGCCTCAACTTCTTATGTAAAAAGTCAGACGAAATATTCTTTTAGAAATCTCTAAGACATGGGAAGACCAGGATAAGTCAGAAGAAAGAATTAATCCAAGATGCTTAACTTCAAACTTGATTTTCATATCAGTATCATCAATTTTGCAAGGGTCATAGGAACCAACGGCTTCATTTAACTTTCGTTTACATCGGAAACTCAAATTGACAGTCTGACATTTGGAGGGATTTAGTTTAAGGCCGCTAGACGAAGACCATTTAAGAAACAGTGATCATAGAGGAGAATGTGTAAGTGAATATATGTCACTCATTACAATTAGGTACTGAAAGGTTAGTTAGTTAGAACATCAATAATACGAAAATAAAGTAATAACAATAGTACTGTCAAGAAATTGCTTGAATGATGGGGGTCATTTAAAATTTTGTGTAGCCAACTAAATTCAAATGCATCCCTTTAGACCTGCATTTCAATGGACTACACACCCAGTAAAATTGGATGAATAGTAGATATACATTAAAGACAAAAGATTATGAAATAATTTGAGTCAGACAGACATTGACACAATATCCTTCTATAAGTTTTAATGAAGTTCACCACTTTTTAAAAAAATTCAAAAATATATCTCCATTTGTTTATATGTTTTTGTTTTCTACATAGATGCTGTAATTACCTACGGAAATCAAATTGTTCCAGATGTCAAGAGTGGAGCAAATGTACCAATCAATTCCACCGAATGTTTTCCTGTTATGAGTGTAGAGGCAGTCAATCGGATTGTTGGAGATGTTCTCAGTCGTCAAGCCATAGCATCGACAGCAAGTCTAACAGCTCCAGACTTCTCTTCTAAACTTAGACTTTCTACTATTTTATCACAAAAAAATCTCCACTCAAGTCATGTTCAAGCAGGACCAACTGAATCAGCAGTTGTATACAAAAAGGTAATTCACCTCAGATTAATTCTTCTTTTTACCTGCCTAATTCGTATGTAATTAAAAAAAACTGGTGAATAAGATTTATCAACTTTTTAAGAATTAAAGAAACACACCTAAGCTCGTTAATCACTCCGGATATATACTAATTTTGATTAAGTCTCACAGTGTGATACGGTTATAAAAATAAGTAAATAATGATACTGACATTCACACTTGAATCGAAAATAAACAAGGAGAATTAGCTATGTTACATTGTAAAATCAAAAACGAATAGAAGAAGGTAAACAACACTAGCGTTTATAAAAAACAAACGCATTCTGCTAATAGAAATTTAGACTTTAATTCCTCTCATCGTTAACTGTTTAGGGAGGCTTAGTCAAGTGTTAAACAAACCGAGCAGTAGCACTAAGTAGTACAAGAAAAGACTTAAGTGATGAAATAAAACAGCTGGAAGAGGCGTTTGGTGTCAAATAAGTATCCTATCAAATTCATTAGGAAGATCAGAAAAGGTCAAAAGCAAAATGAAAATAATTGGGAAACTAATAATGATAACAAAAATAAGGAAGAATATTAATCATCTACTGTTATACCATATAAGGGGGGGGACATCCGAGACCCTACGTAGGATTCTTACTAAACCAGGAATCAGAGTGTCATTCAAACCTACAAACTCACCCAGGTAAGACAAGCTCTATAGGCTAAAAGAACCATTTGACCCAATTAGACAAAATAATATAATTTACAAAATACCTTGCAATGACTGTGAGTGAGGTCAACTACATAGGTCAAACCAGTAGGTCAGGGGTAATCAGATTGTCGGAACATAAGAATTTAGCTAAGGTAAGAACGGTTGACCCTGAGAAGATGAGTAATTTAGAAAAAAGCTCAGGAATTGCACTGCATGCATTAACAAACAGCCACACAATAGAGTGGGTTAAATTCTAAGAAGTAATCTATGTAGGTGGAGAGAGAGAGAGGTTGACTGCTGAATCCTTGTTCATCGAGTCTACATCCAACACCTGCAGTAGGAATAACTCATCACTCATACCAGAAATATGGAAAATGCTACTACCAGTCAAATGAATCGATGAAAAATAATGGAACCATATAAACGAAGTTAGAAAGGTGTATGAGTGCTTTGATGTGATTATGAGCTGCAGTAATAAATTGTTCTCGAAACGTGGTCATCAGTGAATATTACTGTATAACACTGTGAGACTTTATCAAAATAAATTTTACCCACAATAGATGTATACAAAACAACATAGTAAGCACTTTAGGATTAGTCTAAATTCTTCAAAATAAAAGCATATTTTATCTCAGAATAATGCGAATATCATAATTAGAATAAGTGAATAAAATTTGTTCTGACAGAGTACCATTCGTTATGCATGACTGATTTACTTTGCTTGTCTGAATGAAATAGTATGTCTTATGAGCATTAATTATAAGGGTATTAGCTATTATCACAGAAGGATTCTCATTAATCAGACAAGTGTGCACAGGCTCTTTAGTGATTATTCTTAAATTAATCAATTCAGTGCATTCAGAGTATAGACAACGAAAGCAACTTTTTACCATATAAGCAACCTAAGATATTTCCACATACCGTCACGATGATGATTCAAATATGCTTTATTCAATCTATATATATATATATATATATATATATATATATATATATATATATATATATATATATATATATATATATATATATATAAAAGGAAGTGGTATTCTTCTCCTTTCTTTTTCAATTTTTGAAGTGACAGATTGGAAAAATATTTTCAAATGTGTATGAAAACAGACCATGACGTAGGAGCCTAAATTAATAATTCGGATAATCTGAAGTGTACTATATGTCGGACAGAAAGCTTTGTAACCGTATTATTTAGGCGTATCATGTTTGTTTTTATTGAACTATTAGATTCAACTGCTATCCTGACAGTTAGTCAAAGGTGATTGATATGAATCTTTATATTTTTGAGACAATGCATCCATGTGTACCTAGTAATTTAACTGTTGCTGTGGAGCCACTTACATAGGTCGTACAATTAGGTGTGTTCATCATCGGATTTCCGAACATCACCCTGCGTGGTTAATTAAAGGACAAACAAAATGTATTCGTAGCGCTACTCTATTTCATCTTGTGGATACAGAACATAAGATTAATGTTCACCAGGCTTTCAAAGTCATTTACTATATTCCAACAAATCTTAACTTCGCCTTAAGAGTTCGTTTACTAAATATTGCTGAGGCTGATGGGATCCACATAAGAAGCCTAAGTTATGTATGCAAAAGCAATTGGTTCAGACACTGTCCTTACTCTCCTGGCCATCAAGATTTTAGCTATCCTGAACTTGTTGTGGAAATTTCCTTAATTTAATTTGATATTCTATTTGCTATTACATTTTTATGCTTATTATAATTTATGCATCTTTAGTGAACTGTAATTCCATTGACCTAAATCAACAATTCGATAGTATTTAAAAACACCAATATTGTGAATAGGGACCATTCTAGAATATTATATATATAATCGTTGAGCCAGAAGAGGAAATTATCGAAAAGGATATTCTTTCCTCAATTATTTTATGTTTTAGAGATGTCTGAATGAATATTTTCCCTAAACTGCTATGTATTCAAGTCTGTGTAAGCTAGTGATTGACTGGATAGTTATAAACTACTCATATCCGCTAGCCAAATCAAGGTAAACTAAACACCGAAATACCTTTTTACTCGGTTGAGATCCAGCTTAACAGCAGTGTACCTGTCTGAGTAGGCTCATACTACCCGAAATATTGTCTATGGATATTCGTTCTAACAGTACAAACTCTTTGAGGTAGTATTTCTTCACAATTTCCTTTGGAATCCCAAACTACGAAGATTATGAAATTTGACTTGTTTGACATCATGAATGAAAACAAAAAAGCAAATGAAGTTTCCAAACTAGAAAACATAATGAGATTTCACAAACTGTATAGCCTACGACCTGTATACTCTCATTGTAATTTACTTACGGAAGTAACCTAATCTTAGAGGTGAGGAATAGGATTTGGGGTTAAGATCCGCTAAGTAGTTAGATATTTTGAGTCTTTGAATAATAAAATCATCTTTCTAGTATTTTAACGTCGGTTATTTGATATTTTCTGGTGGACAAAGTATTCATTTTAATTTCAATGAACACTTTAAGAAAAATATTTTAATCCCCTTTAATTACAATCTCATTTGTGTTTTTTTCTGTTTCAGCCAGATAACTTTGGAAGTACTTCCTATTTCGCTTCTGCAGTCTCACTTAAAATGCCACCAGGAGAACTGAGTCAACTTAATGATCCATCTGTCTGCCAGGCTATTGTAGATGAACTACAAAAAGAGATTTCTAGACCAGCCTACAAAAAAGATTTATTTCTTAGTGGAAGCCTTATACATATTAATGAAGTGAGTTCCTTTTTAAATACTATTACTTCTTCAACACTTATTATAAATTATCCACCACTTGATATTACTATGCTATATATTATTATATTAATATTTCCTTTAATTCTTAGAGAAAGATTAGGCTTCAGCCGCACGTCTAAATTGCGCCATCGTTTTCACTTGGCTTCATGTCTGCCCACATACTTTCATCTCCTCTCCACATGACCTCCTCCATGTCACCCTCGCACTGACGACCAACTCGCCACTTCTCTTTCGGGTTCCACTCGAGTGATGGCCTGTCATGTGATGTCACTTGGTGGTTTGTTTTCTCAGAGTATGGTCAATCCACTTCCATTTCTTCCTGCATTTTTTTTGCACAATAGGTTCCTGGTTGGTTCCCTCCTAAAGATCGATCCCTGTTGCTGATCTTTTCTGGCCGACCATCTCATCTTGAGGATTGAGCGAAGACATCTGTTGATGAAAGTCTGTAGTTTGTTTAGGGTGCCCTTCGTGACGCGCCAAGTCTCTGATCCGTATAGTAGTTGAAAATCCGGATCTTATTTTTCATGTTGAGTGCTGTAGATCTCCACACAGACTTGAGTGAAATGACGACTTCCCTTGCTTTCCCGATCCTTGCTTTGATATCCTCTTTAGTTCCGCCTGTAGTTGAAACGATGCTTCCCAGGTAGTTAAAGGTTGTTGCTTCTTTCAGGTCTTTCGCATTGTGTGTTGTCTATTGTTGATGTTACTGTTGCTGTTGGCCATGAATCATCACTTCTGTTTTCTATATGTTCACCTGAAGGAAATCCTATCTTTGATGCTTCTTCTGTCAACTTGTTGCTTTTTACTTTTATATCTTCTAGTTTGTGGGAAATCAGGCATATATCGTTGACGAAGTCCAAATCCTCTAAGTTCCTGTGTTAGTCCATTTTATACCTATTTCCTCGCTAGCCACTGTCTGTCACATTATCCAGTCTACCGCAATCAGGAAAATCATTGGAGATAGTAGGCAGCCACCTTGTCTTACTTCCTTCTTCACTTCAAAGATTACTATGCTATTCTCATATGTTATTGTTTGGTCTAATAACCGGTATATTCTGCAAAATAATAACGGCAAGTTATGTTGTGAAGCCTATATGAATATTAGTGAGTGTTAAAGCTAAAGTACTCATTAAAAAAATATGGCCCGCCGTTGGCTGACGTCATGTAATGTAATGTACGTAAATTGTACATTAGAAAAGAAAGCCCCTTTTTAAAATGAAATCATTAAATTGAAAGTGAATTTAGTGGAAAACTGTTTTATTTTCACCTTAATATGAAGTCTGCACGTTCAGTACACAACACCTATACATTCTCTGTTGTAAATACGACTAACACTTGAAGTATTTCTCAAAGTGACTTTGCTTTTATATAGAATTCAAATAACAGGCGTTCTTATGTTTCCATAGCAATTTGTTTCGTGTACCCAGTCACTAGATGCTGATCACTTTAGTTACTATCATAAATATACATTCACTCTCAATAGTTTAAGTTTTAGAAACGAAGATTGGAATTCCAAAGGAATGCCATTCAGTACGGAAAATGATACATTCGTTAGACAAAATTATGTCGATTCTAAGTTGTCATCTAAAAAATTCAGTACATTATAAAAACTGTTTTTAAATATAATAAAACATTGTGTATATTAGTTAGAGTCTGGACTGTTGGTTATAAAATGTGTCTGTTTTTTTAATACAACAAATATCCTCTCCATTTCTCTTGTAATTAATGTAAGTTTATTTAAAGAACAGAAGAATACTTAAATTGATAACATTGGATAGATAGAATGCTTTTTTAATGCCATTCATTAGTGACCTTTTTTTCTCTATTATTTTTGTCATTACTGATAAATGTTACTTAAAACTTAATCAATGAAAAAAAAACAGTATTTGAATAGGTTAAATAATCATGTGTACAAGTAGTTAATTGCACTGAAGGTTAGGTTTACTTCATCTTGTGAACATTGTTGTCATCAGTCACTGATAACAAGGAGGACACTGTTGGAAGACTTACCTATTTTTTTTAAGTCTAGAAAATTATTGATTATAGTTCTTCTAGTGCTAATTATTCTTCCACTGACCAAGTTAACTTTATTGTTAATGAGTGAATTATTTCATGAAAAAGAAGTTTCGGGTATCGATGCTTATCCAAACAGCTTTTCCAGAAAGAAATCTTCACATTTGCTTCAGCAAGCTTAATGGACCGTTGAACGGTCCTTGCTTTTTTTTCCAAATCACGGAATACACTCATTTGATCATAGGGAATAATAAAATAACGCCGGTCGCAGCGAAGAAAATTTTCTTTTCGACGAAGTCATCAACTAGGCTGTACATTCGTGTATTTATAATAAATGGGTGGGAAAATTCTAGAATAATTTCCGGTTATTTCGACATTTCTAACCGCTTAATTGGACAACATGTAATACTTCCCAATAATTATGATGCTACTTTGATTGAATTTTACTGATCCCCCCCGTTTATTATGGCATTTTAATTCCTAATTGTAATTTTAATAATTTAATCCTTGACCGGAAATTATTCTGGAACTTCCTCACCCATTTATTATAAATACACGAATGTAGAGCCTAGTCGATGACTTCGTCGAAAGAAAATTTTCTTCCCTGCAACCGGCGTTTTTTATCATTCCATATGATCAGATGTGTATATTCCGTGATTTGAAGAAGAAATTCCTCTATTTTTACAGCTTTTACGATGAAATAGGTCTGACATTGATGAGACTATTTTTAAGTTTTGTATTGACATAAACGTTTCCATTCAAGGTGTAATTTAGATTTACTTTATAGTTTAAAATGAAGTTGGTACACGTTACTTATGAGTTCTCTCATCTTAATATATTTTTTTGGTATGAATTTAGTCTTTACAGGTTATCTGCATCGCCTAATCAATCCATATTTTGTGCATTTTTATTTCCTCCTAGTTTTTATCTACTACTGATGTAGCTTCATATATTCGATCGGTGACAATTCCAGCTGAAGAGATGAATATAGATCGACCGATATGGTCTATGATTAAAAATGTTTTGGGCTTAGAATTATTAAAGAGTCCAACGTTTGTACTGTTATCGATTTCTAGTGTATTAAGTATGATTGGTAAGTTATCCAAAATAACAATAAAATAGTTCAAAACAAGGTTTTAACCTATGCTTTTTTATGGAATTTGAGTGTACTAAATGTTTTCTATTTATTACAACACCATTGGTTTTGTGAAAGTGTCAGTATTTTTGCATTCTATAATAGACAGTTCAAAATAACTACAAGAAACGTAGAGTGTATGTATATACATTTATCTAAGTTAATAAATAGAACATGTGTCGGTGGTACAGTTGTAGAGTGCTCGCCGACCACGCATGTGACTCAGGGTTCGATCCCCGGCCGACGCAGTCCTTTACCTCGCTAAGTCAGTAGTAAGACTGGTAAGGCTGGAAGGTTGGGCCTGAGGCTAGCTAAAGAAACTTCAAGCCTCTAGCTTGAAGCCTTCTGTCCCACTCGGAACGTAAAGGAGTTAAAAAAAAATAGAACATGAGAAACCCAAACAATTAGAATAGTTAGAACTTGCTCATCCGCCGTTAGGCTGTTAGCGACGCTATTTTGTGAGGGCTAATATTACTACCTAATTGTTCAGGCTGAAGTAGGTGGGACAGGACTCCAGCACGGAGCCCATTTGCTGGAACTTAAGTGCCTTAGCAAATGAGATGGTTCTTTAAACAACCAAGACTGAAATAGCTGCCTGGCTGCAGTGTAAATAAGTATGTCTGCAAAAGCGAAAAAAAAACATCAGGAATGCTGAAATTAATTTCATTATCACTTTTTACAAGTAAAGTATTCTTATTTTACTTCCCTGAACTCTGGATCCGTTGTTCTGTTGATAAGAGAACAATTTAATGACGGTTGTAATACAAAAAAATAATTAACTGCATTTTGTTCACACATAAATTTAGTTTGTGGACCTCAACGCATGTGTTCCTCCATGTGTAACTAAGATCTGTTACCTTAAACACTCAGTTAATGCTACTTTCAGGGTTCTGGATAATATTTTGATTGAACACTAGTAACTAATGTGACGTATCTAGTCCTGACTGAATTCTATCAGTCAGGTTTTGCAATGTGGCCACCATTCTAGGTAGCTCGCCATCACCGTGCACGTTGATTTGAGAATGTTAGATAGTTAGAGGCAATTGGCAGGAAGCCTTGCTCGACCTAGATTTTGTGCTAGTTGGCACTCATCAGCAAGGCGTATCTGCGACCTAGAAGTAACTCATGTCCCTTCTGAGATTCGAACTTGAGTCACCCAGTGATGGCGAGCTACCTAGAATGGTGGCCACACTGCAAAAGCTGACTGATAGAATTCAGTATGCACCGAAGAAAGGACTAGATAAGTCACACTAGTTACTAGTGTCCAATCAAAGTATCCGCTAGAGTCTTACGGGAGGTCAATCGCCAGCCCGAATAGCTCAGTGGTAAACGTCTCTGACTGCAGCACTGGGTGACACGGGTTTGAATCTCAGAAGGGACATGAGTTCCTTCAAGGTCTCAGATGTGCCTTGCTGACTGTTGAGTGCCAACTAGCATGAAACCTAGCTGGTATCCAAGGGTTCCTGTGGCCGATTCCCTCCAACTATCTAATATATCCTCAAAGTTTGGATAATAAAGTACCTCAATCAGTTCTTATTTCCACACATATCTACAGATTTGTCCTATTTCAGTGATATTAAAAATAAACTTATTTAATAATATATATTCATTGGCTTTATCACATAATTTTATCATTCTTTTGTACCTTTCCTTTCTGGGGATGCACTGAAACTTAGAAATCTTCCCTTTCATCATAAAACTGTCTGTCTGGAAGGTGAATTGGGTTATACTGCTGTTTTTTACGATTCTTTGTTTACATAAACTAAATTATGGACAGCCTAAAAAAGCTTTATATCAGCATATTTTTAAGGCAAATAATAATAGCACTGAACATCAATGCTTAGGGTACACTATTCAGATTTCAACTAATTCCGTTTACACGCCCATTATCAACTATTCATAATAGGCTTATGATATATTGATAAACAGTTATTGGCATACAGTGTTGTATCCTGTTATGAATGTGGTATTATTCTTTAGCGATAACAATGATTAAGTTATTTTTGAAAATCTCCTAATGCTTCACAATTTTCAATTAGTTTGTGATTCATTAAGTAATAATTTTATTTTGTATACTATTGATTTATAATGTATATGAAATTCGTGTGATGGATATGGAGGTTGCATGTTAGACAAGCTCTATTATATTTTACTATTTGAACTATTTTTTTTTTCACTTGTGCAGGCTACTGTGTACCGTATCAATTCCTTAAAGATAATGCCCAACTCTTAGGGCAAGTGAAGCATCTGCATCATATCTGTTAGCTTATCTCAGTGGTCTGAATACATTTGGAAGAATACTGACAGGTTTGTGAAAATATTCAATACATTTTGTATTTCTTACATAGAAATTTGTTTTTTAACAGATGGTTATATAGGGAATTTTTTTTGTCTGGTTGGAGGACTTCATCATGAGCTGAAATCAGTTAGCGAACCAGTGGAAAGCCACCTGGAATACCGGACAGCTGTTTCGTCCTAGTTTTGGACTCTTCATTAGTATGCACCCACCAACTGGGTTCAAACCCAGGACCTTCTGGTTACAAGGCGAGCTCGTAGACCATTAAGCCACTGGGACCCAATCCAGTGGTCAGCTCATGAATTCTAACTTCTGGCATTTCACGACATAGCGTGACCACTAGCCAATGTCATTCATGGTGAGTATTTGTCCTCACTCCCGACCTGCTGTACCTGTGGTTCTAGTGGGAAACCGTGACCAGTAGGGTAGAGCAGGTTGAAGCAGAGGCAGTAACTCATCGAAAAAACATTGAGAGGTGCTTAAGATATGTCGCGAACTGTCAGGAGTTAGAATTCATGGGCTGATCATTGGATCGGGTCCCAGTGGCTTAATGGTCTACGAGTGCGCCTTGTAACGAAAAGTTCCTGGGTTCGAACCTCGGCGGGTACGTACTGACGAAGAGTTCCAAACTAGGACGAAACGGCTGGCTGTCCAGTACTTTCAGGTTTTCCAATAGTTCTCTAATTGATGCCAGCTCATGATGAAGTCCTCCAACCAGATGAATATTTATCATACAAATTTACAAATTTCATAAAATCCTCGGATAAATTTCCGAATTTGAAGTTCGATTGATATCAAGTTTGATCATAAACTGACTTCGCTCAGAGAAGCATTAAAAACCAGGGGGTAATAGACAGCTGTTTTGTTCCAAACTAGAACTGAAGTCAGGCCATGATCAAAATTGGATTTGTGTATTAAAAATGATCTGAATTTAAACTATAACATAAGATGTAAACCAAAACCATGGATAAAAACTGGGGTCTGAAGATAAGTTTGGCTCACAAAACAGACACACACACAGTGTTTTAGAATAGTGGGAATATAGCCCAGTCAAACTATACTGTCTAAATTTCCAAAAACTGATCCTACCCGAAACTTGAATAGATTAAAGATGGTGAAAGTATTTTTACGCTCTGCTTGACAAATCTTACTTCTTTTCAAATTAATTCAATTACTTGGTATAAGAATAAAACTTGGGCACTGTGGTAGAGTATAAATCCATCATAGAGTAAACTTATATGATAAAGTCCCATAGCCTTGTATATTATTATATACGGATGACATTTCGAGCACAATTTATTACTCATAATCATATCAAGGTACTCAAATCCTCAATAAAGTGAATGTAATTTTTTTCTTCACATTTATCACAATCAAGTCACACCAATGTTTTTTCTCTGTTCGTTTGGTTTTGATGTATTTATTTGAAAATCATAGGACATCAACTGTAATCAACACTACATTTAAGTGTGTCTGTATCAAATAACGTATCAGGCTTAAATAATTATCAAGGATGTCTTCTGTCACATCTTAATCTTCAGAAAGTTAAATGCCAAAAAGTTGAGTGGATCAGGGGACTGTACAAAACCAGTTCCCTTATAAAATATCTCTTACTAAATTTAACATAATGATCAAGAGCAAGTATATATATATATATAAGGCCAGGTTAAACTTTAAGCACCAGTAAGTACCAGTGGAGTGCGACTGCAATAATGACCTTGGAATGCTCAGTGAGCAAGTTAGTGAAACCTAGTAAATAATATTGTAATCATGAATAAAATATGCTTAATCGAGCGTTATTTTATTAGATGGGATATCTGGCAAGTTTCAGGTCAGGTTTGAGAAAGATTAAGTTAAATTTTAGCCTAGGGATAGGTTAGGGTTAGGTTAACCAAATAAGAGCGATATTAGGGTTGGTTCGAGTTAGATTAGGGTTAGTTTAGAGATATTTTCACGTTAGAGTTAGGTTAAGGAAAACGTTTAGGGTTAGAAGACCTAGATGATTACATGCATAGAATATGTGGTTAAATTACTCTGTTAATACTCCAATAAGAAAACTGAGAGATATTTTTGTCCCATTTCAGTGAAGGGTATCCTGAGTAACAGTTTCATTATTTTCATGAACATGTGTATTTTATAGGCAAAAGTCGCCATTACCATCTGGTTGATGCATTGAATGCCATTTGTCAATTGGTGCTTACTGGTTCTTAAAGTTTAACTTTGCCATATACACATGTATATCGAAAAGTATCGAACAATAATAAAGCATTATTTCAGACAATATATGCACATACATTACAGAAATTTTCAGCGTATTTGGTTTCAAAATATTTACTCTTCATACAGTATTTAAATGTAAAGCAATAATCTGAAGAATATTATGTGATGTAGCATTATTGCATATGGGGAGAGAAACAATTCTGTCCATGTTTTCTTCATTCCCTCTAGGAATTGCACAGCGTTTAGTGGAAAACAAATTCATGTAGTGATCATTTGATATAAATGCACGATTGAAACAATACGAAATGCAGAAGATCTTAAACAGACTTTAATTAATCTCATTCGTTAACTGTCAAGGGAGGTTTAGTCAATTATCGAACAAGCCGGTCAGTAGCATTAAGTAGCATAAGAAAAGAACTAAATGATGAAATAAAACAGAAGAGGGGTTGGTGTCAATTAACTATCCAATAAAATTCATTAGGAAGATCAGAAAAGGTGAAAAGAAAAATGAAAATAATGGGGAAACTAATAATGATCACAAAAATAAGATAGAATATAAGGTATCTACTGTTATACCACATAAGGAAGGGACATCTGAGAGCGTACGTGGGATTCTTAATGAAACAGGAATTAAGGTGGTATTCAAACCTACAAACCCACTCAGGGGCAAGCTGTATAGGCTAAAAAACCTAGTTGGTACAATTAAACAAGATAATATAATTTACAAAATATCTTGCAATGACTGTGAGTGAGGTCAACTACATGGGTCAAACTAGTGGATTGTCGGAACATAAGAATTTAGCTAAGGTTAAAATGGTTGGCCACGCGAAGATGAGTAATTTAGAGAAAAGCTCAGCAGTTGCACTGCGTGCAATAAAACACAACCACACGACAGCATGGTGATAGAGGGTTAAAATTTTAAGGAGCAATCTATGTAGGTGGAGAGCGAGAGAGATTGATTACTGAATTCTTGTTCATCGAGTCTACACCCAACAAGTGCACTAGGAATGACTCATCACTCATACCGGAAATATGGAAAATGCTAATACCAGTCAAATGAATCGATGAAGAATAATGGAATTATATAAACGATATTAGAAAGTTGTGCGAATACCTTGATATGATTATGAGATGCGGTAATAAATTGTTCTCGAAACGTGGTCATCATTGAATATTACTGTATAACACTGTGAGACTTTATCAAAAATAAATTTCATTCATAATGGAATTATACTCTACCACAGTGCACAAGTTCTATTCTTATATCAATTTATTAAATCTTATATAAATATCTATGGCAGGTAGATGTGTAGTCGAATGTTCGATATGTGTTGGGCAAATGAATTTTACATGTGTCAGAGGACTAGCGTCTTCTTATTGCTTTGTTGAAATTCATGAAAGGAACTACTTGTTTTAAATTATAAATTCAAGTAAAATCAAGATATACTATTAAAAATGTATTTGAGTAAAGTTAGAGATAAAAATCAAGATATGTTGAATGTTTTTTGACCATGTTCATTTATTGTAAAGAAACTGTAATGCATAGCATACTTACGTATGATAGCACATCTCTTGTAACTGATGAAAAAGTCAAGTTGAATACAGATATCATGTCACTTGTATTGATTAGAAATGTGTACTACAATCAGTAAGTAGAAGCGTTCTCCTCATAACGAAATGTACTTCGTTATACATAGCTAACGTTCTTATACAAAATCTGTTCCACAGGTGGATAATATCTCGAATCAATGTTTATTTATTTGATCAACTAATATCATTTGTTTTGTAGATAAAATAAATTTTTATGACCTTAGAATTGTTCTGAATACCGATGGCCCTAAAAAATTTGCAAAAGAAATTATACCTCCTTTAGGATGAATAGAAATCAAGATGATAAAAACGCTAAAAAAACAAATAAAAAAACCAAATTCATTTTGTACGGAAATTGATTTTATATTTTCACCGTCTATGAACCAACTAAGCTTACACCAATGCTTTGCATAGCAAAAGCTAAATCCGATATAGTCTTCGGAAATCGATTTCGAACATCTTTTCTCTACTTCTCATTTTGTGTTTTAATTTCTTGAACTGTATTATTTTAGGTTTAGGGCAATTCTTTCTTTACGAATAGGAAAAGAAAAGTGTAAAACAGAAATGTTTTATACTTATAAAGGAAATGTATGCTATTCAATTGAATTTTAGATTTCCCTGTCGATTGATTGAACCAAAGTGGTCGGTCTCAGGTTGACATGGCACCTCCTTGTGCAGATGCTTCGGCGATGGCTGGACATTTGATTCCACTGCTAGTTACCATCCACCAGTTGCATTCTAATTAAATGCCCAGACATTGTTGAAGCACCTGCACAAGAAGCCGACATGTGAACCTGAGACCAAACACTTCGGTCCAATCAATCGATGGGAAAATCTAGAATTGAATTAGATAATTAATATGACCCGTTGCATAAAAGGTGGGTTTTCTGGCTCAAGTGGTCAAGTGGATAACGATTTGGCGTTTGAAACTATGGGGACTGGGTTCGAGCCTCGGTGGGAACATCATCACTCACTGGGAAATGCAGGTACATCCAGTTGGCGAGTCCCAAATAGGACGAAATACACATCCTGGATTCCACTGGTAATCACCATTCATCAATTAAATAGCAATGTATGCTAATTCTGAAGTCACACACACAACAGAAGTATTCACGTGCATAATTAGGGAGAAAGAAAGAGACATTCTTGACTCTTCGACATCAGATAGCTTCCTAGATTCTGATTCATTTGTTTCAGGTGAATTACTGTTGAACAGAGATTTGGAGTTGAGTCTTTACCCTTGCATCTATATATGCATATCGCATTTATTCATGAATACTTTAACATTAAAAAGTAAAATCCCTATCAGCTGCTGATCATGATTCTTATAAATATCCAGTTAACATAGTATTTATTTATTTATTTTTACTTCGAAACGTTTTATTTTACAGGTTGGCTATCTGATCAACCATGGGCCAATGTTCTATATATCAATAATGTTTCACTAGTCGTCTCTGGCATACTCACTTCATTAGTCCCTTTGTTCAAAGTGTATGATGCACTGATAGGTTATGCATGTGTTTATGGATTTACGATATGTAAGTTATGAAAAGTTATCATAAAACGGTTGGTTTCTTTAACACCCATCGTCTGTTTAATTCCAGGGATTATATAAAAGTTGTTCATTAAAGCTTGATGTCTAAAAAAGTGCATATAGGGAACGATTGAAATGTTTATGCAGATTAAGTAAGAGACACGAAATTTAACTTTATGAAAAGAATATGACATCAACAGAAAATGTAATTAGATGATTTAATCGTCATCTAATTACTTTTAATCATGATGCTACAGAGAATAAATACAGTTTGCATAAATGCGATTATTTTAGATATTCTGTGATACTTTAGAAATTCAGATAAATAATCCAATAACAAACCATATTCATTGTCCTCGTAATAAAAACTGTTGATACCTGGTAGAAGGCAATAAGTAACAGGGCACGATTGAGAAGCTAATACGGTTTACACACCAAATTATGCTTAAGTTAACTAGAAGTAGCATTAAAATAATGCTGCTTTTGACGTGATAGTAAAGTTTCAAGCTACAATAAAACTTGTTTTGTTTATGCTAGTTGATCATAGATTGATATCAGTTAGAGAACCATTGAAAACCAGCACTGTAATTACTGGACAGCTGTTTCATCCTAGTTTGGGAATCATCAACAGTATGCACCTACTGGGGTTCGAACCTAGGATCTTCCGGTTATAAGGCAAGCTGGCGTACTGGGACCTGATTCAATGGCCCATGAATTCTAACTTCTACCAATTCGTGATTTAGCGCGACTGGCATCAACCAATGTCATCGGTGGGACATCCATCTTCGTTTTGTACTGTTTAAATCATTTGATTCTCAAGTAGACAAGAATAGAAGGATATCTCATTTGTTTGATTTCTGCCTCTGACTATAATAACTACGGTAGAATATGTAAGGCACCTTCAAGAACAAAGAATTAGCGCCCGTCTGTCTCCCCCTGTAAAATGCCTAATCTTTATTAGTATTTTGTTAGTTTGTGAGCACCTTTTCGTTCGCTTTATCAACACATTTCGTAATGTAAGCTGTATTTGATCCGTATATTTCTGTATTTACTTCTTCCCAAGAATTAAGTTGTTCGCTATGCGAATTGCCAAAGGGTCAATTTTTTTATTATTTGCTGATAACTACGTAATATTAGTTATCTAGTTACTAGTTAGTAGTTTCCGAAGCTGACTGAGTTTTTTCAACCTTTTGTTTATTGAGTAAGTAGAATAACTGTACATGTTAGAAAGATGGTTGTAACTCTTTCACAAAATTCGAAAAAGAGTTGGTTCATTTTCGGAAGTTCATATCTTTAGATAAAACAGCATTTATGCCGATTATTCCAACTGTGAAATACTAAGGAATGAAAACCCTAACCATCGCTGTCTCGTATAATGATAGAAAAACTTAACGATGCCATAGCTTCCAATATTTATTATGTATGAGATTAAAAGTCCATCACAGACATATACAAACGTATTAAAGCTTTAGGTCTTCAAAAAAGCTGATCACAACAGAGTCCTGTACCGAGTTTCATACTTCTTAGTACTTGTTAGTGAGGCGTACCTGAGGTCTTCTTTCGAAGTCGATATCGGTACATAATTTAGACTTGGATATATTCGTCATTTATGCCTATTTAGTATATTCTTAACTAATTCAGTTTGCTGATCTATGATCATATGGTTTTCCTGTAAATTTCAAAATGTTTACACCATTTGAAGATCAACATTTAGGCAGGATTTCTGCACAAGACATTAAAATATCCAAAACAATATGAATCATCTTGATTGAATGTTTCATCAGAATGAATTCAAGTAAACACTACTAGAGTGATTTACTTTAGCATAAAATTACCTTATTAAGCTGATGTATTTACATGCTTTTTTTTTCTTCTAAACAGCTGCATTCATATCTGTGCGAACAATACTCATTGTTCGAGTACTTGGTTTAGACCGACTTACCAATGCCTTTGGATTTATGTTATTATTTCAAGCTTTTGCATATATTGGTGCACCACCAGCCTTCGGTAAGTAATATAAAATACTGAACAGACAAGCAAAAGTAAAAAAAATGTGACCACCTTTCACGTTAAATGCATACACTTTGTAAGAGTAGTAAAATAAAAGCACAAAAATTACAATAATGAGCATGAACAATTTAAGAAGAATAGATTAATTCACTGGTCACGTCTATACATATGTGTATTTATGCTTTCCAGGGTCTAGACAAATAAATAAGTGAATACGGGTTGCACGTTACACTGATTGAGTGTAAACTAAATACAGAATAGTGAAAGTAATACTTCTAAAATGTGATAATGATACATTTTAGCATCGAGTTTGAAATGTTTAACATTTGATCGAAAAAATTATAATACACGTTGTTTAAATTAATTCTTTTCGATTCCTCTATTAATAATTCTTTAAAATGGTTTTATAATGTTAGCTGTAATTGCTTAGTTTGTGATTTTAAATTAGTTTTGGATAATTAGATAAGTATGTGAGTGTATATGTTTTCGCATGCGGAAACATCTTCGCATTCATGATCATAACCTAGCAGTCAAAAGAGATGTTATACATTCATTAATATCGATTAGAGTGGGTTACTGTGCATAGAAATTCAACTGGAAAATTGAGAAAGTAGAAGAAGGGAACACGTTAAATACCAATTAAGATATAAGTATAAAACTTGAGCACTGTGGTAGAGTAGAACTCCATTATAGACAAGATTTTATTTTGATAAATCTCACAGTATTATACAGTAATATTAACTGATGACGTTTCAAGCACAAACTATGCTATGATTATGAGCAATAGTTTGTGCTCTAAACGTCATCAGTTAATATAACTGTACCAGTTAAGAGACATTTAGTCACATGATCAAAGGGTCAATATGGACTCAACAAAACGATCAGTGTCAGTAGAAGTGAACACATTTTTAGGAAAATCCCTACAGACAACCCAGGAATTAATATTTCATTTATAGAGGGTTCTAAAGACCCATTTTATATCGAAATCAGTACCCAGAAATTTGTCTGGAAAAAAATGAAGACAATGAAAGGAAAAGTTAATAGAAAATCAATTCACACAGACCAAATACTCAACCATAACAGCAACAATCCAATAATACACAAAAGGAATTGTATAGAAACACTATTCGAGAGGGCCAGGACTCATTACAGCACTTTCACTCTAAGGAAAATTGAAGAAAGATATCTCATGGACGTCTTCCAAAAGAATGGATATCCACGGAATTTCATCAAAAGACATCTACCTCCAAGCTAACCTATCAAAATCAAAGACCCCCAAGGAAAACACAAAGATAATTGCACTAGCATACATAAAAAACATCTCAGAAATCACTGCAAGACTCTTCAAACATTTAGGGATTGACGTCACAGACGAACCAACAAAATTACTTAACTTACCCCTGTGTCAACCAAAAGACTCGACGGCAAAAGAAGATAAAACCAATATCATCTGCAAAATAAATTGTTACAACTTAGGAAAAACACTACATTGACCAAAGTGGACGTCCTCTTCGTCTTTATATGCGTAAACATAAACTAGCCGTCAAAAGATATGACATCGACTCCCTCATATCGCTGCATAGAGACAACCCTGGACTGGAACAACGTTCAAATTTTAGACAGAGGAAACACCAAGAATGGTAGAGAATTTTTAGAAGGCTGGTACCCCAATGAATCGTCAAGTAATAGACACGTTGTGACAGACAAACTTTACTAATCAATAAAAAGGAAATCTCATACACGAAGTGTATGTATCAAACTTCAGGCGAAGGAAACAATCAGTACCAATACAAGTAGCCTAGAGGGTGTGAAAACACACAAAAAACAACCAATCACGTTCAATGTGACCTACCAGGAGAGATGACTTATAAACTCATGACGAAATGTAAAATCTCACTTTAAATTGAAGTATGCGCTGAAGATGTTGTCTAGTTGGTCAATGAAAGCTTCTCAAATAAACCATCCAGCTGAGAGAACACAACTATACCAAAATCGAAAATGAATGCTTCGCATCTCAGGGAAGATGACAACATGAAATACATAGTACTTATATCCCATACAGCATGTTTAGTGACTAATATAGCATTTATACTTCTTTTCGAGTACGCAAATGATGTCTATCTGGGTGAAGACACTGATGATACTTCAGGACTGGTCTGCAGCGTGTTGACCATTACACTAATTTGGAAATTCTCATCAGCCTCAACATATTGACTGCTACGGAGTTTCAGCTTCTCTTCAGGTTACTTTGTAGTTACTTTGTAGTTACACTAGAATGTGTAATCGATAAGCTAACTATGAAACGTTTGTTTTCTTTGGTTGTCGTGAAAATTTACCACTAAATAACTTTTCTATATATTGTAAAAAAAGTGTGCGAAATCTAGTGAACCGTTGTTTTTCCAAAACTTTATTGTCATTTAGTCATTTTGTGCTTTTTATACCCATTATCCTGATTTCTCAGTTTATTGAGATGTGAAATTAGAATATCAGTCGAAAAGATCGCCTGGGGTATTTTTCTCTCATGTTACTTATTTAAGAACACAGTAGTATCAGAATAGGTTCGTATTTATGCTTTGAAATCAGTTTCTGTTTACCACGGTCATCGATTTCGGCCCATTTAGCGGAATTATTAGGACAATTTGTTAGAAATATGGGCGAATACAACTCAACTATACATTAGAAAAGTCTCACTTTAAAATCTTCTGTTAAGACAATTTATTCTTAGCGTAGCGTTGCAAAAGTATTCACAAACATGGAGAAGGAAAACAAAGCTGACACTTCATCATTCAAAAAAGTCGTAATTAAAGATTAATCGTCAGTAATACAATGGATTATGTTTTACACTCTTTAACAGTGACTTCACTTTGATTATTTAATTTCTATGTATTGATTTATATTTGCCTTTCTTTTACTTTCAGGTGCTTTGTATGATCGACACAGAACTTTGATTTAATCTTCATTCTTGGTGGTTTATCAGTCTTAATCTCAGGTGTACTGTGTTTCCCATTGGTTATAGTATCCGACTGGGAAAATAGTAGAGCTGATAAGAAGAGAGAAAAAGAAGCCAATTATGATGACAATACTGGTCATAGTTTATATCCTGTTCGATTACTCAGACGTATACGTGATTGGTTCAGCAAGCATCATCGGTGTTCTAAGAAACCAACCATTATATATTAATGTCGAATGCCATCTCCATCCTTTCCTCTTTCTTTCTCTCTCTCTCTCACACACTCTGTCTGTCTGTCTTCTTCTTTCTTTCATGCGTGTATAGCTCGTGTATCAATCGAAGAGGTTATTACCCTGATTCATTATCACTATAAAACACTCCTCAATCAAGACAACTTTTTCTTTTCTATTTTTTAGTTGTGAAAAGATAGAAAACTGAAAAGACAAATAAATAATTTCAAAGATGATAAATAAGTTGGTTGAAAGTATTTCGTTATCGTTCTTACAATCATTTTTCCAATCATCATCATCATCATCATCATCATTACCATCCTCATTATTATTACTATTATTATTTTTTACATTTCTGAAACAAGATTCTCTTCTTACACTTAAGCAACATTAGCTTTACACAATCAGAATTTTATTATGTTTCAAATAGGCAATGTTGATATTTTGTGCATATTCCAGTGTTTCTTAAAAATACTTCGTTACAATATCAAACCCTTTTTTTCATTCTTCACACACACACACACACACACTACTGAATGAAATATATGTGCAGATTTTCAACTGAGTATTCTTCTTTTGTTTTGATAAAGTGATGTGGGAACATCATCACTCACTGGGAAATGCAAGTAAATCCAGATGACGAGTCCCAAATAGGACGAAATTCGCATCCTGGACTCCACTGCTAATCACCATCCATAAATTAAAAATCACTAACATAGGTTAACAAATAAGGAAGTTTTAAAATAAGTCTTTCTGATGAATCGTGTCCCTTTATTGTTTTTTGGTTTGTGTAATAATTAACTGACCGCAAAGTATTTATTTAATTATGGAACAAACTACGGCCAATTGTTATAAACTCACCCGAATAAAATAGACAAAAGTTTGCTAACTGTGATTTGATTCATTTTTCGAATGGCTTTGATGGGTTTCCACTCTGAAATGATAGAGAAGATTTGTAGCTCAGGTGGATGATTAGCAGTTAGTAGTGTTCTTTGAGATGCTTAGCTTATTTGCGGAGTTTTCATCGTCCTTCTGGACAACATCTTCAGCGCAGTATTTAAGATAAATTGAAAAGATTTAAATTTTTTCATGAGTGGTATAATTGCGTCTACCGGTAACCATGTTTACATATGTATTGATCATTTTTTATTGACTTGAATTTTAAACTTTCTGGTCACATGATTACTTTTTATTAGTTGGTATATTCGGTCTATATTAATGTGTTTGTTAATTGCATATTCGTTTGAGTATCAGGCTTCTAGGAATTCTCTGACAGTACCTTTGGTGTTTCCTCTGTCTAAGATTTCGACATTATCCCAATCAAACTGATGTCCATAATTATCTATATGCATTGATATGAAATAATATATATCATGTCTTTTCACGTCTGATTTGTGTTCCTGGATTCTGATTTGAAGGGGACGCCCACTTTGGCCGATGTAATGTCTGTTACAGTTCAAACAGTTTATTTTGTAAATGGTGTTAATTTTATCTTCTTTTTCTCTTGGATCTTTCGGTTTGCACAATATCGAATGAAGTGACTGAGTTGGCTGGTTTGTGTACTATATCTATTTCAAACAGTTTCACTATTCTATCTGTTATTTCAGATATATTTTATTTACATGGTAGAATGAATTTCCTTGTTGTCTTTGATGATGGTTTCTTGTTGGTGTTGTGACTCGATTTTAAACACTTTTTGATGAAATTGTGTGAATATCCATTCTTTTTGAAGACAGCTGGTCAGCAGGTGTGTTTCCTCCATTCTTTTCAACACTGGAGTGCTACAATGTGTTTGAACTCTTTTAAACAATGTCTGCACACAGTTTCTATTGTGAGTAATTGGATTATTGCTACTATAGTTGATTATTTGATCTGTGTGCGTTGTTTTTCTATATACTTGTGTTTCTAAATTCTCCGTGTTGGTTCCCCTGATTAAGACATCTAAGAAGAATGGGATTTTCATGTCTGATTCTTTTGTGAATCTGATGTCTTCGAAATTTTTGTTGATTAACTTATGGGTATATTCCAAATCATTTCTTTTAATTATTACAAATGTATCATCAATGTAACGTACGCATACTTTTGGTTTAATTATAGGTAGAGCTATTAATTCTAATCTGTGCATTATGGCTTCAGCTATTAATCCTGATATGGGTGACCTCATCTGTGTTATCTGTTAACTTTCCACTTTCTTTGGTGTACAGTTAGAAAAGTGTATGTTTCAGTGGAATACACCATCCAGTTAAGTTATTTAGAACTTGGAGAGTCTGTCTGATCTTCCAATTTCAGCGGACTTAGTTCATCGATAGAGAATGTTTACAAAAGTCTTTGTCCATTTGCCTTTAGAGTTTTGTTACAATAGGAGATCGAAACAGGTTATTCTCAAACCTGTGAATAGATACATGTGAAACATATAGGAGTACTGATGAAAACTGATTAAAACCCATCAAAGATATGAGGAAAACATACAGAATTCTTCTGCTTACATAACTTCTGAAATACCAAAATTGACATTTGAACAAAGCTGTGCACGTTTCGGTGCTTTTTATTTTGACGCATTTGTACATACTGCATGGTATAGTCAGATTATTTATTTATTTTATTTTTTATTTTTATTTTTGATTACAGCTTGATTCCACACCGTATTTTTGTACCGTATTAGAGGTACAAACAAGCAACACATAAATTTGTTTCACATAATCAAAGGCATGTAAATTTATGTGGAAAAATTAAAAAACATTTTCCAAAATTCTATGTTCCTTTCTGTCTGATAATAATTTTTTTCTATTTTCCCGCTCATTTCAGCACAAAACATTTTGAGATCATGTGACTTGTTTGCTTTTCTTTCTTGATTCTGTCCAAATGACAAACAAAACAACTTAAACTTCTTCAAGAAAAATAATGATATTTTGATATGACCTTGTCGCATCATACTGTCTGAAAGTGAAAATATTAAAATCATCTGAAATACTGGAAGGCATTCATTCTCTCTAGAATATCGACCTGTTTTCATCAGTCAGTCTTTACTTGTTTTTGTTTATCTTATATCTAGTTTCATTTGGTGGGATGAAGCTACTTAAACTGGACACTAGTAACTAGTGTGACGTATCTAGTTCTTTTTTTGGTGCAGACTGAATTCTATCAGTCAGGTTTTGCAATGTGGCCACCATTCTAGGTAGCTCGCCATCACCGTGCACGTTGATTTGAGAATGTTAGATAGTTAGAGGCAATTGGCAGGAAGCCTTGGACCTAGATTTTGTGCTAGTTGGCACTCATCAGCAAGGCGTATCTTCGACCTAGAAGTAACTCATGTTCCTTCTGAGATTCAAATCAATGTACACCGTGATGGCGAGCTATCTAGAATGGTGACCACATTGCGAACCTAACTGATAGAATTAGGTCTGCACCAAAAATAAAGCTAGACACATCATACTAGTTACTAGTGTCAAATCAAAGTATCCGCTACAGTCTTACGGGAGGTCAGTCGCGAGTCCAAATAGCTCAGTGGTAACGTCTCTAACTGCAGGCGGCACTGGGTGACGTGGGTTCGAATCTCAGAGGGACGAAGACGAGTTCCTTAAAGGTTGCAGATACGCCTTGCTGACTGTCAAGTGCCAGCTAGCACGAAAGTCAGGTCCAAGGCTTCCTGTGGCCGATTGCTTCCAGCTATCTAATATTATCAAATGAAGCTACTTAGTATGCAAGCACAAAATAAAAGAAGAAAAATGGCACCAGATTTTTCTACATGTGTTCCTTTACTGATGTTGATGTTTCACTTCACAATGAAGACGCTATATAAAAGAATAAAGTAAAAAGAACAATACTTAAAGCCTCTTTTTCATCCTTCTAGTTTCCAAGTGGAACATATGGCTTCAAACTTGAAGTAGGGCCAGGGTTTCTAGCCGTGTGCAAACCTTTTCTCTTTATCAGGCTTACTACTTAGGAGATGAAGTTTAGGAACGAGTTGTCTGGGATAAGAAACCGGCCCACGTACGTGGTTGATAACCATTCTACCATAGAACCAGCGTCTTTAATTAACATCAGTTTAAAAGTAATTGCAAGGGAAATAAAAATGGGATTAATTTAGCTGACAGATATCATCTAGGTCTTTTATTACGCAACCATGCAAATTAAGATTCCTTATCCACATTTAAGTGGTATAATGAAGGTATAAAATAAAAGCATATTAGGGATATAATCACCAGATAAGTTTGTTTATGATGGGTATAATATAGTGATAGTGAAACAAAAGTGTCTGCATAAGCACAGTATAATTAGTAATTCTCCATTGTACCACTGACTGATTAAGACTGCGTATTAATCGGGTGTTGTAATCCACTTTGTGTTTTAGATAAAATACATGGATTCACGCATCAACAAGTTCCTATTAACTGTTTTTACGCTAATAAATGATTAAATTTGGCTCATTTCCATCGTTATTTGTCATTATTAGGACATAAACTTAGTTCATTATGGGCACCGAGAGATAGGCACAGAAAATCTCATTGTACAAGGACCTGGGATACTGTTCGGAAGCCTAGACCAAAGCAGGTGGTTGTCTTAAGGGGCTACAACTGGATCATTTGACTTGAAGTTTCATCCATAATGAAGTGAAGCAGCTTCAGGAGCTGCAATCCTATACTTACGAGTGACTCGAACATGTTCATAAACCATTCTACCTTTTCGGATTGTTTGAGCCGCTGTATAACATAGATTTCGAACCAAAGATTTATAACCCATTAGATAGACCAGCATACCCACCATTCCAGTTGTAAGCCCCAGGCGTTTGCATTCGCTCTTTCACTTTTGTGAGGAACACCCGCGCCGCGTGAAGGCAGTGAATACGACTTGACTCAAGCAGAGTATGAACGTATAGCCGAATGAGAGCATTTTGAGAGAAAAACCGAAGTCTGCTAACCATTGGCCGTAACTTGTCGTTTACTGGGCTGATTTTTCGTAACCTGATTTTATATCCGATTCTTGGACACGATATTTATTTCACTCCATTCGGGTTAACAAATAAAAATAGCTAATCTTATATGTAGTTGGAATTCAGCAAATATTAATTAAAATCGACACCTTCTAGTCTCGCAGTTTATGTTTTCAAGACAATAGAGACATCGTGTTTAATTTATTCAGTATACTTGTTTTTGAGAACTAGATAATGTTTCCGCGTATAAATTGTGGACAATAAATTGTCCCCCATACAACATGTCCTAAAATTCATTCATATACACACTTTTTTTGTATACTGAGCAGTAGTCTACGACACTTTGAACGCTACGGGTGGGTAAGCTGTATTTCTTGTTTCCTCTTAAGTTTCCAATTGCAACACAAGCAATCCAATAAATGAGGCGTGTTTTTATATAATTTCTCTGTGTCTCATCAATTAAAAAAGTGTCTGACTGCCTGCTTCTGTTCACTTTTGACGCCATATTCAAATTTTCCATCAAACAATCCACATGTGGTTTTGTTGACAAAAGTTTACAATCTGTTGGAAATGCTTTTTTTTCGTGATGCTCCAAGTTTCAGCAAGTGAGTTACATAGTCCCGAATAAAGATCTTTAGCTCGAAATGCTACAAGGTTATGCCATTATCTGACATTTTTATTCAACACCCATTCAAACTTATTTCTTGTTATGAAACGTAAACATACCAATAAAATCTCAACATTTCTAAGATTATAGTCATACTTCTGAAGAAATCAATGCTAAGCGATGTAGTCATATAGTTAAATGCTCAATATATATGTGGTCATTCTTTTTCTGATTTTCTACATACTCTGGGACTATTTAAGTAGCCCTATAATGATGATATCTGGCTTGGCGCTCAAATTATTCCAGGAAATTAGTAGTATCTATGGTCTGAAAATTAATAAACATACTCATTCATTATTTGAAGAGGAATTTCCGTTATAGAGAAGCACCTACTTACAAGTAGCGTATATTTTGGCACTTAATTTTTAAGTGCAAATAAATGACATTCAATTGGGAATGTATTTCTACCACAACATAAATTGGAAAGAAAGTAGTTTGGAAGGTTGTTTGTGGCTCTCTTTTGTTCATATCGACGAAGTCTTTCAACGGATGTTATCATTAAATTTACAATACAGGTCAAACTGTGTACAGGTGAAGGTCACAGATAATGTGTAAGGAGACGCAAAAAGTGTGGGTAAGAAAGATAAAGAGAGGAAAAACAAGGCAAAGAAGGGGTTTGAAAATATTATGAAGTAAATTGGTCCTTGGTTCTAAATTGGATTACCAGGGCAGGTTTAAGGTGCCTTTAAGTCGATACATAAAACAAGGTTGGGTCACATACTTAAATTCATTGAAGCCTTAGCCATAAAAAGACTTAAACCTGTCTTATGCGTCCAAAAGTTATTTGTTATCACCTTGAACCTGCCTTGGTAATCTAATTTAGAACCAAGGACCAGTTTACTTCATAATATTTTCAGACCCCTTCTTTGCCTTGTTTTTCCTCTCTTTATCTTTCTTACCCACACTTTTTGCGTCTCCCTACCCATTAAATTTGCGAATGAACTCTTCTTTTTAAATATTTCGAAATCAGTTGAATCACTGTATGTTTTAGCTGAATATACTCACTGGGAAGTCGTAGCACCCTTAACTCCGTTGGCGTAAGGGAATACATACAACATATGGCAGTCCTATAGCTGTCCCATAATGCATAAGTATCTTATTAGTGGATAAAAGTTTGCCATGGCGCTCCACTGAGATTCGAGCTAGTTGCACTGATATCATTTGCTTGTCAGGAAAAGATTCATTTTTAAGGTAGTATGATGACGTAATAATGCACCAAGAGTTAGTTTAAGTGATTTATTATTTATTATCAATTGACGAGGCTGTGAAGTTACATCGACTGAGATGGTTAGGACATGTGTTACGTATACCTAGTCATCAACTTCCTCGACTGACGGGCAATGTTAGCTGACATAGGGTCAGGCTGGAAAACAGCTAGCGAGGGTTAAACCAAAACATGGCACCAGTTAGTGAAATTTACAACAGTTAGTTCAAGCCACGTAGGAAGGTGTAGAGTTCCTGACTGGTTGGGGTCCTCGGGACGGTGAAAACCAATGGTTTGAGAAAATTAGTGATATGGCTCAAAATCATTGTCATTGGCGCAGATGCATCCATTCCTTGTGACTTACGATTTCCAATGAAATCATATTTTTCTTCGTTATTACTATTCCTTTGTCTCACACCTCTGTTTGTTGTCTCTATTCTGCATTTGTTCTACTTTGGTCTCTTGCTTTGTGTTCTACAAGGAGTGGATTGTGGTGACTTGAATTGGTGCACATCAGTGCAAAGTTCTATTTCGAAAACGGATAGACAGAATTTATTATTTCAATAAAATCATTCATACAAAAAGTCTATCGGAATTAATACGGCATACAATTTAACTTTAAACAGACATTTGATGGAAGAGCACTTTTAGGAAATAATAATAATAATTATGCTAATTTTTTCAGTTCGGAATCCTTTCTGGCTTATATCCTTGTAGTAAGCATATAACGATTCTTTCATAGTAGTTAAGCTAACCATTATTCATAAAGCTTCGTAGGCAACCGCTGTGGTAGAAGGAAAAGGCAGTTGGTTATCAGTTATTTCTTTACTTGGCTTTATTCAACTGAGGATAGATTATTTAAGTAATATCAAGCTGGTGCTTTGTATTTACATCATTAGCGTAAATACTGATAATGAAGTCAGCTGCGAATTTAACATCATAATTCTGATGAGAGTTGCCCTAAAAGAGTGAAAGAGCCGTCAGATGTTCGATCTGGTAGGCCAGCAAATGTTATTGACTGATGCGGCCCAACATCCAACTACTCATATCAATCCATTAGTAGTATATACCAAGCATCTTTGTTTTGAAAATATAGGGGAAATGTTTATCCTCATATGTCAGTATTTTAATACTAAGACAATTTCATAATTACCAGCTACTGTAGTATATGCTATGGCCAACAAAGGTAGTTTTTATCGCATGATAAAAACTATACCTCCACTTACTTTCTGTAAAAGTATGAAAGAATTTCGAAATCTTATCTGTTCAGTATGACCCAGACTGACACATATGCTTACTGAATGCCAATATATCACAGAGAAAGATGCTAAATGACATTTCTTTCTTTCGTCAGACATACTTTGTACAGATATAAAGTTACCTGACTTCATTAACTAACACTTCCAACATAGGCGCTGGTATCAGTGTCAGCCACTCAAATTCACCATAGTTTTCAGACAGAACTTAAGAATGACTGAGCATTTGATAAGGCGGGTAGTAACTTGTTTGGTATATTTTTTGAGGAATTATTGTCCCTCTATCCACCAACCGATTCATTTTAGTTTCCATTGTTTTGTTCAAAGATATTTCTCATTAAAGATCACAATCTTAGTAGATGCTGGTGACTGTTTTACTCATGACATTTGTGTTGAAAAAGTCTGAATGTTACAACAGGATACATCAGTCAGTGGTCTAGAGTAGAGACTACTATGATAAATTCTTTATTTGCTAACTGATTGTAGAGAGATATCACAAAATCCAGAGATTTCTTATTGTTTACTCACGTCTTATAGCAGAAATACAATCAATAACTATTGTAGAACTAAGCTCAAGATTCTAGCACTGATGGCTATAGTCAAAATTATGATGTTTACGACAGTTAGTTTGGATTTAGAAGTCATTTGAATGGTAATAGTCGAATTACCAACAGAAATCTGAGGATTGATTTTCTTGTTCAACGGGATTTATAGGTATTTTTACAGTTCTGTAAACTGGATGTCTACTTCCAAGTTCACTGTGAAAACGATTACTCCTCGATAACATTAACTGACTTGAGGAACTTAACAATATTAAAAGGTTGCTAAGTGGAAATGGTTATCCGAAA
The DNA here is from genome assembly GCA_944472135.2 of Trichobilharzia regenti. NCBI lineage: Eukaryota > Metazoa > Platyhelminthes > Trematoda > Strigeidida > Schistosomatidae > Trichobilharzia > Trichobilharzia regenti. The sequence goes on along the minus strand of OX235262.1, from coordinate 128,750,594 downwards.
AAGTTTATTGATAAGAATATGATTCTAAAATCAAAGCAGCCCAATTTACCAACAGTTACAATAAAGGCCTTATTCTTACAAATGCGGTTCCTTGGGGACAACATCAGTGAGATACTAACACAGCGCCTTAGAAGTGAAATAAAAAGAGCATTCCCTGCTGCCGAACTACTCTGTGTCTTCAAAACCACTCCTCTTTTGCATTCAGGAGTAAAAGACAAACTGCCTAATTTCGCCTCTTTCATATGCATCTATCATTTTAACCGCTCCTGTGGAGTCAGTTACATAGGCCGTACAATTAGGTGTGTTCATCATCGGATTCCTGAACATCATCCTGCATGGTTAAGTAAAAGACAAACAAAATCTATTCGTAGAGCTATTCTATCTCATCTTGTGGATACAGAACACAAGATTGATGTTAACCAGGCTTTCAAAGTCATTTACTACATATCAGCAAATCTTAACTTCGCCTTAAGAGTTCGTTTACTAAATATTGCTGAGGCCGATGGGATCCAAATTAAGAAGTCTAATTTATGCATCCAAAAGAAGCTTGTCCAGACATTGTCATTACCTTGGCCGTCTAGGTCCGAATGATCGTCAATTTTTGTAGAAATTTCCCTAATTTAGTTAATATTCTATTTGCTATTATAGTATACTTGCTATACTACCAAGTACAAAAACTCCACAATACCATATCTGGTACAGCTGTTATGTGATGAGAAATCCGTTAGGTATGACACGATCAACTTACTGCGGCACTCTAACAAATAGTCCCATTAGTTTTTGTTTTCCTTTCTCGTTACTATTACACTGTTGTTCACATCTTCTATTACACACTAATTTTATATTTAATATCCTGTGGTGCATTGTTTAAAATGTAAACGCAACGCTGTTTCTTTTTATTTGTATTCTTTTTTTGGGTGTTACTTTTTGATTTTAAAATCCTATAAAATTTATAAGATAATTAGATACAATATATTGTAATGCACGTTGAAAATTTCATACCTGTACCACAAATACTGTTTGGAATAAAGCTATTATTATTATTTTATTATTATTATAATTTAAGCATCTTTAGTGAACTGTAATTCCATTGATCCTACTTAACAAATCGTTATTATTTAAAAAAACACTAATATTGTTATTGACTACTAATCTAGAATATTCTATGTATATAAACATATGTATAATTGTAGAGCCAGAAGAGTAAATTATCGAAAAGGATATTCTTTGCTCAATTACTTTGTGTTTTATAGGTGTCTGAATGGTAAGTTGCTTACCTGAAGGTCCTTGGCTCAGTCCATCGTGCGATCACGAGTGCGCACTTCCCAAAGTCCCAACACGCACAAAATAGGTATCCAGTAATCACTGGCTCCCATTGGCACTCTAAATGAAGTCAGTTCGTAATCGAACTATAAGTGAACTATCACAATCGTCGGTTAGTTAATTCCGTGATCACAACAGATACATAGTTGTGACAGGTGAATCGTTCTCAAACACACCAGAGATTTGCATGCGGTCTCTCTGCATGCATCAAAGGGAAAGACATATAAGTGGTCTGATAGTAGATTGTTATGCATTTATGAAACACGTCTTAAGAAATGTTGTAATTTTTCTTTGAAATACACATCTATCGAATGTACACATTAAAACGAAAACAAAATTAATCTGCTGGTATTTAGCCTTTGTACACAGATCAAAAATCCAAATCAGTCTAATTACTTAAAACCATGTTTGTTTGTACTTTACAATTCATAGAGTATTCTTCATAAATTCTAAAAGTATTTTCTTTTAACTTCTATGAAGAAGACAAAGTTAATTCTATGGACTATGCCTTTAGACAGAATAATATAACCTTAATTTCATTAATATTTTGCTACAAACAGTAGCGTAGACTTTTAATTCTTCTAATAACTAAACACTAAGATGATATTTGAAAATAAATCTAATTTGCGTAAACCATGGGCACTGTGGTAGTAAGTAATTCCATATTAGTTTGTTTATTAGATAAATCACACAGTGAAACAGTATTATTACTGGATGACGTTTCGAACAAAATTTATTGTTCATAATCATATCAATTGTAATCACATGACTTCGAAACTTGAACTTTAAAGTTTTCTTTGTCTTCTCCTATTTGTCGTAGGGGTAGTAGAATTTTCCATATCTGGATGGATAGGTGCTGAATCGTTCCTATTACATTTATTTGCAGTTAATTCGATAAACAAAGCTTCTGTTATCAATCTCTCCCTATACCCTGTGACATTAGATTTTAAAACTGTCATGCTATCCCATCCTATTGTATGGTTGTGTGTCACTGCATGTAGTAAGTGCTATAGCTGAACTATTTTCTAGATTTCTTATCTTATTTGGGTCAATAATCTAGATTTAGCTGGGTTTATATGTTCAGCTAGTCTGATTGCCCCTGTTCTACTAGTTTGACCTATGTATTTGACCTGACAATCATTCAAGCAGGGTACTAGGTAAACTAAATTGTTTTATTTTAAAGGCTCCATAGGATCCTTTAACCGACAAAGCTTGTTTCTAATTGAGTTTGTGGGTTTGAACGCCACTTTTATCCCTGCCTTGTTAAGAATTCTGCGTGAGGTTTCTGAGGATCCTTTCTTGTATGGGATTACTACTGATGATTTAGATTCATTATTGTCGGTTTCGTCATTAATATTATTACTATCACTATTAATAATATTATCATTATTATTGGCCAACGAATATGCCGAAGGAAATGGAGAGGGGACCACTGAGTAACATTGTTCGTCAGGTCCCGAGTGCGACCTGTATGGGAAACGACGAGTTAGGAAATGATCATGTGTGGAGGAGATTAAAGCTTGTTGATAACTGTAGAGTTAGCTATAAAGGTCTTCAAGGAACAGGACGAAATGAGGATGTACTATTGAACTTCCACTTGGAACCCAAGGGTTAATAATGACAACAACACCAAAGCTGTGTGATGAAGCACATCCTTTAACTTAATAGTATAATCATTTTTGTATGACTAGTTATACTGTTCTACGCATAATCCCTCACAATAGAATAAATTAATGATTTTAAAAGAAATTTATTGTTTTGTTTGATCAAAGTTTATTTACTTGCACTTTACTGACATTTTTCGTGTGATTTTTTGAACTAAGGTCTTGTTTTATAATTCTGTTGTTTCTTTGTCACGTACACTACAGATGATTCAGTGTTCTGTTATGAACTCATTTTTACATCAGCTGAATTACTCAATAAAACTGTATGAAATTCAACAAAATGTTTGTTACATAAAGTTCTTTTTTTCTCATTTTAATTTCAAGTGGTTGGATAAGATGGCATAATCACTCAACAAAAGATACATGAGAATAAATATTATTGACCTATGAATACTTCCTCATTTGAGGAATGTCCAGAATACCAATTCAAAGAATTCGCCAAAGTTGTTTCTCTATAAAGCATCAAGGTACTCGTGAGAGAACTTATCAAAAGTAGACAAGGTAGCTTTGAAAAACCTGGCAAAAACTGGCAATTATCAAATCAGCAAGGGTACTCTAACAGTAATTACAGACAAATCAGATTATATTAAGAAGATCAAACACATTGGAGGAGTTTGACAGACGTGTGGACACAGTTATGAATAGGATAGAAGTGTCAACAGCTGATTTACTACAATTAATGTAGTCGTTTTCGGCTGAGTTAGAGTTGTTTAGTTTAATGCTTAAAACTAATAATCTTGTTGATAGGTAGGATACCTTAATAGATCGGTAGTTGACTTTAGAAGTATTTCAGCATACGAAGTACCTGAATATTTGTCATCAGTGTTATGGTCCACTAGGAATCGCTTAAACACTAGAACAACCAACACACATCAAAAACAGTACAGACTAGAAGATATTCAAACGAGACGATGAAACAGTGATTCTTTCTTTCCTGAAATTTTATTCATTAATATTCTGATCGGCTCTGAAAGCAGTCATGAATTACTTAGGCGTTTAACATAAACTCAAATGTAGAACCAGCACATGGGTTGCAGAAATGATGTTAGGTAATCGATTATGCCTTTCATAGTCTGTAAATTTGAATATAAAAGTGTATAAATGGTCAAGTGATTTGTCTTTTTGGGATCACGGATAGTTGGGAAAGTAAAGCTCCCAGGGTATGGCGGGAATCTGAACAGTCTCTAATTTCCACACACACCTATCACTACCATGTAATAGTATTGCAATCATAGTGATAATTAGACCCACCAATTAACTCAAAGACAAACTCTGCAGGGTTTAGGATCTCATTGGTAAATAATAGGCAAAACAACACAATTCAAAGATATAATTTAATCAGTGTTAGATCGAACACATAGGTCAGACTAGTAGACCAGATTCATTTAGAACAACAGAACCCTAGGCTACATAACACAGAGAAGAAACTCCACAATGGCTTTTCATACATTTACATATAATCACACAGTAGGAAAGTATTAAAATGTGAAGAGATATGTTAAGCCAAGTTTACTGACTAATCCTAAGCCAGGAAAAGAGGGACTGCCAACAGAGGAGCTAGAAATCCAACCCCATAGGAAAACAACCCAATGGTTACTGAAATTTCAGGGCATAAAAATCGTCTGATTCTCCGCTGGAATTTAGAAGATTATTCGACTGAAGGGTGGATGGCGCTAGTTGATGAAAGCCTTTGGAAACCTGGTGGCTAATGTGTCATCACTATATGAAATGAATATCATCACAGAGATCTGGAATGTCATCACCATATTTCAAGCTAATTCAGCTCCTAAGACTGTAGAAGAAATCATAGACATAGTAAACAAGTGGTAGAAATCTGTGAGAGCATATGGAATGGCAATGGACTCTCCAAACTGACAGTCAATAATCTAATCCTGTAACCTATACGACGACCACGATCACACTGGTGGTGTCACCACCATGATTGCACTAGCAGTATCGAAGGCTCTCAATTAGTAAGCGAGAATCAATCTCTAAAGTCATAACGGCAAGACTCAACTGAGAAGGTAGGAAAGCTACAAGTGTACAATGCTACCCACCTACAAGTCCCAGTGGTAGGACGGTCAACTGTCTGACCCCGCAACCTGGAGGCTCTGGATTCAGTCGCAGGTGGGTTCATAACTACATAATGCTGAAAAGTCCTGTGATGAAAAAAATTTCTTGATGCGTCGGTTATTCAACGGTGGAACGCTCATCAACCAAGCAGGAAGTTATTGTTTGACTGCCAGTTGATACACTCCCAAACGACCTCTGTAGGCAATAACGTACAAGAACTAGGCCAGATGGTAACACCAGAATTCTAATGAGTGATATGGGCGCCAAAATGAGAGCAGATACCACAAGAAGAAAACTCATCCTGGGTCGGAAGGCATCCAGTTAAATGGATGAAAATTACATGCAGACTTCTAAACATTTAATGATTTCGTAACTGAAGTCATTGTGTACAAATACAAAGATATATATAAGGCGATATGGGTTTTACTAGAGGAGAAAACCAGAGATTAGACAGACTACTTCTTAGTCTCAAGAGGGTGGAAAGTCAGTTTACTGGACGCAAAATAAAGAAGCGGATCAGGTGTAGCCTCTCATCATTATCTATGACTATTAGGTTAAAGTTAGAAGCCTTGAAAGAGGCTAAAGATAAAACATAATTCAAGTTCAACAATCAGAAACTGAAGAACAGAGCTACAAATAACACTGTCACTACAAACATCTGGAAAAGTCGGGAACATCAAGCAAAATCACTCTGGAAATTTGTGATAAAAACATTGGAACTCTCTGGAAGTTACTCGGAACAAAAGCCTTATAGACTTCTTAGGGAGTAAGAAGACGCAAGACAACAAATGGATAACTACAGATGTATGTAAGCTGATAAAAGGAATGAGGATGGTGGAGCAGAGGAGTAAACGCTATAAAAGTGGACAGCGAAAAGAAGAAACTGACAGTAGCTTGCAGTGCACTAACCAAAGGAGTCAAGAATAGTACTAGAAAAGAGTGACAGTGGTAGGAGAACCGGATGCAATTAAGAGCAACTTCGAAACACTTTATCTACAAAGAAAATGCTGAACAGAGGAGATGTTGAGCTGATTACTTTAAAGGACTTTTGAATCAACCACCGCATGCAGCGTCTCCAGAAATATTCACCAGAACACATAATAATACCAGTGAACAACAACCCTCAAAAAATCAGATGTCTTGAAAGCCAGGGAATTACTATAAGCCAGGAAAGCACCGTGATTAGAAGGAATCTAACACGGAACCACTGAAAACGCACAAAGTGATCTCATCAGATATGCACAGAAGTTGTGGAAGGAATGAAATGTACCTACCGTTTGAAAGAACGGCTACCTAGTTAGACTCTCAAAGAAGCGTTACTTGATTCTATGAGGGAGTTCTCGTGGAATCATGCTTCTCTTCAGGCCGACCAAAAGATTAAGCCACATCTTGGGCAGCCTGCAAGATACTGGATTCGGGATAAACAAATCTTGCACCAATCAAATTGGAGTGTTACGCATTATCATCAAACAGAGCATAGTATGGAAGACAAATATTTACCTCAACTTCCTCGAGTTTGAAAAGCCGTTTGGTAGCAGTAACCGTGAAGCGACTTGGAAACTACTTTAGTGCTCTGGAGTGCAGTTCCGCAGCTAGATTATGAAGCCATATGTCAAGATATTCATAGCGAAATGATCAGTGAAGCATCTGAAGTGAAGATAGGAGTAATACAAGGCTGTCTTCTATCACTGATGATAATCCTGATGGTGGTGAACTGGATAATGAAGGATGCCGTAAAAGCCGAGAGACGAGTATATTTCGAATTAATGAAAACGCCTTAGCAAGTCTTTATTTCACACTTGTGATAAAGAAACCGATGTGAAGAGGAAAAGAAAGCTTGTAGGCAGAAGTGCAGTACGCTGAGGTGTTGTGATGTTCGTCTGAAATCCTGTGTCCCACTTGAAACTCAAAGAATCAATAATAATGTAATGTTAAACCGTGTCATACCAAGTGAAAATATTAGGTTAGGAGAAACTGATGTATCACCTATTGAAATGTGCTTGAAGTTGTCAAACGCCTTTTAGAAAAAGAAATATTTAACTCGAATCATTATCTGTTTTCTAATTGCGAATGTGTGCATGTGAATTAATACTTCTGTAGAAAGTTACCTTCACGAGTTGGATAGTAATTCATAATACTCAAGTTCTGACATCTTTGAACTTCTTCAAAGATAAAAATATTAGTACAAGCCAGAAATTTAAATAATGGACAAAATAAGGAAAGTGGCTGTACGATTTTATTCTGAACAGGTGAATTTTTATGGCTTCAGCTTTATGTAAAAGACGAACTTGTAAAACAAAATTCAGATTAGTAGGAATACTATCAATAACTTTAAATGCTGCATTAACATCAAGTTTATGCTCATTATCACCTGCAAGATGTGCTAAAACAATGCTACGAATAGATCTTGTTTGTCCCTAGTTTAACCATACAGGATGATGTTCAGAAATACGATGATTTCAATTTTCAGTAAATGAATTCGTGTACTGTAATTGTAGAAGAGATGTAAACTTATTTTGTTTATTAACAGAAGTAAAGTATGTACCAGAAAGGCGTCAACCTTTTATAAAATAATGGATCTGCTATACTAACTTTGAGAAATTCCAAATAAAAACAATGCTCATACATAAAAGCGTGCAATTCAGTAAACTAGAGAAATGATATAACTTATATAATTTTAAATCTGCAAAGATAACAGATGGATATTGATTTCAATCTGAAAACACGCATAAGAGAAACCGATTGAACTAGGTAGGACTTCAGATTCATTTTAAATTCAGTCAGCAAGCCAGGAAAAATGTCTTTCTTACCAGCTGAAATCATCTTTTATATTTAAATTCAAACCTCCTTTACCTACCTGGGAAGCATCGTTTCAACCACAGACGGAACTAAAGAGAATATCAAAGCCAGAATCGGAGAAGCAAGAAAAGCCTTCATTACTCTCAAGTCTGTGTGGAGGTCAACAGCACTTAACATCAAAAATAAGATCCGGATTTTCAACTTTAATGTGAAGTCAGTGCTACTTACTATACGGATCATAGACTTCGCGCGTCATGAAGGGCACTTCAAACAAACTACAGACTTCATCAACAGATGTCTTTACTTAATCTCAAGATCAAATGGTCGACCAGAAAAGATCAGCAACAGGGATCCCTGGGAGTGAACCAACCAGGAACAGATTGTGCAACAAATAAGCAGGAAGAAATGGAGGTGGATTGGCCATACTCTGAGAAAACAAACCACCAAGTGACATCACACGACAGGCTCTCTAGGGAACCTGAACAGGAAGCGGCGAGTTGGTCGTCAGTGCAAGGGTGACATGGAGGAAGTCATGTGAAGGGGAGATGAAACCATGTGGGCAGACCTGGAGCCAGGTGCAAACTTTAGCAGAGAACCGAACGCAACGGAGACGTGCAGCTGAAGCCCTATGTCCCTCTAGGAATGAAAGGAAGTAATAATAATAATAATTCAAATTAATGAACCAAATAGCGGTTACTGAGGTGGATTGTCTTAAAGGTGATTTTCTTTCATTTTCTTAGTGTAAATGTGTACATAATGTAATTGCCCTACTATACAGTAGTATTTTTAGACATTGTTATAAGCACAATACTCTATGAACTGTTGGTCAATAAATCAAATGTACTTTTGATAGCTTATACATTTAATAAACTGTATCGTTAAAGAAGTAAAAATCATTACACATTATAGTTTTTATTTGCTACTTGTTTATAAAATCACATATCTAAATGATTGTTTCTTTTTTAACAAAAATGTTTATTATTTCCAAGTTATTTTTGTTTGCTACCACATGAGCATCCACACTTGCATGTAGAACATTTGCATGGTTTAGTGGGACAATCACAACCTTTATTCGACTTGCAACCGTTGCAACATATACAGTCTTTACCGCCACAGCCTGAAATATGAATAAATTAATTCTAGTTACATCGTATTTGATAAAAGCGGGAAAAAGCAAATTAACACTAGACATATGACTAACTAACTTGGCATTGCTTGTCTCTTTATTACAATGTATAGAATTCGTACTCGAAGAAGTTTCTCGTCTTTATATATATATATATATATATATATGCACTATTTGTTCCTTTTGAATAAAGTTTATTCAACAGTGCATCCGCATACAAACTAGATTTCTAATGAAATCTAATTTTTTTAGTGCACTGACAATAATCACATGTGAAAATATAATTTGAACATTTCTCAGTACATATTTTGTAAAATTATAATCAAAGCGCATTAGATGATATGTTATAATCTTTATATGCTTTCTAAATTCTTCAACTACACAATTGATTAGTAGTTGCAACTTAATGAAGTTTAATTTTATCTTGTGTTCAATTTGTGTTTATAAGTTTGAACTTTCAGAGATTCAATAGTTCATTGATGCACATGCTACGATGCTGCACATTGTATGCATTAATGATCCATTAATTGTCATGATTTCTGGTTTAATTTACACGACAGAGTAATATTTGAGTCAAAATTAACTACTTTTGAACAATTCAGTGACTTCAATATACTAAAAATGAAACATAACTTTGAAATAATATTCAAGGTGTTTTTGGCTAGATGAATCACATCTAAGTTTTCTTTATGATTACTCCTCCGTCCTACTGTAGTATGCCGTTTTTTGTTTACTGTTTTCGGTACTATCAAAACATGCATTTGGCTCGGTGTAGTAGCTGTGAAGCTTTGCAACCATATCCGTTCAAACGACTGCTTACAAACGTGGATGATTTTGTCATATCCACCATTCTATTAACTTAACCGGGTATAGATGGCATCTTCATTTTGAACAAATACAAACACTCAAACTAGAGCTTTTGCACGGTTTTGTCAGGTTTTGGGTCAGAAGTAGTGGCTAATAGCAATAGACAAGGAGATGTTAAAGATAAAATTCTGGGGTCATGTTTAGAGAAATGACAGCAAAATACATTCGCCAAAAGTGATTTCGTTGGACGATCCTAAATGACAATCTGCAGTTGTTTTATAACTGATACTATAGGCATCTCTTTGGAAGACTTCAACTCTTTGGGTTCCACAGAAGGCATGAATACATAGTTACAACAAAGTAATTGACGGAAGTCTATTGCAATGGATGACAGATGGGGTTCACATCGATTCAGTATGAGAATACACACCCCTGTCCTGACAATTAGGAATGATAAAAAGAAAGCCTTCTACTGGTTTGGTTAATCGCGGTGTTTGTCACTTCTTAGTCGACTGAGTACAACTACTGTTGAGGATATGAAAGCGAATTGCACTATTCGCAAAACAACATAGAGAACACCATCTCGTTCAGCTTATCGATGTATTTTTCACCCAGAATTAACATATAAAACACACTTACATTAGGGATTTAGTTTTCTGTAACTTCCTGGAATTTTATTTGGTTTCTTTCCTTCATTTTTATACCTTTCATATGGATAAGCTCTTTCTACCTTTTCCCTTTGCCACTGCTATACAAGTTCCTACTTTATTCATATGAACTTGTCAAAGACTCTCCACTCTATACTACCTACAAATTATTAACATTAAACACATATCACACCGGTCACACCGGAAAGACAGTTTGTTTACTGAATTCTCTTATTTTTCATATCTTCATAGCTAGGAAGTTGGTTTTGTAGTACAGCTGACGAGGCCTCTAAAGACTGTAGGAAAATGGGTTTCGCAGATATTTATTAGCACTAAGTTGTCATCCCGCACTTTTTGATTGTTTCCAGAATCAGTACATCACATTCGTTCATTTTGAATCTCGCTTAAGTGAAAACTGTAGCTGACTTGGGGGAGGGGGGAATAGGGAAATATTAAGCTATTGGATGTATGAAGATATGACATACTTCAGTAGCTTCAGACAGTGGACCAAAGTAAAACAGCAGCTGTAACGAGATATCAGAGAATCTTTACGTAACAGGATGGAAAGGCTAGTTTCTGACATTTATTAGTGCCTATGGTGTATCACTAATGACGTGAGATTAATGAACTACTACCCAAATGCTAAATGATATTGTGCTCATCACACAACATTTCGAACTAATGTAATAATCCAAAAGATTGACATAACCTCGAAATCGTTTATTTCAAGTCACTATCTATTATTCGCTCATCACTAAATCTACCTACATTGGATCTAGACAATCAGAAGTAAAACATTTTGAATTATAAAGTAGGATGTTGTGTGCCTCGTGTATTCCAATGTCTTTCACATACAAGTATATTTATGATTTGAGGAAGTATGACTATTAGATTTACCTCAGGAAACCAAAAAGAAACCAGCATAAATGAATACTGTCCTGAAAATCAGCATTATAAACTGATTTCGTTCTTACTCACTGATATAGATTAAGGTGCGTTTGATGGAAGCTACTGGAAAAATCATGTATATGATTTATCCAGAAATAAATGCAGTTATTCAGATGCTCCATTCTCCAAAGCAATACTCAGTTAGCTTTTGATATATTCAATAATATTCCCCAGAACTGCGAAATTTCACACCGTAATAATGATTCACATCTCCCATCTAATAAATTAAGAGAAAAAAGCTATGGAACACTCCATGTTCTCATGATTTTCTACAAAACAATTAAATATATGCTGAGAAAGCATATCAACTGTCAATTCTTGGGAAAAATTCACTATTCATCTTCATCTCTCTGTTTTTATCATTCAAATAAACAAGCAAATCCTCCATCTCTCTCAGCCAATTACAAGTGACATGTGAAATATTTCTTAATTCTCATTGGTTCACAAATCTATGCTTAATTCACATATCAAGCATTGAAATAAAAATGTATATAAGAAGACAATTTTCGACCTTATGCATTCAACTAATTTCTACAGAATTCGATAAATTATGCCGGGTGAGTTGTTCGTTTTCTTTCATTCTTCCAAAATTAGTTCTATTCCTCCATCATTCGTGAATAAAAAAACTAACTTTTCCATGAACTATATTTAATTCAAAACTGCTTTTCATTTTTAGGCTGCGGCGGTTCAGACTGCAAATGCTGTGCTGGTTGCAAATCAGGGAAAGGTTGTAATTGTCCAGCTGGCTCTTGTAAGTGTTCTGGCTGCACTTGTGGATGTTCATGTTGCAGTTGCAAATGAATGAATAAATGAATGAAGAGAAGCTGATTTCAAGATAAATTTTCATCTCATTTTATGTATACTGATCATTTTCCATAAAATTCATTTGAATCATACTCTGGTATTTTGATTTTCTGAATTGTATCGATGACGCTGAAGCTGAGAGATAAGAGATTACTGATGAGAGGTTACTTCGCTATTCACTGAGTTGATATGTAGTGCGCTTCTCATTTAACTTCTCTTCTTTAAATCAACCGTTTCAACAATCTACGCGTTATTTAGTGATAAATAATAGATCGTCACACTGATAACGTTTTTAAACCTATCTTGCTCGATTAAGTAATCTTTGTGACACTAGGATTTCGTCATAATCATAAGTAGATACAGTGCATTGAGTATGATATTTAACTGGCTAATAGCCTGGAAGAGATCAGAGAAAATGTGTAAGCACAATAAATCCCTGCTAATCTTCATTGCGTCTTAGTGACACAGATGAGTGGAATTTTGAAGGGAGTGAAAAAGTAGTGATTTTGTTTTTAATGACATAGTAGCACATATCGAATAGGTTTATTTCTAATCCAGTAGTTAAGATTCAATGAAGTAACCACTCTGTGTAACAATCTATTACTAATTTTCACCTAAGTGTATTTCCTGTGCGTTAACTGCGAATTAATAGGCAAACAGAGTATACTCGGTAGAAGAGACTTGTTAGCCAGCTAGTAAAGGGACCGGTCAATATAAGTTGTGCATCAGTAATCATGCGCAATCAGTATAGATCCCTTTCTTGCAGCGGTGATTTATAGCAATCGCTGGATAGATACATCACCGCTCTCAACTTTTAGAGAATATCATACAAAATACCGCTACATCATAGGTCAACATCTGTTCCAACCGAGGTGTTTAGTGGTAAGGAGACATAAAACAAAGATATATCTATAATGTATATAAAAATCGTTTTAAAATCGCTTCCGAATAACTGTTAACTTATGACAAATTATTTCACATAGTTTTGCACAATAGCATTGTTCTACTTGCCTTGCATGATGGACAAATTTCATTCTCGTTTGTTTCCCAGAAAAAGTGACATTGTTGAAAGTTAACAAATTCTGACTGAGATGAAACTCATCTCCTTCTACTTCCGTTCACATATTCATTTTCGAAACTTTATAGTAGCTAGCTAGTATCAGAATCTAGACTTCATGTTTACTCCTATTAGAGAGTCTTTAGCGCTTTAGAACATAATTCTATTTTTTTTTATTGTAGCTTGATTCTACACCGTATTTTTGTACAGGTATGGAATTTTCAGCATGTGATATCGGTAGCACAAATTTAGCAGGCCAACCATTGATATTAGGTGTGCATAGGTGGGTGATCGAACCCCGGACCATGTGCATGGCAGGTGAGAGTCCTAATCGCTGTGCCACCAACGCACAATAGTGGAGAACTTGTCACTCGATGTGAAAGTTTTTCATCTAGTTAGACAGCCGACGCACTCCGGTCTGTACGTCCGTGGCACAGCGGTTAAGACGCTCGCCGACCTTTCACATGGTCCGGGCTTCGATCCCCGGCCACTGACGCACTCCTTCACCTCGCTAAGCCAGATATAATTCTGGTAAAGAGGAAAGATTAGGCATGAGGCTAGCAACCCCATCCTGTAAAAATAAACACTACTGCTACAGAAACTTCAAGCTACTAGCTTGAAGCCCTATGTTCCACTGGGAATGTAAAGGAAAAATTAATAAATTATCAGACAGTCGAAAATGGATGGAAACTGACAATATTCACGCAAAAATCAGGCAACAACAAGTGACTATCACGGAATTAATATCTAAACTGGGTTTGTTTGCTTGTTTGAGAATTAGAATCGATTCTCATTTTGCCGACTATATATATCACTTTTACATGTTTCTTCGGAAAGTTGAGTATATCGGTTAGTCAGTTACATTGTAAACACAATGCAGAACTAATCAAACATATAAACCTGCCATAGATATTTATGTATCATCAGTCTACTTCAATTCCTTATGAAGTATAACTCCAATGAAGAAAGTTTCATGAATAAGTTTATTGGAGAAAATATTAGATCAGAAAACACTTCATGCTAGAGAATTTGAGATACAGTTGTCATTGACCATTTGCAGTAAATTTCTTATTCCCATCTAAAAGATAACTTCTAAGAGTCTACGCCGAAATCTAAGGAAAAATTCATGAATGTTAGGTCCTCACATTTCATAATGACATCATTAGTTAGCTAGATAATGTTCATATTCACTTGGATGATGGTTTTATTAAATAAAACTTTTGAAATGAAAGAAAGTTAATAAGAATTTTATTGTTCATTCATTATATTGCACATTTTTTATATTTTGAGACTGGAAATATGACAAGTTTATATTACTTTTTTTTATTATTATACAAAGTCATCTGTCTACCAGTTTCACAGTTTGCATGAAAAGAAAATTATCTCTGATACATGTAGTAGTTATATATTATTACTTCTACATATATTTTTCTCCCGTTGGTCTATATGGTCCAGTTTTCTTGACTGCGCTTTTATGAACTTGTCCCATAAGATAAGGATTGTATCGATATATCTAAGTGAAATAATAATAAGAAAAATTAATACCTTGAAAAGGATACATTTTAAAAGTGCATTAATTAAACTGTAAATAGTAAACTGTGTCATTGTTTAGTGCAAATCTGTGATCTGAATGTATTGATGTAAATGGGAAGAATGCTACCTATAACATTAAGGTGATTCATAATTATCTCACACATAAATGCGCAATGTTCAACTTGGATAGAACTCATAGAATTATGTCTTACAACATATTTCCAATTCAATACTCAGTTATATATGAACAGATAAAAGGTACACCAATGGGATCACCCATATCAGGATTAATAGCTGAAGCCATCATGCACAGATTAGAATTAATAACTCTATCTATGATTAAACCGAAAATATGGGTACGTTACGTTGATGATACATTTGTAATAATTAAAAGAAATTATTGGCAATATACCCATAAATTAATAAACAACAAATTTGAAGACATCAAATTCACAAGAGAAGAAGAATTAGATAACCAAATCCCATTCTTCTTAGATGTCTTAATCAGGGAACCAACACAGAGAATTTAGAAACACAAGTATATAGAAAAACAACGCACACAGATCAAATAATCAACTATATCAGCAATAATCCAATTACTCACAATAGAAACTGTGTGCAGACATTGTTTAAAAGAGTTCAAACACACTGTACTACTCCAGTGTTGAAAAGAATGGAGGAAACACACCTACTAACCAACCATCTTCTAAAACAAAGGTTATTCACACAATTTCATCAAAAAGTGTTTAAAATCGAGTCACAACACCAACAAGAAACCATCATCAAAGACAACAAGGAAATTCATTCTACCATGTAAATAAAATATATCTGAAATAACAGATAGAATAGTGAAACCGTTTGAAATAGATATAGTACACAAACCAGCCAACTCAGTCACTTCATTCGATATTGTGCAAACCGAAAGATCCAAGAGAAAAAGAAGATAAAATTAACACCATTTACAAAATAAACTGTTTGAACTGTAACAGACATTACATCGGCCAAAGTGGGCGTCCCCTTCAAATCAGAATCCAGGAACACAAATCAGCCGTGAAAAGACATGATATATATTATTTCATATCAATGCATATAGATAATTATGGACATCAGTTTGATTGGGACAGTGTCGAAATCTTAGACAGAGGAAACACCAAAGGTAGTGTCAGAGAATTCCTAGAAGCCTGATACTCAAACGAATATGCGATTAACAAACACATTAATATAGACCGAATATACCAACTAATAAAAAGTAAATCAGGTGACCAGAAAGTTTAAAATTCAAGTCAATAAAAAATGATCAATACATATGTAAACATGGTTACCGGTAGACGCAATTATATCACTCATGGCAAATTTAAATCATTTCACTTTATGCTAAATATTGCAATGAAGATGTTGTCCAGAAGGACGATGAAAACTCCGCAAATAAGCTAAGCATCTCAAAGAACACTACTAACTGCTAATCATCCACCTGAGCTACAAATCTTCTCTTTAATTTTAATTAAGTATCAATCTTAATAATCATTTGATAAGAAGCTCATGAACTAGGTTTTAGTTATTCTCATTGACATCTGTATGACACATCTATCTGGTACTTTAAGTACCAACAAGAAAAACCTCAGGAGTCAGGGTATACACTTGTACTGTTATTTAAATGAAGAGCATAGATGATATTATTCATTAGATGAATACTAAGTACACATTTGTTGATGCACTTTAAGTTACCCGTTGATATCCAGAATTTAAAGCAAAACTAATTTAATTGTGAAACTATCGATTTTATGTGAAAATGTGTAGTTGTTCATTGGTAGAGCACTACTAAGTGTGAATGGGATCCTAAGTTTATTTTTAAAGTTAACTTGCCTATTTTAACAATTAGATACTAACCAAAAGTAAAAAGTGAAAATACAGTCACCATACTCATTCAATCGGAGTCTTTTCTATGTGAACCGAAGAAAAGGAAATAAATATATATTTTTTGGTTGGAGGATTTCGTCATTAGCTGACATCAGTTAGAGAACCAGTGTAAGACCTTGGAGTACTGGACAGTTGTTTCGTCCGCCATAGGTTGGGATTCTTCATCAGTACGCACCCACCGGGGTTCGAACCCGGCTGTACTGATTACTGATAACGCTTGAAATCACCGAAGGGAGTTGTAACTCAGGCAAGTACTTTGTTTTCAGTATTTTCTGTGAAGTGAGTTATTTAATTGCAAGGTTTATATTATTTTTCCAAACGACATCTGCGGCGCTAACTTAACAGTGGAAACTTTCAACTAAATCAGATCACAGAAGACAAAGATATTCAAAAATCATTTATACTTCCGTTCACAGTTGTACAGCTTTACTACAGTATATACAGCTTATATATATATATATATTGGAGTAAGCATTTTTATGTTTATCATGGAGTTACTGATGAGTTTGTAGTTCAGCGATAGGATGCTCACTAACCACACAGGTAGGCCGTAGTTAGATCCTCAACTGGCGCACTCCTAAACCTCGCTAATTGGGTAGTATAGACCGGTAAAGAACAGAGGTCGGGCATGAGACTAACACCTCCACTCCTTACAATTAAAACCACTGCCACAGAAACTTCAAAGCTGAAGAGGCCTGAAGCTTTATGTTCCATTCAGAACTTAAAGAATAAATCTCTTGATAAAGGAGTAATCAACTATCATTCTAAACATGATTCACACTGACGTATTTGTATCGAGCAGCTAATTTACTTCGAACTGAGATAAAGTAGAAGTCGGACCAATGGTTGTGCAGATAAACTTTTGACTTCCTGATTCATTTATTGGATACATTTTCCAGTAATGAGAGTCTTCTCTGAACAACTCTGACTCTTTGCCAAAATAGTTTCAGACAATTCTTATAAAATTATATAATGGGAAACTGCTTTCAAAATCTTATGATTTGTGCATTAGGACTGGTCAACCATGAGCAGTTGAATGCTGGAAATCAAAGTTTCTAGAGAAAAAGTGCGTTGTCAATAGCAAAAAAATATACTTACAGCCTGCAAACTGGGTTGTGAAACATTTTTGGTGAAGACAGACTTCAACTGCCGAATGTGTACTAATGTATCAAACCAGATCCTACATTAATGTTTGACTAGAAAGTAGTGAGATTTCGTCTTATCACTAACAAACAGTAAGTCAAATCATATGAAGGCAATTCAAGATCTTGCCAAGATTTTCAATGCAGTTATGATGATCAAAATAATATCTGACTTCCAACTTAACATCCACAACCCTAGCTGCAAATATTAGTAGTCAGCTTTTAGTTTTAAGTTTCAACAAAACTGAAGTCTTCTTTGGCATAACATGTTAACACAAAGACAAATATAGAACATACATGTGAACGTTTGACCCTCTTCTTTGCAACCAGTCTTTTGCGTTTTTGACCTCGAAGATATGGATTTTCCCAAAAAGTCTAAAAATTAAGTATAAAATAATTATAATTGATGATAATCAGCATACCATCTGTGCAGTCAACAAATTTAATAATTTATTCTATATTTTCTGTTTAACAAAATCTCCTTTCTTGATGAAACTTTCAGCTTTATGTGTACTAGCATATTCTGTCCAACATTATGTAACGTCAATTCGGGATAATTCTGTGTTAAAAGAGTGCGTTGGTGGCACTACCGTAGAATGCTCGCTACCCACGCGTATAGTTCGGCGTTTGATCCCCCGCCAACGCACTCCTTTACCTCGTTAAGCCACTAATAAGTATGGTAAAGACAGAAGGTTGGGCATGGGGTTAGCAACCTCATCCTGTAAGAGTAAACACCACTGCTACCGAAACTTCAAAGCTGAAGCTTGAAGCCCCGTTTTCTACTGGGAACGTAAAGGAAAAAAGACAAAAAAAACATTTGTGTAAAGGACTCAGTTTATTTGTGAACACTTTTTGTCTTGAACCGGAACAATTTATAGCTCAAATATTATGGTTAATGTGACCAACAAATCGTTTATATCGGCATATGACTGAAAGGTGTTGTGCAGTGAATTATAAGGAAGTAATTCTAAGAAATGTACTGTAACAAAGCAAAAGAAAGTTGTGCCTGTATCTTATACTGACCATGGCTTTACATTAATCCCCAATAATACGTATTTATTTCATAGTATACATATAAACACTTTTAATATTGAAATGACAAATTATTGCAATAAGTCTGACCGCCAAGTACAGTTACTTGAAGTATTATATTTTTAAGTGTTGAGTTGTAGAGATCTGGTTGATTTGTAATTAGATATGGTTACAATTGGTTGAAAATTAGTGACTGACTTTATACTTTGGTTGGACACTAGTGACTAGTGTGACGTGTCTAGTCTTTTTATTGGTGCAGACTGAATACTATCGGTCGTGTTTGCAATGTGACCACCATTCTAGGTAGCTCGCCATCACAGTGCACATTGGTTTGATAATATTAGATAGTTGGAACATGGGGCTTCAAGCTGGAGGCCTGAGGTTTCGTTAGCAGTGGGATCGGGCTACTGGCCTTATACCCAACCTTCCCTCTTTACCAGACTTATTACGGCTTAACGAGGTAAAGGAGTACGTTGGCCGGGGATCAAACCCCGAACCATACGCGTGGGTGGCGAGCATTCTACCGCTGTGTCACCGACAGCCCTACTGATTGACTAATGGATGGAATTTATGGAGTTCTCATGAGTTGTGACCATTGACGTTCACAAAATCGGATATAATGATAGATAGATACTTGCTGATGGCATTCAATGACACTGGTTTCATATACCAAATTAACTGAATTCGAAATTTATGTGTTATTGGATCCCAACCCGGTAAGTCAACTTTCTTCAGGTTCACCCGGTAACCTGAAGGACTCAAGGTTCTATACTTAAAAGGATTATAGGCACGCACTGCCAAAGAGTTTCGAAGTAGGGTGAAACAACTGTCTAATATTAAATGCTTATTAAAAATATACAAATGTTTTGTCATAAGCCATCTCCTTGTATAGAGTGTAATTTTTAATAAATGTCTCTTTTGAAAACGAACTTCTCTGTTACTTTAAGTGAATCTCCTCTTATAGTCTGATACTGCATAACTGAATTCACTTACATTTTCTCAGGTCTTTCATGAAGATAACTTGTATTTATTTAAAAGTGTTTTAACGAAAAGTACTTACCTTCCGTTTACCTTTTGTTCTGTTGAGAAACTTGCTTTAAAACCATTTTCATTAGAATCAACTGGACAACTATCCATATGCTCATTATCACATGAACATTCACCATTCTGCATTTTTCTTAATATCCATTCACGATTGAATTCTATTGTATCTTCAATATCATGATCACAAGGTGTTGGTAAATCGTCAGACTTATAGTTTATAGGACATGGATTAGGCGGATCACAATAAGCCGGTAAATTATCAACTTTAGATTCTATATGACTAGAATCAAATTCATTTGATAAGTTAAAATTATCATATGATTCATTATTAAGAATATCTTGTGCACCAGCACCTAGAAGAGCATAGTCTATCCACTGTCCTACTTCACCAGAACCTCCAGAGACTTTATGTTCACCCCATAATGGATTTTGATAAGCTATTTCATTTCTTCGTTCTGTTAATCCTGGTTCATGTAACATTTTGGCAATATTATTTTCATTAGGATTTGAATCATAAGTAGAATCTGATTTTCTTTCATAATTTAACTCATTATCAACTGTTTTATCAACTGGGGTTTCTTCAAATCTGCCTGCTTTAGCACGATTCACTTCATTAAGAAATGCATTCCATTGGCGGTCAGTAATTTCATAGCTTCCAGGATAATCTTCTTGAAAAATTGGATGTTTTAAGGTAAAAAGATTTTCTAAAAATGATTCTGATTCAGGATTCTCATGAAGATAATCATCATAGTACAATTTTCCATCATTTATCAATCTCTCTATATACTGGTCATAATTACTTCCCAGTGCTGTACCATAAAAATTAATGAAAAGCAGTAGTGGAAATAAAATGCCAATCTAAAATAAATATAGAATCATTTACAACTTAGCAAAATAGAAGAGTACTCACCTTTTTCATCTTTAGCGATGAGATACAGTAGTTATTTGAAATTAAAAAGTTTCTAAAAATACTATAATCTTCGTCATGATTTGTCTAATTGATCAGATCTTCAATGAACATGTTTTTAGTCAATCAAATAAATTCACAGAAACCTTCTGGCTAGAAAAGTGTGGATGGATTTGCTGTAGTTTTCATATGATATAGAACATTTCCCCTACTATTTATCTTCTAGTTACTAGTCTATTGTTTTTTTTCTAACCTAAGAATTCATCTAACCAATAGGATGTTTTAGTAGGCTAGTTGGTTTTAGCCCAGACCGAAAGTGAGTAGACTATAGTGGGAGGAAAAACGGAATGGCCTTGTAGAGAATAACAGAGGCAGACAAAAGATTTGATAATCCAAAAAATCGATGATACAGAATATTTTTAGGATAGAATGGAAAAGAAACCAGTTATTTAGCCTCATAGAAATATTGAATAATAATCAATTGAAGGGTATTTTCGTATGTGTCTATCTCAGTAAATTATTCTCATTAGTTTACACTGATGTACTCAAAAACGCTTAAGTAACATAAATACCGCATTGAGAAGGTTATTGACGCCGTCAATGTGAACAGACAACGAGTGGAATAAGCTTATATACAGCTAACACCATGTCAAATCAATATATACCTATATAACGTACAAAAGTCAGTGTAAGTGAAAGTGAAGTATAACTTTAAATAATCAACTTCTTTTGAGTGAAAGCAGAGAACGAATTAACTGAGATACCAAACATTTGAGTATGAACTCATAAAAATATGCAACATGCTCAATAGAAATGAATAAATGGGATATCGTGGTGTAAATGAGTTGGACAAGTGCTCAAAAGACCGGCAAGTGACATCACGCTCCAGGCCTTCATGTGGAATCCAGATGGGAAACAATGAGTTGAGCATCTGAGAATGACATGGAGCCGATCGTTTCAGAAGGAAATGAAAACTAAAGGGGTAATCTTGGAGCCAGCTAAAAGATATTTCAGAGGACAGAATGAAATGATGAAGTGTCACAGTTCCATTAGAAATCCAAGAGACGAATAATAATAATATCCCCTTTATGTTTATTTAGGAGATCATGATTCCATCTATTCTTTTCAGATGGGAATAATTGTGATTATATACATTATGAAAATTGATCTTGATCTGTTCACTTCTACAATCACAGTTTTAAGTTTAGATTGAAGTGCAAACACAGATTAACTGCAGTAGTACTTTTCAACACTGATGTCTCCTACATACATCAGTGTCCAGCAGTCTCATCTTTTAGGTTTTTGATGACGGATTGATATCAGTTAGACAGACACCACAAAGAGTGCTGGACAGCTGTTTATTCCTAGTTTGGAACTCATCAGCAGTACACATCCACAGGGTTTCGGATCCACGGCCTTCCAGTTACAAAGCCAGCTCGTAGACCATTCAGCTACTGAGACCCCATTCAATAGCTTATGATAACAATTTGTGATTTTCACGTGACCACCAGCCAATGTCATCGGAGAGTATTTTTCATTACTATTCAGCGGGTGAACCCTAGTGGCCACGAATTCTCACCAGAACTCCGGGTATTTCTTTTAATCATAAAAAGGAAATCAGAAAATGTATTACTTATATTATTTCACTAGGCTTTAGGATACTTCTTACATTCGAAACCATGTATTTGTGATCAATAAATTTCATTTCTTAGAATAGATATTGTCAATTATCAGCTCGATGAAACAAGGTTCTAAAAATTATTGCTTGATTAATGTTTGATACATGCATGCAGCATATACCAACCCAGCTAAGTTTTCACTCAGACAACTAATTCTCTTTTACAAACGTTTATCATTTAAATTATGCTGTCTTATTTCATTGTAAGACGTCTAACTCCTCAAAAATGTAACCTTTAATCTGTAGTTTAAGTAATTTAGAATAACAGATCTACAGAAACACAGGTGAGTGAAATACAGAAAATGTAGCCCGAATTAGTTCTCCTTCAGAAGAAATACGGTTGGCAGTTTTCGTCACATCAGTGACAGAAAATATGCTCATACAAAACTATTACTCTAGGCCAAGAAGTAACTTGTGAGCTAGAAGGATATAATGAAATAAGCGACAGCCAGTAAAGCATTATAAACCAAATGTCATGAAAAGCTATTACTTGAGGGTACAATTACATCACCAGAGTGAACCCATTAATTTTCGAAGGCTCAGTCGAAGCCTTTTATCTCACAGTATTTAACTTTACAGTTTCTTGATATAACGCCACTGCCGCCTATTCCCACTTTGATAAATTTCTGTTTACCTCAATGGTCTGGATTTGCTATTGTTACGCTAGGACAATAATATCGTAGATGAAAGACGAAAAATTTATCATGGTAAATTTGTATTTGGAGACGTTATCTATGATCAAAACTAAAAGTTCATAATTAAACCACCGAGCCAAAGAACCCACTAACACAGAAAATTCAAATGAGATGCTAATGCTTGTGTATTCATAGTGTAATGCTACTTGTTTAGTGTAATTACTTTCAACGAATTTCTGATTTAATTTTATACTACTTATAATAACTTGAGAAAATTATGCAAATTTTCATAGGTGCTTTAGTGGCATAACCAGCTGGCACAGAATTCATTGTCCAATCAGTTTTAACTTCTCCTAGTATACGATATATAGCCCAACCACCAATCAGCGTCATCAGTGAGTATTTGTCCTGAAATCCAACTTAGTGAATCCTGCTGACCACGATTGCTTATTAGAATTTCAGGTAACTGGTGAGCATCAAATCAGTTTTTAAATATTGGTTTTCAGGGATTTAATTGATTTTAAGTTCAGTTAGAGAATCAGTGAAAACCAAGTAGCACTGGACAGCTGTTTTATTCTAGTCGTGGTTGAGCAGAAGTTACATTTCATGTACGATTTGGATCCATCCCAGTAGCTGGATTGTCAACGGGATTGTCTAATAGTGTAAAGATCTTCCGTCTGATCTAAGGTGAGGGGGGGGCATAGATGCGTACAGGTGAAGGGACTCAAACCAGGAGGATATAGCTGTTCAGTATTTCCTGGGTTTCAATAATTCTATAACTGTAGTTAGTTCATGAACATACTCGAAGTCCATCAACCCCTGGGAATCAAAACTTGAAAAACAAAATGATGAACTTTTAGTATATACATCACATTCATCAATATAGAGCATTCAGTTATGATTAGAATATCTGACTTTTTCACATATTCAATACTACTTATCAAATAAACTTAAATAATTAAATTAAAAACTACTAATCTGGTAGTGACTAGCAGTAGAATCTAAGATGATAGTTTCGTCTCATATAAAACTCTTTGTCTGGACGAACTTCTGTTTCACTGTTCCCATTAGGATCTAAGTCTAGTACAAATAAATGAGAATCGAAGTATGCTACGAATTTTAAGCAGAATGGAGCCTACCTAAAGTTCTGAATTTTATGATATTCAAAATAGTGGAAATAAAGTTTCAGTCAATTAATTTGATTATCATAATTTTGACCAAGATTTGAATTAATTTAGAGAGTGACTGAAAAGTTCTTGCGGGAAGTCTCGATCATCAGGCTGAGTGTGAGGAATAATACTAGCTGATGAGATTGGCTAACGATAGCGCCAAGTCACTAATTAGTTGAAGTTACAATTTACAGGCCATGGGAATTCCACCCTGGTGGCTGAATAGTATTTGACTTTGCCTTGCAATCTGACAGAGCTGGGCTCAATCTCTGGCTGAGTTATGGATGCGTACTTCTGAAGAGTCCCAAACAGTGACGAAACAGTCGTTCAGTACTGCATAGTTTTCAGTCGTTCTGACACTGCAGTCACTTCATGGTCAAAATTGAAACTAATCAAATCCCCACAAACCAACACTTGAAAATCGTTTAGCAGCTATTAATTACTCACTGACATGAAAAGTTAACTGCAAATGATAAATGCTTGTAAGTTTTTCCTAGAATTAATGTCATATCATTTTTTAATAATATTTTTAACTGTTTCTGTTAAGTTAATTCTGATATTTTTAAAAGATATACGACTTCATTAATAGAAACTGAAATTAGAAAAATTTAAATAAATATTACCAGTTAATAAAGACGTATAAAGGTGACTCACGTGGTTATGTCGCTATCATAAAGAGACTTTTACTATACAAGGATTATGACAGTCAGACTACAGTATCAGTCCACTGGTATTGATTTTTCTGTGATACTAAATTTTCCCAGAATATCTTCGCAAAAAGAGTACCACTTATTCATTTGATTATGATATCTATGAATAAATGAAGACAGTTTAATGATAGATAAAATTTTATAGATCAATACTTTGTCGACAGAATAGTGTATTCATTTCCTCACTGGTCTATCCGCCAAATGTAAGGAAGAGGAAATTAATTTCTATACCACAGAACTATGTTATAAACAGTATGAAAACTGTAAACAATCACTTATTTAGTTCAATTTTAGATTTTCTCGTCGATTGATTGGACCGAAGTGCTCGGTCTCAGGTTGACATGTCGGCTTCTTGTGCAGATGCTTCGACGATGTCTAGGCATGTAATTAGAAGTTAACTGCTTGATGATGACTAACAGTGGGATCCAGGATACGCATTTTGTCCTGTTTGAGACTCATCAGATGGATGTACCTGCATTCCAATCAATCGACAGGAAAATCTAAAACTAAATTAATGTATATTAGTGGATAAGGCTTTGGCGTTTGAAACTATGGACACTGGGTTCGATCCTCGGTGGGAACATCATCACTCATTGGAGAATGCATGTACATACAGATGATGAGTCCCAAATAGGACGAAATGTGCATCCTGGACTCCAACTGCTAGTCACCGTCAACCACTTAACTTCTAATCACACACTTAACTTACTTTTACGTCTCACAGAATCTCCACCTATATCTTATACTTGTAGTGTCGAGAAGGCTTACCAAAATAGTATGTTTTATCTGCTACGCCTTCCATTCCTCTCTTAGTGAGGTAAACAGATGACAGTAATTTCTTCACCTTACCATTATTATTCAAATCTTGACGGTTATTAGATTCGTCAAAGTTAAAAAGTGGCAAAGATACAACATAAGCATGTAAAAAATACAGTAATTTGTGTATACTAATAATGACCTTAGCTACTCTTGGATCCCTCAACAAGATATTATATATATATATATATATATATATATATATATATATATATATAATTATATGTATATATTAAGAACTCGACATAGCAAATAGCACCAGATTCTTTCGAATACAATTTTGTTGTTACAAGGAACCTTCGCATAAGCAAATAACAAATATAGATTCTCTTAATATACTATACTAATGACATTATCTGATTTTAGCAGTTTTTAAATCTATTTCATTGCAACTAAGTTTTGTAAGCGCATTTCTACGTTATTTTCTCACATAACTTTATCATGGTCCTTTGAAGAAGGATTTAAATAACCATTCTTCCTAGTTTAGAGCTGTTTTTCAATGTCTGTTCAACGATTTACGTGAAGTTAATGTCAAGATGTTACATTATGCAGTCCCCTCATTTCTATCCATTCAATGGGTTGGAATCTACTTATCTGTTATTTCCAACCTCAGACTATACGCAATTTATGACCATTGTCTATTTAGGCACCACATGATAAATACCAGTTTACGTAGAAATAAGTGAATTTCATATAAAACTCAGCTATAGCACTGCATGCATTAACACATAATCACACAATACGGTAGGACAGAGTCAAAATTCTAAAAAGTAATGTAGGTAGATGGAGAGAGAGATTGATTGCTGAATCCTGGATCATCGAGTCTACACCCAACACATGCAGCAGAAATAACTCAACGCAAATACCAGAGATATGGAAAATATTCTTACCAGTCAAATCGGAGAATAATAAATAATATTAAAATGTATTCAATTCACATTATAACATTCTAACAAGTTACTTATTTTTACTATAAAAAATGTCTTATTTCCCATCTTATTGTATTTTATTGATAACATTAATATTATTTCTGAATGTACATTATCCTATATTGATTTTATTCAAATGTCTAGTCAATTTTACTCATGTATATAAATGAAGCCAAAAGTTATGTGAGTACCTTGATATGATTGTGAGCAATAAATTGTGCCCGAAACGTCATCAGTTAATATTACTGTATAAAACTGTATGACTTATCAAAATAAAATCTCATTCATAATGGAGAAATATCCAAATTGTTTGAAACAAAAACGTTTACAAGTTTCAGGACTCTTCATCAGTTGAAAACTGGGACGAAACGGCTGTCCAGTACTTCCAGGTTTCCCAATGGTTCTCTAACCGATGTCAGTTCATGGTGAAATCCTGAAACCAATCAAATCCCTGCTTAAAAACACTTGAGTTTACAAGTTGTTTTCAAGACGAGTATATATAGTTTTGCTTTATACAAAATACTTAGCATTACATATTTGAGAAGTCTTGTGCCGTATTGGAATAATGCGCCTGTCTAATAATACATATGGTGAACAAAGAATTTCATTCATTAAGTATGAACTAGACTTTATTTTAGATCGTTTTAAATAACGCATCAAATTGCAGCTCTATTCCTAGCTCACTGGTACTGGTGAGTTACGGTTCCCTGGTTTACAGTAGTGCATGGCATTAAGCCGGTATGTGAAAGACGCCCTTGGGGTCAGTGATCATTCGTTCCTGACAGGCAGGAGATATAGTTTGTTTAGCTGCTATTCTTGGGATGATAAGAACAAATTTTAATTTTCTATTTCGCATCAGTTATCTTTAAAAACTGAAAAGTATGTGCATTTCGTTTTTCTGAATTGATAGTAAGTAAATCTGCTGACTAAATTTAATGAAATAAGCCAAAATGTTCTTGACAGAGCAAATTTTAGTGTACACAGAATGACTGCTACCTTCTCCTGATTTATGACAATTATTTGTATTTCTGTCTACATTGAAATATAATGATTTGACAGTAAAATACTTTAGGTAATGACAAGTTATACTGGCATATCATGTCCACAAATTCATATTTTTGCTTGTAGCGAACTACTATTTCCACTTCATTAGGCAGATCAAACAAGATTAATAATTAATTGTTTGGAAAATAAATGTCGTTTTAAAAGGATTTATATTTATTCACAACTGGTAGTTAACGGTTTGAATAAATCAAGGTCATTGGCGCGAAATATGTATTTACATCCCAATGAAATTAAGATTACTGACAGTCTGCCCATGATACGTGTACTGAACACTAATGCTTGTAGAACTTCTCAAGAAGTTTAATGAAACACTTGGCTTTATTGGACGATAAGAGAAAGAGTAATTATCTTTTTTATAGTTATATGGTATTTGTTGTACATTTTTTCTTCATGTTCCACTCACTGTTGAACAGTATTTAATCGAATCGCGCATTTTTTATTTCTAGCAGTGATTCACAATGATAGTACTATTGCGTGTGCTACTGACAAGATTTGTAAGTAGTATAAAGATACAGATATAAATATTTGTATCATTTGTATGACTATCGAATAGAGTAGAGGCGGATTTAATGATGAAGAGAGGGAATTCATGATGCTTGTAGAACAACCCAAAAACATCGCAGGAAGACAAAGAAACGCAATACGGAAGGTATGTG
Source organism: Trichobilharzia regenti (assembly GCA_944472135.2). Classification (NCBI taxonomy): domain Eukaryota; kingdom Metazoa; phylum Platyhelminthes; class Trematoda; order Strigeidida; family Schistosomatidae; genus Trichobilharzia; species Trichobilharzia regenti. The sequence goes on along the minus strand of OX235262.1, from coordinate 128,722,113 downwards.
TAAATTGCGATTTTACTATACGGTAATTCCATCGTCAAATACCCTTGTATTCTGCCGTTACAGTACGTTTGACGACATACAACCTAGGCACTTCATAAATACAGGTTTCTATACTTTGTTTATCATATTGATGATGGAAAGCGTTAATTACATTATGGTTAGTATGTTCTCTTAGGTAAAACCATTTAATTTCTTATGTAAACTTATTTGCAGAACGGTCCATAGCTGAAAATATCTGAAACCGTATAATAGAATGATATCAAGAAAAGACTTGAGGCAGTACACATTTTTTTAAAGGGAGCTACCTGGAAAGTATAACAATGATTTTCCCTTCTGCCAGTTCATAGGTGCTACTGTATATGGTATCTTTTTTCTGTATATCTCTAGCCTTGTGCCTGATGTCTCCTTTCAACTGTAAATGTCAATTGCTTCCTGTTTCCAATGTTGGTAATCTCATTTTACTCAAAAGATATGGATGGAATAATTCTCTAATAATATGAAACAGCCGGTTCATGTATTTTTTGAAAAGATGCTATAATTCATTGTCAGAGGTGACGACACAAATAAAGCAATTGAGAAATAAATCACCAAGCATTTTGAACCATAAATAAAACTAACTAAATTAAATATTCATGTGACAGCAGAATTTGAGCAGTGTAAAAAGCAAGTCAGAAAGTCTTGTGAATATGCTGATATGATAATGAGCAATAAATTTTGCTTGAAACACGATCCATTTATTAATACTGCATCCCCGTAAGTCATATCAAGGAAATTTATAAAAGCAATAACACCTTTATTCTGGATAGTATTTATAAAATGTACAGAATTTTCAGAGGAGTTTATTGCAGGATATTTTCTCTTCGTACAACATCTTCAAGTAAAATATTCATTAACACTGTATTCTGTGACACAATGGTATCTGAGCTGAAGCACAAACCATTCCACTATGATACATCTGTCTTGTTTCCTTTAAGAAATCCACGATATCTGGCGGGAAGGTGACTGTAAGATGTTCAGAAGCATATTTTGAGATCGAAGGACTTAATTAATTGAAGAGCAGTTGTCTCGTGTATTGGAACACATTACCACCCGCAATCAGGCCTTTTCTCGAGTTCAGTAGGAACTTGCAACTCGGAAGATTGTATATATATATATATATATATATATATATATATATATATATATATATATATATATATATATATATATGCTCAACTGTTTATTCTTTAAAAACCCCTGATTACAGTGTTTAGTAGTCTAGTGATTAGACTGTTGTAACTATTTCTTAGGTATAGAAAAACGCACTAAATTTTAAAATTCTTTCTTTACTTCGATAAAACAAGTGCATATACTGGCATTATAAAATGTCATGAAAGTAATCATGTTAAAAATTGAAAACTACCGTATAAAATATTTTGACGTCATTTAATACCTACTCTGTGATTGGTTTTATAAATAGGCTAACATGTGACGTCCAAAGTTTCAATTAATGAAATAACTTTTGCTTTATGTTCGTCAAAGGAATTGCTCTTCCGGTCAAGTGATTAAAATTTAACTCAACCTGGAACAAACGATTTTACTACCGTTACTACAACTATTACCAATGCTCATACTATTGCTATTACCAATAGTACTTTCTCCCTCATATACATTTTCACGTAGCTTTTTAAAATACTTTCTCTAAATCAAACAAGGTATGCATATTGAAGAAACAATATTACTACTTATAAGTAGAACACAGTTGTATTCATTAAAAACCTAGTGTGCCTATGTTAAACAAGACTTTTAACAAATTTTCTTTGGCTGCAGATTATGCTTTCGACTTTTGATCTCTTCACTGGTCATCGAAGATATACCATCTCCGTTTTATAATGATAAAAAGTGGTCTTGTGAGTCAGTTTTAGAACATTTGGTCACTTGCTATACCGATCCACATGTGGTGATAACAGAATGCATAAGATTTCCCTAAAAAGAGTATGGATAAAATTTCTTCAAACGTTAAGGCTCATTTGAATTTAAAATATGAACATCGTCCGTATCGGCAGACTAATTGCAGATGAAATTTAAGCATATTTTTATTTCTTCACAAAATCAATATGCATGAAAGCTGTTAAGTAAGTACAGAGTTTGGATGTAGATGTATAGGTCTTTAAGGCAGTTCCATGTTAACCAAGCTAAATAGATCGACTTTATACACAATTTCCGATAGTAAATTCAAGCGTCTTTTCAATGTTTCCATACTATAATGTTCCATTACTTCAAATACTTACATCTTAATGGATCTGAAGATCTCAGTATGACAATAATGGAATGTGAAATCTTCTCTGATGTCACTGGTAAAGTTATTTATGAAAGAAGATTCACAATTTTTTCGTCGCTCAAAGATGTTTATTCATGGTTTACACAACAGTGGGATTTTCATCACCATTCGGGTTAAGTGAAGCATCGAAATAAAAACGCTATCAGTAAACTTATTCATGCATATCCATCAGGATTACATCAGTACATGCTTAATTATCTACTGAATTCAAGAGTATGCAAGATAGAAGCCACCTGTAGTAAATAAATCATTCTCAATGACACTAACTCCAGAGCTGAACAGAGTATTTCTGAAAAGTGGTCACTTTCACTCACAATCACTACAAAAAAAAAAAGCCTGTTTACAGAGTTGTAGTCACTGCTTTTAAAACACCTTTTCATAACGAATAGGAATGCCCTTCTTCACTCAAAGAAGTGATTCACTTGAGCATATGTACTGACAGATTTTGCTTGACACCAACACGACAAAAAACATCGCCATACGTACAAGTTATCTAGCTATGCACAGATACATAGGAATTATATAGATATTTGTTTTGTTAGTGGATTGATGTTTTGATTGCAGCCGCTGTTGAAGTACTCAGTATCAAAATCAAACTAAATATAGTGCATAAAAAATTCCCTGGGAATATTACTTCTATATATTCCATTTGCCAATCATTTGACACTGAAAAGGAAGAGATATATAAGGCCCCAAACAAATGAAAAAAAATAATAAATTCAAGAAAGTTTCCACTTGCCATACTTTATTCCGTACATAAGTCAATCAAATAATGTAAAATATGGACAAAATTTCCAGAGAGATTAAAAAATACTAAAATATTTAACAGACAGTGTGCACAGATTATTCTTACAACTAAAATTTACCTTAAAACTTATATTCAGAAATTATAATTCGTTTCTTAAAAAATTCAGATTTAATCCCACATAAACAAATGAACAAAATTATATGTTTCAAAGTATTCATTAAAGAGTGTGGCTGTTAGATCAGATGAAATAACTACACACACGAATTCACTAAATACTGAAGTCAGGGTCCTCTGTTCACGAGGCTAGTTCGTTGACCATATAGTCACTGAGGAGAAATAAAATCATCCATGAATTGTAACATATGTCACTCCGTAGTTTAGCTTAAAATTAATCAGAAACAGGATTGAAAATCTTCCTAGTACTCTTGTATCAAGCGTAATGGAGCTTGAGAACAAAATCACAAACGAATTTAACAGCAATAAAGTTTCCACTCAGCACACTACATCGTCCAACATCACTTTATCATACTTACGCCATACGAAGTCAACACACATCCTCAAAGAGCAAAAACCTGTTGTCAACATCAATCTGTAAACTGTGCCTTTATTATGCAAGTATGTCACACCGACGATTGCAAGTAATATGTGCAAACAGTAATCAAGCAGTTTCATCGATTTCCAATGTTTTATGTACTGGGTTAGTTGGCTTACTTATTGATGTTCGCCCTGTTCCAGATGATGTGTGATGTGATGAATGTTCCAGAAGGATTTCTGATACTCTTCTTACTAACATTTACTCTAATTCCTTTCAACGAAGAAATCGCGTAACTAGGGAAGCATACCAAAGACAATACAATACAAAAATGGTAAACATATTCACGAATCATCCAGTTTGTTTATATATTTTGAGGAGTAAATGTTAATTGATTAATAATGATTGTTGGTCAACAAGGCCTCGCCTTCATGATACATAAATTTCACCACTTACTAGCTACTCATACTTACAATTTCAGTCTCATTCTAATTTACAGGATTATTTCCACATTATATACTCTCAAAATTCGAATGGTCACCGATGAATTTGTAGTTGTACTTGAAGAGAAAACATCTGTCAGTTCAAACAGGTGCTTCAAAATCCAGTTTTACATCACTCATCTCATCTTTTTTCGGCAATGAAGATGTCACTCGTGAATGAAATTTAGCGCTACTCCGTCAGAATCATGTATCACAAACGCCACCGTTGTATCTGACTAATTTGGCATCGGTAAGGGAATTCAATTAAGCTTATCGTGGAATTATTCACCGTTTACCTAGAAGCTTACATACAGATATATATGGACGAATTCATTAATGTAACTAAGGTGGGCTGATCGTTCTTTCATGCTTCATAGGGAAGATGTGGAATGATAGTCGTTATTTTTATTCATGGAAGTAACTCCTAAAAGTAGGAAGCTGTCTAAAACAAATTTAACCTGGTTTCAGCAAGTCAGATAGGATGGAAACACTTACGACCTATCAGATGGCAATAAAATTTAGTCACAGGAAAGATCGCTTAAGATTGCTAAAATTTAGCTTTATTTCATCTTGTATCTTTCCGAGACGTTAAAATTGACAGTATTTGGTTTTCGTAGGCTAGTAATGATGCATTTAATTGAGAAGGAAACTGGAGATGGAATTTCATTGCTAGCCATCACATAACTTACACCTTCTTTCTGCTAACATTTGCGACAAAGAATGAATAAACCTCAAAACGAGTATTAGTTACATATTTTGTCAGTGTTCGGATCCATATATCATGATATCGAGTAAAGTGACTTTGAAACTTCAGAAAGGTGAGAAAAGCACTTCAAAAATAAAATTATTGAGGATTAAAGAGAACGACTAGGACTCATGTTAAAATAGCATTTTAATGAGGAGATTTAGTACACACAATTTCAACAGTATTGTTTTGGAATTCTCGTCTCTTTAAAATTCGTCAGTCATACTTACAGATATTAAAAATTTCTCGAGGTGTTTTGAAAATGTTGGGAAGCATACTTTGATTTCTGGGAGGATATATTCGAACTTTCCAGATAAGTGTAACTGAAAATTAAGAATTAAGATTTAGAGTGCAGAAATATTTTAGGTCAAAATTGATCCTGCACTGAACATCAAGTACAAGACTGGGAGTTTCAGCACAAATGTAAAGCCGGTTAGGTCAAGTAAAATAATACAAATTTGTCTCACTATAAAAAAATATCGGTTCAAGACTTGTACATCAGGAAAGGCATAAAAAGAAATTCAGTATTCGCTTGTAACTCCATTAAATAGTTTCCAGATTTTAGAGGGGATTTCACAGGATAACAGTTTTTCATCGTATATTGCATCTAGCCTTTATATCTCAGACTTCATCAAGGAATTCATTCTGGTAATACCAACATTATCGTGAGATTTATACAAATTAACAATCTCCTTTCGAAGCGTTTTCAGTTACACAGAGGAGGTTCTGTCAAATATTGTATGTGGTGTTTCAGTAGGATAACAAATATTCAAGCAGAACTTTAGAGAACACGTGATATTGGAAGCAACGATATGCGGTAACACACAAATAGTGCAATGTTCAAAAATTAATAAGTTTGCTGTCCTACAGCCTTCATATGTATCAAGTTAACTCATGAAAACCAAGTGTTGTCTAGATCAGTAGTAAATTCGACAAGATTATGATATACAAGTGCCATAAAACAGCCATGAATGAGATGATCAAAATTTCCACAGACAATTGACAAAGAATTTTCAAGAATAGGAGAACCTTACTCAGTAAATTCATCTGCAGAAATGGACACATCTCACAAATCGCAGTCCGAGGTTATGTCGATAGATGTTATATGTGTATAATCATATTCACTCAAGTGACTCGCGCCACTCCTGACTGTGATACGATTTCAACTTAATTGGAAAAATTAAAATACCCACGATTAGAAATAGAATACTCAGGACTAATGAAAACGGCCGTCTCTCCCCCAACAATTTTCACATACTACCTTTATCTTATTCAAATACATTTCAAACCGTTTAATGGAGTGAAAGCATCGTCACAATAACCGTTCAGCCAACCATTTTCTAGTGTCAAAACATCAGCATTTCAATATACACTAGATACTGAAGACAGTCCACTTTATTCGGTAGAGATTCGCAGCTGGTGCTCCCACAAATGAGGAGAGTTGTGATGAATTTTGTACGACTTAACGACAGCTGCTAACCACAGTGATGTTCTTTCTCCACTCCGTGACGACAACTCAGTGCTGTAGGTTCGAAAGATTCTAAAAATGTGCCATTGTAAAGAACATGTTGAGGAGATATTACTGACTGATGAATCCAAAAACCAGTAGGAGTCAATCGGTGTAATATATGACATTTCATTGAAGTTGGTATTTTGATAGCGTTAAGTTAAGCCACACTGACGTGTGATTTTATAGACAGTCATCATTTCTACTACCACTTTCCATCACTATTCAATATGCACCTCAGAAACATATCAGCTGTTAGTTCTCCAAGAAAACTCACCAGTCATCCTCCTCTCTTTCTTGTTATCATCCAAACAAACAAGCAAATCGTCCATCTCTCTCAGCCAATTACAAGTGACATGTGAAATATTGCTCAATTCTCACTGGCTAACAAATCTATGCTTAATTCACATATCAAGCATTGAAATAAAAAATGTATATAAGAAGACAATTTTCGACCTTATGCATTCAACTAATTTCTACTGAATTCCATAGATCATGCCGAGTGAGTTGTTCGATTTCTTTCATTCTTCCAAAGTTAATTCTATTCCTCCATCATTCATGAATACAATACAACTTTTCCATCAACTTTAATCAATCCACAACTGCTTTTCATTTTAGGCTGTGGTGGTTCAGACTGCAAATGCTGTGATGGTTGCAAATCAGGGAAAGGTTGTGATTGTCCAGCTGGCTCTTGTAAGTGTTCTGGCTGCACTTGTGGATGTTCATGTTGCAGTTGCAAATGAATGATTAAATGAATGAAGAGAAGCTGATTTCAAGATAAATTTTCATCTCATTTTATGTATATTGATCATTTTCAATAAAAATTCATTTCAATCATACACTGGTGTTTTGATTTTCTGAATTGTATCGATGACGCTGAAGCTGAGAGATAAGAGATTACTGATGAGAGGTTACTGTGTAATTCACTGAATCGATATGTAGGGCGCTTCTCACTGAACTTCTCTTCTTTAAATCAGCCCTTTGAATAGTCTATGCTCTATTTACTCTAAAAATAATAGATCGACACATTGACAACGATTTTTCATCTATCCTGTGTGATAAGGCGATTTGTGTGACACTAGGATTTCATCATCATAAAAAACAGATACAGTACATTAATTTTGATGTTTGACATGCAAATTGCTGCGTATCAGAATAGGATGGGGGAGATATGCCAGCATGGAGGATCATTTCCGTTCGACTTTCAAAACCGCTGAAACGATAATGAACTTACATCAAGTGACATCCAACCACACACTGAACAAGTTGACTAGTAATACAATTATGAGGATTCCATGAATAAATTTCTATTTATAACTTTTTGTGATTATCTTTCTCACCAGAGTATTTGATATTCATATGTTGAGGAAACGAAGTAAATGGAGCGCAATCGATCTACTCCACTCTACTCAAAGTAGCTCAAACCCCAATATTAATCCTGTTATAAATTCTAGAGATTATAAGAGCAAGAGGCTACGGAATAACTTAGCGCTGGGACTCATGGGGGAGTCAGCGTGACAAAGTGTACAGCTACTTGAAATTAATTGAAGTATGAAACAAGTAGAACGCTACACTTAATATAAGAGAGACTAAGAATATCACCTCCTAGTGTGTGTGGATTTTACGGATCACCAAAAATCCATTGACCGCATGTCTTATTGTGTCTAGTACTCAGTTTTACTGATTACTCAACCTGCAAACACTTCACAATGCATTCCACGAATACTGGAAAGGAAAAGGAAAGGAAACTGGATTATGGAGAAATGAATTTGTATGAAATTCCGAACAGAATAAACTCAACCTATATTGGAGAATGTGTATTATCGAGTTACGATGTTCCCACAACTCTCATGAATTTTCCTAAGAGATGCTTCAAGTATTATTTGTGTCTCACCGTATTCAGATAACGAACTGACTGTCCGATGCACTCTGAATCCGCTTAAAATTATTAACTCACTAAGAATGTGAACACATTCAACTTTGTTTAAGTGGAGAATATATATCTCCGGTTAAAACGAAATTATTATTGTAGGATCACGGTTATCTACGTTATTGGTAAATCTATTAATGAACATAAGCAAAAACAAATGCAATTATGAGATGCTCTCTTTCTCAAAGAATGTGGTCGGTATTATCGGTGTCACCTCCGTCACCACCAAACAGTGTCTTACATGATATTTCTCAACTGATGAATAACACACACGATAAACTTAAAATTTCTCAAAACGTAGAACCCAGTACATATGATTTGACTTTTCTAGACTGTTCGATTGAAGGAGGACCAGCGAGGAAACTGAAAACAATACCACAAGATGGCTCACCAGTTTGGACGGCTATCTCAATTACATCTCCGTACATCACATCACCACGAAAGTAATTGTTATTAGGAATCTCATTAACAAAGCTAGACTCATGATAAAAACTGAGGAGAAAGAAACTAGGGCACGGATTGAATTGGATCAATCTACTTCTAAATAAGATGTAAAAGGAGGCTAAGGATGCATCAAAATCCGCTAAGAATCCGATTAACACTGTGGCGAATCCTTTCACAAGGAAACCTAAGATGAAACAATGAGAATCTTTAACAAACATGGTATCACAATGTGGTGTCGCGGAACGAACACCCCATGCAACGCACTGGAAAACACTGGGGATACAATAGAAGAATAAGATCAACACAACTGCGTGTACAAGACAAAATGTGGCAGCTGTGATGCTGTATATCCACAGGAAACATTCAGGAAGATAAATGCAAGAGTAAAAGAACACAAACAAACAACGCCTACAGATAGTTCCGAAATCATCATCAGCTTTGAAGAGATCAGAAGACAAATCACAGATTGCATTACATTCGATAGAAGCGCGACACAAGATAGATTTTGACAAGATCGATGTTCTACAAAATGTTTCGGTTTGTATGAAGGAAGACTGACTGCACACCACCGATATATGTATGGGTGAGACTTGAATGTTTGAATAGACATGATGGTGTGATAATTATGATGATGGCGATGATGGTGATGATATACATGTATGCATATATATTTATTGTTTCATTCAAATTACCAATTTTTTTCATTATGGGAGTATGTGAATGATACACCGATGCTTCACATATACAGCCAACATTAACTTCACATTAATCCATTCTGAATATACTCACAGATTATTTGTAATTGTTGACCTACTCAAAAACACACACACCATAGTATATCACATGCATGCTTCATAATTCACATTTCACCATCACGTACCAGGTCATTTTCGTTAAGACATAAACACTGTTCACAGTGTATAACAAAATAGAGTAAGAATAAGTTTGTGGAATCATGTGATGAGCAATCATGACAGAGACATGATTGGAGAGTAATTTGAAAGACTAGATTTCCTCTGTCAAATGAACCTTTGACATTTGAATTTGATTTCTGTGAAGAAGTTGGGAATGGTTTACACAAGAACGAATTTGGAAAGATAATAGTACAAATTCATGAATTTATAATCTCTACTGGAGGCCAGGTCGGCAGTAGGAGCTGGACTTCCTTTTTTTTGAACACAGGGCACTGATTGTTTGAGGCGAATCGCAATAGCCTCTGCTGTTTGGAGCATGCGGTGCGACGATGATTTTGGCTATTTATTAGGCACCCAGTAGATTATAGAGAAGCATTCGTCAATGCTGGCTTTGTGGCAGATTCGGAGCAGGTGGTCTAATATCGAACTGTTGATTGTTTTTACTACACCTTTACTTCACGATACTGGTAGATGTTTGCGAGCACGAAAAATCAAGTTCTAGAGCAATGGTAGATATAACTCGCCCCCCAAGCGCAGCTGAATTGGTAGATACATTTGAAGTGGTTAGTCTAGGTACTTCATCTTTCAGTTGAGGTAGCTTCATAGGTCGTGTAGAGAATAATGCGTGTAATCCGCCAGCATTTAAAGATCTTTGAACTGATTTTTTTAATTTTCTCGTAATTATCTCACTTGGTATATCACCCTTGAATTGCGATCTATGTAAATTGGCTTTTTGTTTACAGATAATGAGTAGTCCTTTTCTGTTGTCTTTGTCATGTGTTTCTTGATAAATTTTTCGGGATAGCTATTTTCAATCAAAGCATCATATACATTGCTTAATTCCTCTTCAATTACTTCTTCTGAGCATATTGCTCTAACTCTGTGGCTAGGGGTCTTCACTAAATTTCCTTTGCGCCTGATAGGGAAGAAGCTGTGAAAATGTGTATATTGTCCTGCCCAAGTACTTTTCCTATGCAAATTTCTTTTTATGTTACTTTCTGGTTTTCTTGTAAGGAGGACATCCAGGAAGGCAATTAATTCTGCCTTGGGATTCCCCTTTGCACCTGAATTTCATAGCTAAATGTATTCCATTGGATTCAGTAATTAATTTACTCCTATCCGAATCATTATCTCAGAGGATGAAGGTGTCATCCATACACCGACAATAAAATGAGAATTTTCTGATAAGGATGTTCAGTAGTTCATCTTCTAGTTTACTTAGAAAGAAATCTGCCAGCATGGGATCCAATGCAGAGCCAATGACCATCCCTTCCACTTGTCTGTAAAGTATGCCATCAAATTTGAAATTTGCATTCATGGTAAACCTTATTAACAATTCTTTTAGGATTCCAGCACGGATGTCAATGTTTATCGACTGATCATACACTTGTTCACATATGTAGTTAACTGTTTCTACTAAAGGTACATTTGTGAATAAAGATGTTATGTCCAGAGATACCATGGATTTGTCCTTGATATTAATATCTTTGATTTCTTTGAGATCCACAGAGACATGGGTTTTGCATGTTATTCCTTCACTGAACTCAAAGTTTCATGTGGAACTATTCTATCAGATTTCGATAAGTGGTCATGTAAATTTTAGTGGATATTTTCGAATTGGTGACATACGTAAGTTTTCCTGAAATGAATTATTTTAGAAATTCAATGTGACATTTCTAGTTCATTTGTTTTTAAAACTTCGATTTATTCTCACATAAGCAAATGAATGAATTATATATATCCAAACTAAGTTCACTTTTAACGGTTTGAATGAACTTATCTGTTTTAAAATGTTCATTGAAGTGTGGGACTACCAGTTTTTAGAATACAACTAAACAAATAACTACAGCTAGCACTCGAACAAGGATCTTCGGCTCATGAAGCTATGTAGATGACCGTTCAGTTACTGAAATGAAATGATATCATCTCTGAATTCTAAGATATGTTACTCCCTCACCTTACTTACAAATAATCATATCCCTGTGTGGCCAATTCGTGAAATCCTGCTGGTACTGCATAATTAAGGGTAACTGAGGCTAAAGAGGTTCCGAAAACTGATTTACAAGATATGCAGTTCCTAGCTATTGGACTACTTTTTCCAATGTTACTTTATCATTCTAATTCTATACGAAGTCGACAAACAACCTCAAAAAGCAGTAATCTGTGGTCAACATCAGTCTGTAAGCTTTATGTATTTATTCTTCTTTATGAATTTGGATAAAGCAAGTGCACCTGCTTTTAAAGAATAATATGGTACCGTAATTTATTTCGTTGGCTCTTCATCAGCTGCTCACAGCCTAAATAAATTGTTATTCAGTTCATGTACAGAAAGGTTTCAACATACTTGCAAATTTTACATGATGTCAGTTGACAGGTAGTTTCGAACTTGCTAGACAGTGATTAGAAAATTACGCTGATATAGTTTTTACACAGGGAGTTCAAGTTTAAACAAAGTAAGTGTATCCACACAGTGGTAAATGAGTTGCGTAATATTGACGAGAGTTACGTAAGGTGATAATTAACTGATGAATTGGGTGACAGTGTACTGAGTTAAACTCATAACATAGAAAGAAGAGACAAGCACAATTACACTATATCAAGGGTGCGTGCAAGTTTGAAGTCAGAGATTACGTAACCAAACTAAATGGGGAATAAAGATGTCCAGTTACCAGAGCATTGAAACACTAATAACTGCTTCTTTCTGAACAGGCGTTTGAAAGAAATAGCTTCGGCAAACTTGAGGCGAATAAAGCTACTTTGTCTACTGATAATTTTAAAGGATTTCGTGATTTCCATCTCATGACCCGTATCGATACGATGTCTGGTAATAGCGCTATTATAAGAGTTTGTTCCCTTGAGACGTAGGCTTTTCGGCGCATATTCAGAAAATCGGAGTTATGCCCTTCTTTCTGTTCTCTCAATGTAAATGCTCTCGAAGATACACGTAAATTCATATACACATTTGGCGTTGAGATGAGAAGGGTATCTGTAGACTTTTGACTGCACTAAAGAGCATGTCTTCCGACAGACGGGAACCAACTCAGCTACAGGATAGGCTCTGGCCAGGAACGTACTCAGTCTTTTGTTGGAATCTGCTGCAAAGTTTTCACCTTTAAATCAAGTTTATTGAAGACAGGCTTTTCTCAACTGTGATTTGTTTGGTGTTTGAGCTTCCACATATTCCACATTTGTTAATGAATGTCTCACGGTAACCGTTATTTTTCGACATGCTTTCGAGATTCATAAATTCTTACTCTAATTTCTCTGTAGAGCATATTCTCCTAGCTCTATAGTACACAGTCTTGACTAGTGCTCATTTGAAGCTATTTGAACAAAAATTATCAAAATGTAGGTATTGTCCATTCCATGTAGACTTTCGGTAAATTGACCTCTAGAGACTAGCATTTTCCAAGCGTTGTATGGCAATGTCAAGGAAATGGAACTTTGCATAATTTTCATATTTGTTAATAAATCTCTTAGTTTACCTCAGTACATTGTCACCCAATTTATCAGTTAATTAACACCTTACGTAACTCTCGTCAATATTACGCAACTCCTTTACCACTGTGTGGATACACTTACTTTGTTTAAACTTGAATTCCCTGTGTAAAGACTATATCAGCGTAATTTTCTAATCACTGTCTAGCAAGTTCGAAACTACCTGTCAACTGACATCATGTAAAATTTGCAAGTATGTTGAAACCTTTCTGTACATGAACTGAATAACAATTTATTTAGGCTGTGAGCAGCTGATGAAGAGCCAACAAAATAAATTACGGTACTACATTATTCCGGAAATACAGTTGCACTTGCTTTATGCAGAATCTGTAAACTGTTCATTCATTATTCAAGTCTGACACACCTACGACAAGAAACAATAACTGCAAACAGAATTTTAGCCTTCTCATCGATTATGAATACTATCAACACTTCAATTGTTATCTTTCTTGTTTATATATCTCTCTCTTCACACATTTGTCTTGCTACTCTTGAAACACATACATCTCTTCTAAGGCAGGTATTCTTGAAATAAATTGCCACAAGGTTTTTGTTTGAAGATTTTCAACTATTGAAAAGAATAAGCGAAATTGACTTCAATATAAATTTACTAAATATAATGCCTAAAGTAGAATAAATTTTATTTCAGGTTAGTTAACAATGAGCTGATTTGTTATCGTTCACGTATAAAAAATATTCATTTAAAAACGTCAGATGACCGGAAGAAGAAGAAAGATGGATAGTGGGGTATATTTTTTGTTAAGGTTTTCGATGAATATCAGAGTAGATTTTCCTAAGATGAATGAATTTTAGTGATCTCTATCTGGTATTCGTGATTCTTGACTAAATGTTTATTGAAATTAACAGAAATCCTCACAAAATCCTTATAATTTATTTATCAATCTCTAGTTCATAGATGGCTGTAGGGTGGATATTTTAAAGCCAAATATACTAAGCCGCTGTGACCAATGTTGTCTACCATGTCAAGGTGAATTGGATGTTTGTCACGATGCTTTATCGTGATTTGACAGAATTCAAAATTTACGGTTAATTGAATTCTGGTTTAAATCGCTGGATAGTCAACCAGCTTCAGTCGTAATCCAGATGTTGTGTGTATGCATTGCTGAAGAGTCTGAGACTAGGAAAAAAACAGCTGTCCATTGCTCCCTGGCTTTCAATAATCTCCAAGTGATGTTGCCTAGTGATGAAATCTACAATAAGGTAAGGAAAATGTTATCAGTATGACTTTCCATGTGAAAATCTTTAGAATAGAAAAAATTGTTTGGTAAATGATAGAATAGTATAATTTATTACTTTGGCTAATTAACAATTTGCTTATCGCTTTATATATCAATATATACAACACATTACATTAACGCTAAAAGCTTCCCCACCAGCTGTTGGATTTTACAATATTTCAGTTAAACAAAATAGTCTGACAGACTAAGTTAGACATTTTACAACTGTTAGCGAACTTCACGTTTTATGTTGGACAGAAAAAAACACACTTTATTCTTTATCTAGCGTGTGCATGAAAGTATCTGAAATCTGTTGTAGTAGGGTGAATCACTTTAATTCGCTTTTTAGATGTCTTATACTGAAGAGAAAAAAAACGATAGTAAACATATTACAATCTTTGAATGATCTATGTTCGACAGATAATTATTCTCACCCTCCTCTATGCATAGATGAAGATGACATGAGACATTTTTTTTAATTTCGAAGATCTTTAGGGATTCTTTTCCTCAGTTGGTTGGTGGACATTTCATCGCCATTATCTGCATATCTGTCTATTTGATTGTCCATAGGAAAGTATGTGAGTGACACTTAATCACTAAGATGAAGACAGGATTCACTTTATATCATGTGGTGTTGGTTTTTTTTCGTATTTGATTATCAGCTGCATATTTCTCTGCTGTTATGGCTGTCTGTTGCCAAAATACAAAGTGAAGAGAATATAATTGGTTTCGGAAAGTTCATGAATTTTAAAACTGGCTGCATGTGGAATATTATTTCTGGAAGATTAAAAGCATCTTTCCATCTGCCAGTTCATAAAGATCATTTATGTATGATAACAAATGGGGAAATCGGACAGATTGGTGTAGCAGCACACACATCTAATGGATAATTTGGTTGACGGCTCCGCTGCAAACTCAATGTTTGTATAAAAATGACGCTTCAAATCCTCTGGTGACTGATACTGAATTTGAATTCTCCATAAATTACGAACAAGTTTCTATACATTCGATAGTCTAAACGATTTCTGATCGGATACTAGTCAATAACAAGTGTAATCTGCCTTGTTCTATCTTTTATGCCGGCTGAATTCCATCAGTCACGTTGCGATGTGTCCAAGGCATCCTGCAGAGTGGCTTTAACCCTCTAATACCAAAATATCTAAACAGTTGTTTAATCAAAACCACCAATTACATACTCCAAAAATTATTTTGCCTAAATCCATGAGACAACATCTAAAATGAGGTTTTACATTCAATAACTTAACAATGCTAAAATGAAATTTATCAAACCCGAATTCAACAAACTATAGCCTATATCGATGTGCGCAATGAATGTCAGTAATAAATCTAACTGAAAACTCAGTCTTAGCACTCATCAACGAAATAGCTCATTCAGCTGAAGATCCTGATTTTTAATAATTAACCGAGTCATGACTGCGGTTAAATCGTCTAATCTAATAGTTGCATCCATCAATGAAAATTTTGAAACGGATAAGTTAATTCATTTCTTTGTGTGAAAATAAATCGTAAATTCAAAAACAAATGAACTAGAAATATCACATTGAATTTCTTAAATAATTCATTCCAGGAAAACTAACGTGTGTCGCCAATTCGAAAATATCCGCTGAAATTTACACTCCCACTTGTCAAAATCCGATAGAATGGTTCCACATGAAACTTTGAGTTCAGTGAAGAAATGACATGCAAAACCATGTCTGCGTAGATCTCAAAAAATTTAAATAAGTAAATATAAACGCTTATTTCTTGTGTAAACAATACCCAACATCTTCACGGAATTCAAATTCAGATGCCAGAAGTTCATTTGATAGAGGAAATCTAGTCTTTCAAATTACTATCCAATCATGTCTTAATAATAATAATAATGATTTACTTTATTCCAAAAACAGTACTTGTGATACAGAATGGAATTTTCAGCATTAATCACAATATTGCATCTAATTTCCTCAAATTATAAATAAAAATTAATCACACAGAAAATTTTCCACATTTACAATAGAGGTAGTGTCAAAAACATGCAGCATATAAAATGGAAATAGCAATAATAATGATAACACCTAGGGTAATAATAATAAGAATACAAGTGAAAATTGCCGTTGGCTTGTGTCACACAGTATTGGCAATGTGGTATAGAAATCCTAACATGTTTAAAAATATTGAGTATAATGTTCTCTTTACATGATATGGTGAGGGGAAAAACAAAGATTACAGCCGTCATGGAGATAAGTTGGTGTTTGCAATTATGAGAGTAAAACAGAGAAGTAACAGGACCATAAATATAATAGAAGTAATAAAAGTAAAACTTGAAGGTATATAAGGATGGATGGAGGAAACTGTTTATTTACTAGATGAAAAAAGGTTATTTAATTCTTGCCTGACACTATTTTCATCACACAAAATACGTGCCAAGTATGGTATCATAGAATTCTTATACTTAGACGTGCGAGCATACAGTTTTCTGAAGTTACTCCTTGTTCTACCTGAGGAGATGCAAGGTGAAAGCTGAGGGTAAAGCGGATGCTCCAAGTGAGACAAAATCCCTTTAGCAAATTTATTGCATGAAGTCAAGTTCATTTACAGAAAGGTTTCAACATACTTGCAAATTTTACATGATGTCAGTTGACAGGTAGTTCCGAATTTGCTGAACAGTGCTTAGAAAATTACGCTGATATTGTCTTTACACAGGGAGTTCAAGTTTAAACAAAGTAAGTGTATCCACACAGTGGTAAATGAGTTGCGTAATATTGACGAGAGTTACGTAAGGTGTTAATTAACTGATAAATTGGGTGACAATGTACTGAGGTGAACTAAGAGATTTATTAACAAATATGAAAATTATGCAAAGTTCCATTTCATTGACATTGCCATACAACGCTTGGAAAATGCTAGTCTCTAGAGGTCAATTTACCGAAAGTCTACATGGAATGGACAATACCTACATTTTGATAATTTTTGTTCAAATAGCTTCAAATGAGCACTAGTCAAGACTGTGTACTATAGAGCTAGGAGAATATGCTCTACAGAGAAATTAGAGTAAGAATTTATGAATCTCGAAAGCATGTCGAAAAATAACGGTTACCGTGAGACATTCATTAACAAATGTGGAATATGTGGAAGCTCAAACACCAAACAAATCACAGTTGAGAAAAGCCTGTCTTCAATAAACTTGATTTAAAGGTGAAAACTTTGCAGCAGATTCCAACAAAAGACTGAGTACGTTCCTGGCCAGAGCCTATCCTGTAGCTGAGTTGGTTCCCGTCTGTCGGAAGACATGCTCTTTAGTGCAGTCAAAAGTCTACAGATACCCTTCTCATCTCAACGCCAAATGTGTATATAAATTTACGTGTATCTTCGAGAGCATTTACATTGAGAGAACAGAAAGAAGGGCATAACTCCGATTTTCTGAATATGCGCCGAAAAGCCTACGTCTCAAGGGAACAAACTCTTATAATAGCGCTATTACCAGACATCGTATCGATACGGGTCATGAGATGGAAATCACGAAATCCTTTAAAATTATCAGTAGACAAAGTAGCTTTATTCGCCTCAAGTTTGCCGAAGCTATTTCTTTCAAACGCCTGTTCAGAAAGAAGCAGTTATTAGTGTTTCAATGCTCTGGTAACTGGACATCTTTATTCCCCATTTAGTTTGGTTACGTAATCTCTGACTTCAAACTTGCACGCACCCTTGAAATAGTGTAATTGTGCCTGTCTCTTCTTTCTATGTTATGAGTCTAACTCAGTACAATGTCACCCAATTTATCAGTTAATTAACACCTTACGTAACTTTGATGTGGTTTTGTTCTCTGAGCTGGATAGTTAGTTTGCGAAGCTTTCATCACCTTACTGGTTGACATCTTCAGCGCATACTTCAAATTGAAGTGAGCTTTTAGGTTTCTCCACGAGTTTATAATCATTCCTCCTGGTGATGAAAGCTTCGCAAACTAAGTATCCAGCTCAGAGAACAAAACCACATCAAAATTATCCACCTGAGCTACAAATCTTCTCTATCATATCTAAACCTTACGTAACTCTCGTCAATATTACGCAACTCCTTTACCACTGTGTGGATACACTTACTTTGTTTAAACTTGAACTCCCTGTGTAAAAACTATATCAGCGTAATTTTCTAAGCACTGTTCAGCAAGTTCGGACTACCTGTCAACTGACATCATGTAAAATTTGCAAGTATGTTGAAACTTTTGTGTACATGAACTGAATAACAATTTATTTAGGCTGTGAGCAGCTGTTGAAAAGTCAACGAAATAAATCACGGTACCATATTATTCTTTAAAAGCAGATGAACTTGCTTTATCCAAATTCATAAAGGGGAATAAATACATAAACTTTGCAGACTGATGTTGACCACAAGTTACTGCTTTTTCAGGATGTTTGTTGACTTCGTATAGAATTAGAATGATAAAGTAACATCGGAAAAAGTAATCCAATAGCTAGGATCTGCATATCTTGTAAATGAATTTTTGGAACCCCTTTGGCCTCAGTTACCCTTAATTATATGGTACCAGCAGGATTTTACGAAATGGGCACATCGGGATATGATTATTTGCAAATAAAGTCAGGGAGTGTCATATGTTAGAATTCATTGATGATATCATTTCATTTCAGTAACTGAATGGTCACCTACATAGCTTCATGAGTCAAAGATCCTTGTCTCAATGCTAGCTGCAGTTATTTGTGTAGTTATATTATAAAAACCGATAGTTACATTAATCAATGAAAATTTTGAAAGGGTTAAGTTCATTCATTTGTTTATGTGAGAATAAATCGGAATTTCAAAAACAAATGAACTAGAAATATCACATTGAATTTCTTAAATAATTCATTCCAGGAAAACTAACGTGTGTCGCCAATTCGAAAATATCCGCTGAAATTTACACTCCCACTTGTCAAAATCCGATAGAATAGTTCCACATGAAACTTTGAGTTCAGTGGAGAAATGACATGCAAAACCATGTCTGTGTAGATCTCAAGAAATTTAAATAAATATAAACGACTCCCATCTTCCTCACAGAAATCAAATTCAAATGTCAAAGGTTCATTTGACAGAGGAAATCTAGTCTTTCAAATTACTCTCCAATCATGTCTCGGTCATGATTGCTCATCACATGATTCCACAAACTTATTCTTACTCTATTTTGTTATACACTGTGAACAGTGTTTATGTCTTAACGAAAATGACCTGGTACGTGATGGTGAAATGTGAATTATGAAGCATGCATGTGATATACTATGGTGTGTGTGTTTTTGAGTAGGTCAACAATTACAAATAATCTGTGAGTATATTCAGAATGGATTAATGTGAAGTTAATGTTGGCTGTATATGTGAAGCATCGGTGTATCATTCACATACTCCCATAATGAAAAAAATTGGTAATTTGAATGAAACAATAAATATATATGCATACATGTATATCATCACCATCATCGCCATCATCATAATTATCACACCATCATGTCTATTCAAACATTCAAGTCTCACCCATACATATATCGGTGGTGTGCAGTCAGTCTTCCTTCATACAAACCGAAACATTTTGTAGAACATCGATCTTGTCAAAATCTATCTTGTGTCGCGCTTCTATCGAATGTAATGCAATCTGTGATTTGTCTTCTGATCTCTTCAAAGCTGATGATGATTTCGGAACTATCTGTAGGCGTTGTTTGTTTGTGTTCTTTTACTCTTGCATTTATCTTCTTGAATGTTTCCAGTGGACATACAGCATCACAGCTGCCACATTTTGTCTTGTACACGCGGTTCTGTTGGTCGTATTCTTCTATTGTATCCCCAGTGTTTACCAGTGCGTTTCGTGTGGCGTTCGTTCCGTGACACCATATTGTGATACCATGTTTGTTAAAGATTCTCATTGTTTCGTCTTAGGTTTCCTTGTGAAAAGAATGGCCACAGAACTAACGGGATTCTTAGCGGATTTTGATGCATCCTTAGCCTCCTTTTACATCTTATTTGGAAGTAGACTGATCCAATTCAATCCGTGCCCTAGTTTCTTTCTCGTCAGTTTTATCATGCGTCTAGCTTTGTTAATGAGATTCCTAATAACAATTACTTTGGTGGTGATGTGATGTACGGAGATGTAATTGAGATAGCCGTCCAAACTGGTGAGCCATCTTGTGGTATTGTTTTCAGTTTCCTCACTGATCCTCCTTCGATGGAACAGTCCAGAAAAGACAAATTAAATGTACCGTATCCTACTTCTTCAGAAATTTTAACACTGTCTGGTATATTGTTCATCAGTTGAAAGATACTGTGTTTGGTGTTGACGGAGGTGTCATCAACGAAAACCGTCGACATTCTTCGGGGAATAGGTCATCTCATGACTTCATTTGTTTTTGCTTGTTTCATAATTCAGTTCATTCGAAGTAACTGTAGACTCTGTGATGCTAACTTCCTGATGGGATCGAGTGTTAAATTGTTCCGTAGCCTCTCGCTCTTATAATCTGGAAAATTCATAACAATAGTAACATTGCCATTTTAGCTATTGTGAGGAATGTATGTTGATTGCATTCTGTTCACTTATTTTCATCAAAATCTGAACATCAAATACTCAGGTGAGAAAGACAATCCTAAACAATTGTAAATAGCGATTTATTCATCGTGTCGTCTTTATTGTATTAGGAATCAACTTGTTCAGTATGTGGTTTGATGTTACTGAATGAAGCTCATCATAGTTTTAGCGTTTTTGAAATTTCAATGTAAGTGATCTTTCATGCTGTCACATTTTTTCACATCTCCTCCATCTTATTCTGATACACATCAATTAGCATGTGAAACATCAAGCGCGATGTACTGTATCTGTTTTTTATGATAATGAAATCCTAGTGTCACACAAATCGCCTTATCACACAGGATAGATGAAAAATCGTTGTCAATGTGTCGATCTATTATTTTTAGAGTAAATAGAGCATAGACTATTCAAAGGGCTGATTTAAAGAAGAGAAGTTCAGTGAGAAGCGCCCTACATATCGATTCAGTGAATTACACAGTAACCTCTCATCAGTAATCTCTTATCCCTCAGCTTCAGCGTCATCGATACAATTCAGAAAATCAAAACACCAGTGTATGATTGAAATGAATTTTTATTGAAAATGATCAATATACATAAAATGAGATGAAAATTTATCTTGAAATCAGCTTCTCTTCATTCATTTAATCATTCATTTGCAACTGCAACATGAACATCCACAAGTGCAGCCAGAACACTTACAAGAGCCAGCTGGACAATCACAACCTTTCCCTGATTTGCAACCATCACAGCATTTGCAGTCTGAACCACCACAGCCTAAAATGAAAAGCAGTTGTGGATTGATTAAAGTTGATGGAAAAGTTGTATTGTATTCATGAATGATGGAGGAATAGAATTAACTTTGGAAGAATGAAAGAAATCGAACAACTCACTCGGCATGATCTATGGAATTCAGTAGAAATTAGTTGAATGCATAAGGTCGAAAATTGTCTTCTTATATACATTTTTTATTTCAATGCTTGATATGTGAATTAAGCATAGATTTGTTAGCCAGTGAGAATTGAGCAATATTTCACATGTCACTTGTAATTGGCTGAGAGAGATGGACGATTTGCTTGTTTGTTTGGATGATAACAAGAAAGAGAGGAGGATGACTGGTGAGTTTTCTTGGAGAACTAACAGCTGATATGTTTCTGAGGTGCATATTGAATAGTGATGGAAAGTGGTAGTAGAAATGATGACTGTCTATAAAATCACACGTCAGTGTGGCTTAACTTAACGCTATCAAAATACCAACTTCAATGAAATGTCATATATTACACCGATTGACTCCTACTGGTTTTTGGATTCATCAGTCAGTAATATCTCCTCAACATGTTCTTTACAATGGCACATTTCTAGAATCTTTCGAACCTACAGCACTGAGTTGTCCTCACGAATTCGAGAAATGACATCATTGTGGTTGCCAGTTGTCGTTAAGTCGAACAAAATACATCACACGGCTCTCCTTAATTTTGTAAGCAACATCTGTGAATCTCTACCAAATAAAGTGGACTATCTTCAGTCTATAGTACCCACTCATTGAAATGCTGATTTTTTGACAATAGAAGAGGGTTGGTTGCACGGTTATTGTGACGATATTTTCACTCCATTGATCGGATTGAGGAGTATTTTGCGAAGATAGTTATCGTTTAAAAAATCTTTGTGGAAGGGTTAACCGCTTTCATAAATACCAAGTGTTCTAAGGCTAGTGATGTGTGTTTTAATTTTTCCAATTAGAGTAGAAAATGTATCACAGTCAGATATGGCACGAATCATTTAGGTGAATATGATTATACACGCATAACATGCATCAACATAACACCAGACTGCAATTTGTGAGATTTTTCCATTTCTGCAGATGAATTTACTGAGTTAGCTGCTTATATGCTTGGAGATTCTTAATCCATTTTCTATGGAAATTGCATCATCCTGATCGCAGCTTTCTTATGGCACTTGTATATCATAATCTTGTCGAATTTACTGCTGATCTAGACAACATACTAAACTTGGTTTTCATGAGTGATCCTGATATATATATATATATATATATATATATATATATATATATATATATGAGGGCTCTAGGACAACACACTTGCTAAATTCCCACAATCACACTTTCTGTGTGTTACTGAAATTTTGTAGTGAATTGCAGAATTTGGATTTTGTTCATCTGACATATTGAGTTGGAGGACGGTTTTATTCACACGACACTATTCATTTACTTGGATGCATGTTGCATAATGTAGACTGGAGCATATTCGTCGATGGAATTTTGCATGTCGCTGCCTCCAATATCATGTGCTCTCTGAAGTTCTGGTTGAACGTTTGTTATCCTGCTGAAATACCACAAAGAAGATTTGATGCGACCCTCTCTATGTAACTGGAAACGCTGTTAAGCGAGATTGTTGATTTGTATAAATCTTACGATAGTGTTGGTGTTATAAGAATGAACTCTTTAATGAATTCTAAGCATAGAGGCTAGATGCAATATATAATGAAAAACTGTTATCCTGTGAAATTTCCTCCAACATTTGGAAAATATTTAATCAAGTTACAATTTAAAACCGAATTTCTTTTGATGACTTTTCTGATGCACATTCTACAAATCGATATTTTCGAAGTGAACATGATGTCATGACCGTATCTAATGCCTCTAGTCTCATAAATGATGAGTTTTCTTGTTGCAATGAATAGGATATAATAAATTCTCTTGTATCCTTAAATCTACCGTAGCGCCTGTGTCATGATGGCGTGCCAAGCCTTTTACTCCGAAGCTGTATGGTCATTTTGTGCTGTCCCCTTACGCTAACCTGTGATGCATCATTCCACACAGACCCAGTATATGTTGCCTGAAATCTAATAATGGTTGTACATGTATAAGTATCATCGGTTATCGTTCTTCACATCTCCACCTTTTAAAACTATGGAAAATTCTTACTTGTGCATTCTCTAACCCTCTTTAAAGTCTTTCATTGAATTAAAGCGGCTTTCCTATAGAAGCAGTAGAAGGTCTTTAAATACTGTCACTGTACTACTTCATGATATTGTTTCAAGTTTATATAAAGACGCAAAGTTTGTTTGATTCTTTCTTTTAGACTACATTACTGCTTTCGATTCTGTTCCTAAGGCACTTTCAGTAAGTGAGCTGATTTCAACGGGCAGTGAATCCTCTGTCACAAGGTTTACCTTCCTGTTTTTTAGTTAGGTTACAACATAGTGCTTTAGATGGGAAATGCTCCATTTATTTGCTTACTGAAGCTGTTATGTCTCAAGGTGCTGTGCTTTCTCCGATTTTTTCTTTCTTTTACCCCAACCGGCCATATTCTTCAAACGTGCTAGTGGTCTGACAGTTTCTCTCCCGGTTGTTTCTTCATTAACCTACTCTGATACGAATAGTTTGCTATCTGAGCTGGACTACCAATCTTATTCAGATGGACTTAAACCGAACCCCTTTAAATGTTAGACTGTTAATTTTAGTTTCATGCGTTAGCAAAATTAAGGCTGACTGATTCGATTCCATGATTCTTGTAATATCTTCAAATGTCTGTTGGCCATCTTATATCTTGCTAATTCCCAAGAAAATCTTTTGTCGGACTTATAAGTCATCGAAGTTGAGACTTTTTGGCATAACTGAATCTCTCCTCTTAGAATTCATTAATTTATTCATTCTACCTCCACGTCGATAGTATAGCGGTAAGGACGCCCGCCGACCATGCACATGGTTCGGGGTTCGATCCCCGGCTGACGCAATCCTTTACGTCGTTGAACCAGAAATAATGCTGGTAAAGAGGAAAGGTTGAGCATGAGGCTAGCAACCCCATCCTGTAAAATAAACAGTGCTACAGAAACTTCAAGACACCAGCTTGAGGCCCCATGTTCCACTGGGGAACTTGAGTGAAAAGATTCACTCATCGTCCTTGTTGCTCCTCCCTTATTCTTGTCTGCTCTTCCCCAAAAGGACCATGTTATATTTCGTAGGACTTTGAAGGCAGTAGGCAGGTGTAGTAGTATACCTTTGACCCAACTAACTGATGTTGTTGTTGTCAACAGGCATTTCAATTCTTGTAAGCAACTGCCTAATGTTAACTTGTATATACTGAAAATTCTTTTTGTTCTCAACAACATCCTTGTCTCCTTTCGAGTAAAACTGTAAGAAATTTAATAAGGACTTATGTTCCTACAGCTAAATATAAAAATTCAACCAAGAGACAAATGTTAGAATGGAGTTTATGAATCTAATTTATCACCTGTAAATAAACAGAAGCATTACCAAAATTGTGCGTTGGTGGCACAGCGGTTAGGAGGCTCGCCGACCATGCACTTGGTTCGGGGTTCGATCCTCGGCCACCGACGCACTCCTTTACCTCGTTGAGTCAGAAATAATGCTGGTTAAGAGGAAAGGTTAGACATGAGGCTAGCAACCACATCGTGTAAAATAAACACTGCTTCGGAAACTTCAAGCAACTAGCTTGAGTCCCTATGTTCCACTTAGAACGTGAAGGAAAAAAATTACCAATATTATTGTTACAAACACCTATTCTTCAAATAACTTCTGTTTTTATAGTTTTATTATTTTTACTAATATTGTAAAAGGAGATAAACTGTTGCAATACGTACAATACCAAAAATTCCATTAGGTGTGGAAATTACTGTTTGGAATACAGCCATTATTTTGTGTCTCCTTCCCAATATATCGAATGGAAGATGAAGATCATTACTGTTAAGACAAATTTTATAATGATGAATTATGTTATTTTAGGGGACATCCTTCAATACATGAGAGGGAAGTTTGTATTGCTTATGAGAATCCAGCATTCGAGTGAAAACATTTATTGTCTATTGTTGGATAAGTCGCATATTGGATCTTTTCAGAAGCTTCCACGAAAACACGCCTCAATCTATTTTAGTTAAGAAGAACAAAATCACTAAGAAATGAGTACCATTTAAAATATTGACTTCTTGGACCGTATTCATGTGTGTTGGTTATCCCCGTTTTCTGAGGTAGACCTGACAGCCATACTTCTATGAACCATGAATATACTTGTATGTCAAAGACACTGGAATATAGGAGGCGTATAACATTTTACTTTAGTATTCAAAAGGTCTGATTTCTTATTGTCTAGATCCAAGGAAGATAGATTTTTTCTACGACCGATGGCCTATAACAACTTGAAATGAACAATTTTAAGATTGTACTGATCTTCTCACTTATCATAGTAGTTTGACATTTTCCAATAGTGGGCACTTATGACCCTTCAGTAAGGCGACTTTAGCGTTAATGTATTATGTGATGAACACAATGCTACTTAGCATTTGGGCAGTAATATAACAGTCTGAAGTTATTAGTGATCTGGCTGATAAGCACTACTGGTTGATGGGAATGGTATATAGGTGCACATCTCAAACAGGTAGCAATATATGGAGTCTCTGATGTCTTGTTACAACTTCAGGAAATTCATCTTAAAACTGCCCACTATCGACAAATGGGTTAAAAATGCTACGTTGAGCTTCTCATTTTGCATACTATGATGAATTTTCTTGTCGGCAGCTTAGCTAAAGTACATAAACCGGGGGTACCTTTAAGACCAACATTTAGTATGCTAAATTTCCCCTACAGTGCTCTAGCTGAGTTGTTTTTAAACATACTCAAACCTTTGCATATGCAGATAGTGAAACTTGGCGTCAAAGATGTATCTGAATTCGTAGACAAAATCAAAGATATTAATATCAAGGACAAAAACATGATATCTCTGGACATAAACTCTTTATTCACAAATGTACCTCTAGTAGAAACGGTTAACTACATGTGTGAAACAGCGTATAATCAGTCGATAAATGTTGGCATTTCGACTGAAATCCTAAAAGAGTTCTCAATAAGGTGTACCATGAACGTAAATTTCAAATTTGATGGCACACTTTACATAAAAGTGGAAGGGACGGTGATGGGCTCCACAAAGGATCATATGTTGGCAGATTTCTTTCTAAGTATACTAGAAGATGGACCACTGAACAACCTTATCAGAAAATTCTCATTTGATTTGTAGAGTATGGATGACACCTTTATTCTTTGCGATAACGATTCCGATAGCAAAAACAATAATGTCTCAATTCAATGAATTACATCCTCCTGTGAAATTCACGTGCGAAGAGAAATCACCAAGTAGAATTGTCTTCCTAGATGTCCTCCTCAAAAGAAAATCATATGCTGGTATCAAGGGAAATTTGCTTAGGAAAAGCACATGGACAGGACAATATACACACTTTCATGACTTTATTCCTCTGCAGTACAAAAGAAATTTAGCAGGGGCACTCAGCCACAGGGTTAGAGCTATATGCTCAGAAGAGGTAACTGAAGATGAACTAAGGACTGTATATGGCACTTTAACTGAAAATATTTATACCGAAAAGTTCATCAAGAAACACATCACCAAGAAAGCAAAAAAGGACTATTCTCCATGCGTAAATAAGAAGTCTTTATATATGCGACTGCAAATCCAGGGTGATGCACCTAGTGAAATAATTACTAACAAGTTAAAAAGATCTGTTCAAAGAACTTTTAATGCTGGTAAATTTCAAGTCATATTTTCTACACGACCGATGGTGATTCCTCGATTGAAAGATGAAGTACCTAGAATAGATGCTTCTGATTTCATCTGCCTAGTGAACTGCGCTTGGGGAACGGATTATATCGACCATTGATCTAGGAAATTGATTCTTCGTGCTCTCTCGGGAACATCTACCAGTGCAACTAAGTAAAGGTGTAGTAAAAAGCAGTAACGGTTAGATTTAAGACCACCTAGTTCAAACCGGCCACAAAGCCAACACTGAAGAATCCTTCTCTGTCATCTACTAGGTACCAAATAAATAGCCGAAAACATCCAGGTACTGCATACTTCAAACAGCAAAGGTTATCGCAATTCGCGTGAAGCAACCAGTGCTTTGTATCCGAATAAAGCAAGTCCAGCCACTACCACTGCCCTAGCAGGCCTTCAGTGGAGACTACAAATTCATGAATTTGTATCATTGTTTTTCCTAATTTTCGTGATATTCAGTGTATTGTTATGTTGATGCTACTGAACTGTAATCTATTTATATTATTGATTCGGTGTTATTTAAACATTAATGCTGGTAATAATTTGTCAGTTGGAAATAAGAAATAACTGTATGCCATTGAAGTGAAGTGCCATTTAACTACAGGCATGAAGATGAACTCCTGTTGCTGTGTAATGTGGAAGAATCTTAAGCCAGAACAAAGTATTCGCTCGTTAATGTCTGATTTTCTATGGGTCTTCACGAGCCAAATATTGTCTAAAATTCCTTTGTTTCCATCCAAAATTAATTGCAGTTTTCACTCTACTGAGTTGCAAAATGCTACAACTATATTTAGATTTATCTCAGTGATGTATTGATTTTGGAGACAATCAAAAGGTGCTGGATGACAACTCATTACTAACAAATATCAGCGAAACCCATTTTTCTACTATCTTTCGAAGTTGCATCATCTGTGCTGCAAAACAAGTCATCTAGCTATGCATATGTGAAAAATAACATAGACTTCAGCTAACAGGTTGTTTGTTTTTGACTATGTTGGTGTGCTAGTGATATGCTAGTGATAACACTTTGTAAGTAGTATACAGTGTAAAGTCTTTGATAAATTCATATGAATAAACTAGCAACTTGTATAGGTTAACAAAGCAAAGGTTGTTTAGCAATTTGAAAAGCATAAAAATGGAGGGAAGACATCAAATGAAAAAGCTCAAGAAAATGTAGAACATGAGAAGCTTATGTATAAAACTGAAATTCTAATGTAAGCATTACTTAATCCTTCCTGTTCTCCTGAATGATCCTTCGCTTCATCTTCATTACACAACATGCTTTATTACGCAACGGTTACTTTTCTACTTGAGTGATTTTTCTTTCATATTCTTCTAGGATGTTACCTTTTTTTATTCATTGGTTAAAAGTATTGTACTAATTTTATCTTGTCCCATATTTGAGATAAGAAATATGTACATGGGAATAAAATTTTTGCCTTAGATGTATTATTTTTTTGTCTGCCTGTTTATATGCATCTGACTAGTAACATTTTTCATGTCGTCATATATTTCCCGTAGCTTTTGAAAAAGAAATTAATTCTAGTTAGCATACAGCATACTAATCAGATGAAGAACATTTTCTTCCTTGTATTATTTTTCCCCTAATTCTAATTAAATCTATTTTGCATCATTGAATAAAATTTTGCCTAAAGCTTCATAGTAAGCTAATTTGAAGAGACCAATTATTTTCCATTTCACTCCCCCCCCCCGGACAACGACGTACTCTTATACACCCAAACACCAAATACAGGGGAATTAGAGTAATTTTTACCGACCATCAATGATACCTTTGAAATGTACTGAATTGTTTCCTAATCATTATTGATAATGCAACTAACAGCAACAACAACATTGACAACATGAATTATACAGCCAAACAATAGATTCTTGTCATTTATGCAGAAAAGAAGATTCTGCTTTATATTTTACAGATTGTAAAACTGTTTGGGTATTTATGGTCTAATATTAATTATATTAGATGTTAGCCACCATATTCAATTTGCTGCCAGAAGTGAACATGCTTGAAGGTGTAGTTTTCCACTATGATCTTATTCTTTTGTGTTCATTTCAGTAATATATATGGAAACACCCTAAATTTGTACTGCTGGCCACCATAACTCATATACAGTTGAATAAACTGAAACGAGATGTATAAGATATTCGTTGTGTTCTGTAGGGCCATTTCTCCATTTTTGTTCGAATTGTTTAAATGAATCAAATATATGGTATCATAAACATACAGTTTGAAGCACAGTTTACAATATTTTGTTCATTATAGCACAGAATAATTAAATTACTCGGAATCTAGAACTTAGTGTCTAAGAAATTATGTGAGGCAATGGAAAAACACAGAAAAAGATTTGTCTAGACTCATGCAGTATTGATTTAAAATTGTACTGGGAAGATCCAAGAATACACCTTTAATGAACTAATGTATCAGAATTCGAAAATTTTCCCAAGTAAACAATAATTTAGTAGTTATCTGAGTTCAAGATTCGGCGATTCATTCATCCCCATAGAGTAGTCAGTGTCACTAGTTAATGCCAGCCGAATCCTCTTGGCCAGTTTTGCATTGTGGTAACCAAGCTAGTTGCTCTGAACAGATATTGGATAGTTGGAGACAGTCGAAAGGAAACTCTAAGACCTAGGTTACATCCTTACTGGTACTTGTTAGCAAGGCGCATCTGTAGCCTCGAAAGAATTTGACGTCCCGTTTACAGCCCTATCCCATGTTACCCACTGCCACATTAAGAGACAATGCCTTTGAGCTATTATGTGTCACAACTACGATGGATAATTGACTAATCAATACAGCAGATATCATTGATACTAGACCTTGACAAACATAAAACGTTGATTTAGAACTTCTCACAGACAGACAGTTAGGATTTTTGTAAAATAATGACTATAATTTTAGACTGAAGTACTTTCAACAGTACTAATTTGAATTTACAAAA